>CM065654.1:5759033-5771533 GCA_033220385.1 Triplophysa yarkandensis
ATGGGTTGTGATGATCTGAGATGTTAGACTGATGGGTGTGTGAGATCTGAGATTTGTTTAGACTGATTGGGTGTGTGATGATCTGAGACGTTGGGAGTGATGGTGTGTGTGATGATCTGAGATGTTAGGCTGATGGGTGTGTGATGATCTGACGACGTTGGAGTGATGGGTTGTGTGATGATCTGAGATGTTAGACTGATGGGTGTGTGATTGATCTGAGATTGTTAGACGTGATGGGTGTGTGATGATCTGAGATGTTAGACTGATGGGTGTGTGATGATCTGAGACGTTGAGTGATGGGTGTGTGATGATCTGAGATGTTAGACTGATGGGTGTGTGATGATCTGAGACGTTAGGAGTGATGGGTGTGTGTGATGATCTGAGATGTTAACTGATGGGTGTGTGATGATCTGAGATGTTAGACTGATGGGTGTGTGATGATCTGAGACGTTAGAGTGATGGGTGTGTGATGATCTGAGATGTTAGACTGATGGGTGTGTGATGATCTGAGACGTTGGAGTGATGGGGTGTGTGATGATCTGAGATGTTAGAGTGATGGGGTGTGTGGTGGTGGATGATCTGAGATGTTAGAGTGATGGGTGTGTGATGATCTGAGATGTTAGACTGATGGGTGTGTGATGATCTGAGACGTTGGAGTGATGGGTGTGTGATGATCTGAGATGTTAGAGTGATGGGTGTGTGATGATCTGAGATGTAAGAGTGATGGGTGTGTGATGATCTGAGATGTTAGACTGATGGGTGTGTGATGATCTGAGATGTTAGACTGATGGGTGTGTGATGATCTGAGATGTTAGAGTGATTGGGTGTGTGATGATCTGAGATGTTAGACTGATGGGTGTGTGATGATCTGCGACGGTTGAGTGATGGGTGTGTGATGATCTGAGATGTTAGAGTGATGGGTGTGTGATGATCTGAGATGTTAGAGTGATGGGTGTGTGATGATTGAGATGTTAGACTGATGGGTGTGTGATGATCTGAGATGTTAGAGTGATGGGTGTGTGATGATCTGAGATGTTAGAGTGATGGGTGTGTGATGATCTGCGACGTTGGAGTGATGGGTGTGTGATGATCTGAGATGTTAGAGTGATGGGTGTGTGATGATCTGAGATGTTAGAGTGATGGGTGTGTGATGATCTGAGATGTTAGAGTGATGGGTGTGTGATGATCTGAGATGTTAGACTGATGGTTGTGTGATGATCTGAGATGTTAGACTGATGGGTGTGTGATGATCTGCGACGTTGGAGTGATGGGTGTGTGATGATCTGAGATGTTAGAGTGATGGGTGTGTGATGATCTGAGATGTTAGAGTGATGGGTGTGTGATGATCTGAGATGTTAGAGTGATGGGTGTGTGATGATCTGAGATGTTAGAGTGATGGTGTGCGATGATCTGAGATGTTAGAGTGATGGGTGTGTGATGATCTGAGATGTTAGAGTGATGGGTGTCTGATGATCTGAGATGTTAGAGTGATAGGTGTCAGATGATCTAAGATGTTAAGATTGATGGGTGTGTGATGATCTGAGATGGTTAGAGTGATGGGTGTGCGATGATCTGAGATGTTAGAGTGATGGGTGTCTGATGATCTGAGATGTTAGAGTGATAGGTGTCAGATGATCTAAGATGTTAAGATTGATGGGTGTGTGATGATCTGAGATGTTAGAGTGATGGTGTGCGATGATCTGAGATGTTAGATTGATGGGTGTCTGATGATCTGAGATGTTAGAGTGATGGGTGTGTGATGATCTGAGATGTTAGAGTGATGGGTGTGTGATGATCTGAGATGTTAGACTGATGGGTGTGTGATGATCTGAGATGTTAGAGTGATGGGTGTGTGATGATCTGAGATGTTAGAGTGATGGGTGTGTGATGATCTGAGATGTTAGACTGATGGTGTGTGATGATCTGAGATGTTAGAGTGATGGTGTGCGATGATCTGAGATGTTAGAGTGATGGGTGTGTGATGATCTGAGATGTTAGAGTGATGGGTGTGTGATGATCTGAGATGTTAGAGTGATGGGTGTGTGATGATCTGAGATGTTAGACTGATGGGTGTGTGATGATCTGAGATGTTAGAGTGATGGGTGTGCGATGATCTGAGATGTTAGAGTGATGGGTGTGTGATGATCTGAGATGTTAGACTGATGGGTGTGTGATGATCTGAGATGTAAGAGTGATGGGTGTGTGATGATCTGAGATGTTAAGAGTGATGGGTGTGTGATGATCTGAGATGTAAGAGTGATGGGTGTGTGATGATCTGAGATGTTAGAGTGATGGGTGTGTGATGATCTGAGATGTAAGAGTGATGGGTGTGTGATGATCTGAGATGTTAGACTGATGGGTGTGTGATGATCTGAGATGTTAGAGTGATGGGTGTGTGATGATCTGAGATGTTAGAGTGATGGGTGTGTGATGATCTGAGATGTTAGACTGATGGGTGTGTGATGATCTGAGATGTTAGAGTGATGGGTGTGTGATGATCTGAGATGTTAGACTGATGGGTGTGTGATGATCTGAGATGTTAGAGTGATGGGTGTGTGATGATCTGAGATGTTAGACTGATGGGTGTGTGATGATCTGAGATGTAAGAGTGATGGGTGTGTGATGATCTGAGATGTTAAGAGTGATGGGTGTGTGATGATCTGAGATGTTAGACTGATGGGTGTGTGATGATCTGAGATGTTAGACTGATGGGTGTGTGATGATCTGAGATGTTAGACTGATGGGTGTGTGATGATCTGAGATGTTAGAGTGATGGGTGTGTGATGATCTGAGATGTTAGAGTGATGGGTGTGTGATGATCGGAGATGTTAGAGTGATGGGTGTGTGTTGATCTGTTGGAGATCTGTAAAATCTCAGTTTTGAGAGCAGAATTAGGTCAGGTCTGGTGTTTCTCTGTCTTTGTTCTGATCACTGCTCTAATAGTTTCCAGATGTGCTTTTGGATCTGTTAATACAGCTCTTTTTCTTTTATTTCTTCATCTTCCTCTCTCTCACAGGAAATGCTCTGGGTTCTTGGCCCTGGAGGGAACATGCCTGTTTAACCACCTCCAGATGAACACACACACGCACACACTGAGCTCTTTCTTTTTTGCTTGTGTGAAATTGGTGTTTTTTAAACATGCTCTCTCTCTCTCTTGCTCTAAACTAAATCTCAAGTTTTTCAACTGGAAAAAAGAAAAGTACTTGGTTTGTTAGCATTCTTAAAACGTCTTGAATTGTATTTGTGAAACACTAAAGGGTTCAATAGACAAACCTCTAAAATTCCTGCAGTAGTTTGTTGATGTTCATATATTCACAGCACACGGCTGTCCGGATCTTTAAATAATTTCACATGAAGAGACGGAGAGAAAGTTCAGCACCAGCTGGACTTCATTACCAGTTGTGTGTGTTTGTGTGTGTGTGCATTCCTGCAGTCAGACTGAAAACATAGAAGCATTCACTGAAATGTCCAGCGACTCTACAGCAGTTCAACACAATAAACACTGCTCTTATTCAACTCAATTCTACTGAGGATTCCTGCATTCAAACATCAGCAATCTATACTATAATATATCATTTTACATATACATATAGGCTTTATTTAAGAAATATTTTGGCATTATTTACTCAAAGTTTTTTAACATTTCACTAAATCTTCATAACATCTGTTCTCTTCAACAAACTCAAACTTTTACGCTTGAGAAATAAATAATGACAGAATGAAAATGTTTCTTTGCTGCTAGTTGATATGAAACAACACTTACAAAAAAACAACAGATCATTTGTGAGATTCTTCTCACAATGGAACATGTGATCTGATCTGAGTGTTTGATATTTATTAACAGATAACATTATAAATACAAACAGCCATAATTTGTGTGATGTCATGTCAGATTCAAATCTTTTTAAAAGACCTCATGTGCTTTGTCCTACTGTGACGCCGTACAATTAGGAGAATACATTAAATAAATTGAGGAATGATCGTGTGTGTGCGTGTGTGTCAAATAATGTTTTTAAATGAAGTTGGTATGAGTCCCGCTCCGAACATTTACATTCCAATGTGATCTTAATGCACTGAACTGAAGATAAAGGAATAGTTTATGTTTTAGGTCAGTTCTGAAGATCTCATACAGTGGTCATGACTTTTAGAGATCCAGTTCGGAATCTCAGGATCTTTTTTTTAAGAGCATGAGATGCTTTGATCTTGACAAAGGCTTTAGGCTGAGATGATGTCCCAGCAGGTGGAGAGGGAGGTGCAAGCTGTTGCGGCCAGACTAATCCTCCGCTTTCATCAGAGTCACTGGATAGAGAGCTGGACCCAGGGGATTCCGCTGCGCTCAGACTGGACTCGGATTCGCATGCCACGAATTCGGGCAGACTTAGAGGAGCATGTTGAGACTGATGACTGTGCTGGCTATGGACGCAGGAAGACAGGGCAGGTCTTGGTTTCCGGGTGCGTCTGATCTGTTGATCTGTAGAAGGCTCGAACTCGTCCTGACTCAGCTCCAAAGTGGAGCGCCACCTGCGTTGACTGGAGACTCCTGGTGTGCGGTGTGTTTTGGGCTGAACGCTTCGCCCCGTGTCCCGCTCAACTGTGTTATATTTGCGTTCTGAAACACGCTGGCCCAGTAAACTGTTCTCAGATTGGGCGCGAAAGGCTTTACGGCCCAGTTTTTTTGACGTGACCTTTTCCTCTGTGAAAGGATACTTCTTCTGGGCGGCCCTGGACCTCACTGGGACTCTCTCAGGTGCCTTTGTGCTGTGGTCAGGTTGAGGGGAGATGTGTGGCCGGTTGGATGTGGCTCTGGTTTTAGCGTGACAGGGCTGTGCTGGGATATACTGACCGTTCACCAGCTGCTCATCGGAGGTGGCCGAGCGGGGCGGCTCGTAACCTTTAAAATGTCTTGAAGATTCAGCTTCACTGCTGCTGGGGTCTAGAGCTGCACACGGAAAATCTAACGAGGTCCCAGCAAAAGTGGGTTTGGGATCCAGGCTGTGATGGGCCCACGTGCGTCTCTCTGGACTGGGCGAGGGCTTGTTCCTGTCAGGCCTGTAGTGTGAATCTTTAAAAGAGAGACTGCTCTGTCTCACAACTCCTCTGGTCTCAGGTCCTAGGCTGGTCCGGGGTTTATTACATCTGAGAGAAACAGAACAACGCTGGACTAGACTGAGGATGTATGTCTCCACACGCTGAGCCTGACTGTAATCCTCTGCTGAGGTTTGATCTTCTGCAGACCTCCAGGACCAGAACTCATCCTCACAGGAACCCTCCAGAGCAGAGAGAGAGCGAGGGACCACTGCTTGCAACTCACCACTTACATTACCTACAAACACGCACAACAACAACTGAAGTAAAAAGCACAACAAATACACATCAGGTATGTGTGTGTGTGTGTTTTCTAACAAAGAGGGTCTTTTTCTCAAGACTACACAGAAGACTCTGTGAAATCTGAAGATTTAACCATTTCACTCCTGAATCTACAAAGAAAAATTGCCCAGAGACTTGAGATAGACACTACTAAAGGGTAAATAGAGAGAGAGAGACAGAGAGAGAGACAGACAGACAGAGAAAGTGAGAGAGAGAGAGAGAGAGAGAGAGAGAGAGAGAGAGAGAGAGAGAGAGAGATTGAGTGAGAGAGAGAGAGACAGAGACAGAAAGAGATAGCGAGAGAGAGACATAGAGAGAGATAGAGACAGAGAGAGACAGAGAAAGTGAGAGAGAGAGAGAGATTGACAGAGAGAGAGAGAGAGAGAGAGAGAGAGAGAGAGAGAGAGAGACCAGAGAGAGAGAGACCAGAGAGAGAGAGAGACCAGAGAGAGAGAGAGAGAGAGAGAGAGAGACCAGAGAGAGAGAGAGAGACCAGAGAGAGAGACAGGAATGATTGTCACTGGTAGATCACTCACTGGTAGATTTTGTTCCCTCTGTGAGGTGGACAAGTTGGGGGGCCCACTGAGAGATCTCACTAAGACCAAACGAGTCTAACACATCAATCTGATCACACAACCCTGTCATACACACACCAGTTACATGAAACCAATAAATGAAGAATAAACAGGAAATCCACAGTTGCACTGTCACACAGATGAAGTGTGTATGTGCGTGTGTGCGCTTACCTGAGGAGTCCTGAGTGTCTTCAGCATCTGAAGAGAGATCCACTGACCTGCTGTTTGTATCCATCCTCAACTCTCCAACCTGATGCTGAAGAAGATTCATCACACTCCAGGACGTGTGCTGATAACAAAAACACACACAACTCCACATACATTATCATGTTTGTGTCTGCTTTGAGACTGTTGAAGTGAAGAGGAAATGCTGGCCTATACCCGAAATGTGACCTCTGCATTTAACCAATCCAATAAGTTGTAAACACACACACACACACACACACACACGCATGCACGCACACACACACACACACTATAGGTCTGTCCCTGCACATCTTCGCCCTACATGTCTCCGCATTACACGTCGCCGCTCAATAGGTTTGTCCCCAAAACGTCTCCTTCATCCTGATAAGATTTACAATCATCATCACAGTAAATGACTTGTTCACAATGTCAGGGTTAGAGATGTGAAATAAAAGCGCTCTCAGAACAGTAAACATAATCAAGTCTTAACTTTATACAAAACCCTTTTTGATAAGGATTAAACATTACAAAAATACCAGTCTATGCAACATTTTGTTATTTAAAAATAAAGAGTTTTTGGGAAACAACAAACCTTTTAAGATTTATAGAAATTAAAATGTATGAACCAGAATCAAAAATATAAATATGGAACGGATGCCTCTTCGAACATAAAATCCTTTCTATGATTTTATTTTCATATGTTTGATTAAGAGTAAATGTAGCTTTATGGCTGTGCCAATCCAGAATATAGCCCTTACATAACTATTAAAAATCTAAAAATGAAATAATGCTTCAAAACTTTAAAGAAAGACCTCGCATGAGTATTTAAACAACCAAATGTTGACATCTGTGCTATAAGTATAATACAAATCTTTGGTAAAAGCTTGATATTTTCATGTTGAGGTGGACATTTCGCAATTTTAAATCTTAAGACTGAAGACCATTAAACAACCAATCAGAGCAGAGCTCAGCACTGTGAACCCCCCACCCACTGTGGGACCACCATCACTACACAAACAGTAAAAACACTTATGCAAACATACACACGCACACGCACGCGCGCACACACACGCACGCACGCACGCACGCACACACACACACACACACAGCTGTTTTCTCAGCTCAGAATGCTGTCAGAATAGTGATGCCAGTGATAAACAAAGTGTGTGTATGGGTGTGTGTGTGTGTGTGTGCACATGTGTGTGTGTGTGTGTGTGTGTGTGTGCGTAAACACAAGTGTTATTACTGTTTGTGTAGTGATGGTGGTCTCACAGTGGGTGGGGGGTTCACAGTGCTGAGCTCTGCTCTGATTGGTTGTTTAATGGTTTTATATGTTTTATATATTAAATGTTTTATATATGTTACATATTAAATGTTTTATATATTTAATGTTTTATATATTTGATATATTTAATGATTTATATATTTAATGTTTATATATTTTATAAATTTAATGTTTTGTATATTTCATGTTTTGTGTATTTCATGTTTTATATATTTTATGTTTATATATTTAATGTTTTGTATATTTAATGTTTTATATAATTAATGTTTTGTATATTTAATGTTTTATATAATTAATGTATTATATATTTAATGTTTTATATATATTCAATGATTTATATAATTAATGTTTTGTATATTTAATGTTTTGTATATTTAATGTTTTATATATTTAATGATTTATAAATTTCATGTTTTATATATTTTATATATTTCATGTTTAATATATTTCATGTTTATATATTTAATGTTTTATAAAATTAATGTTGTGCATATATAAAATAAAAAAAAAATCTTTTGTAACTTCTCTCTCTGTGTAACTTGGTAACATTGTTGTAGCACTTGTTCACCTATTGTTGTATCGGCTATTTACCGCTTCATTGTCTCCTGGACTATTGTAAGTCGCTTTGGATAAAAGCGTCTGCTAAATGACTAAATGTAATGTAAATGTAATATTTTATTTTATATGTTGTTTTGTATATTTCATGTTTTGTATATTTCATGTTTTGTATATTGAATATTTTGTATATTTCATGTTTTGTGTATTTCATGTTTTGTTTATTTCATGTTTTATATATTTCATGTTTATATATTTCATGTTTATATATTTAATGTTTTGTATATTTAATGTTTTATATAATTAATGTTTTGTATATTTAATGTTTTATATAATTAATGTTTTGTATATTTAATGTTTTATATAATTAATGTTTTATATATATTCAATGATTTATATAATTAATGTTTTGTATATTTAATGTTTTATATATTTAATGTTTTATATACTTAAAGTTTTATATATTTAATGTTTTATATACTTACTGTTTTATATATTTAATGTTTTATATGTTTAATGTTTTATATACTTAATGTTTTATATATATTTAATGTTTTATATATATTTAATGTTTTATATATATTTAATGTTTTATATATATTTAATGTTTTATATATATTTAATGTTTTATATATTTAATGTTTTATATATTTAATGTTTTATATATTTAATGTTTTATATATTTAATGTTTTATATACTTAAAGTTTTATATATTTAATGTTTTATATACTTACTGTTTTATATATTTAATGTTTTATATATTTAATGTTTTATATACTTAATGTTTTATATATTTAATGTTTTATATATATTTAATGTTTTATATATATTTAATGTTTTATATATTTAATGTTTTATATATTTAATGTTTTATATATTTATTTAATGTTTTATATATTTATTTAATGTTTTATATATTTATTTAATGTTTTATATATTTAATGTTTTATATATTTAATGTTTTATATATATTTAATGTTTTATATACTTACTGTTTTATATATTTAATGTTTTATATATTTAATGTTTTATATACTTACTGTTTTATATACTTAATGTTTTATATATTTAATGTTTTATATATTTAATGTTTTATATATTTAATGTTTTATATACTTAATGTTTTATATACTTAATGTTTTATATATATTTAATGTTTTATATACTTAATGTATTATATATTTAATGTTTTATATACTTAATGTTTTATATACTTAATGTTTTATATATTTACTGTTTTTTATACTTAATGTATTATATACTTAATGTTTTGTATATTTCATGTTTTGTATATTTAATGTTTTATATAATTAATGTTTTATATAATTAATGTTTTGTATATTTAATGTTTTGTATATTTAATGTTTTGTATACTTAATGTTTTGTATATTTAATGTTTGTATACTTAATGTTTCGTATATATATTTAATGTTTCATATATATATTTAATGTTTCATATATATATTTAATGTTTTATATATTTAAAGTTTTATATACTTAACGTTTTATATACTTAACGTTTTATATATTTAACGTTTTATATATTTAACGTTTTATATATTTAACGTTTTATATACTTAACGTTTTATATACTTAACGTTTTATATACTTAACGTTTTATATATTTAACGTTTTATATACTTAACGTTTTATATACTTAACGTTTTATATACTTAACGTTTTATATATTTAACGTTTTATATATTTAACGTTTTATATATTTAATGTTTTATATATTTAATGTTTTATATACTTAATGTATTATATACTTACTGTTTTATATACTTAATGTTTTATATATACTTAATGTTTTATATATACTTAATGTTTTATATATACTTAATGTTTTATATATACTTAATGTTTTATATATACTTAATGTTTTATATATACTTACTGTTTTATATATTTAATGTTTTATATATTTAATGTTTTATATACTTACTGTTTTATATATTTAATGTTTTATATATTTAATGTTTTATATATTTAATGTTTTATATATTTAATGTACTATATACTTAATGTTTTATATACTTAATGTTTTATATACTTAATGTTTTATATATTTAATGTTTTATATATTTAATGTTTTATATACTTAATGTTTTATATACTTAATGTTTTATATATTTAATGTTTTATATACTTAATGTTTTATATACTTAATGTTTTATATATTTAATGTTTTATATACTTAATGTTTTATATATTTAATGTATTATATATACTTAATGTTTTATATACACTTAATGTTTTATATATTTAATGTTTTATATATTTAATGTTTTATATATTTATTATCTTACCGTCGGGTGTCTTGGGCTCGTGCAGTCATTGAGCGCGCGCGTGATGAGTGTCTCGTGCCGTTTCTTAAGCATCTCGAGCTCATAAATCCCCGCCAGACTGAGCTCGAGACTCCGTTTCCGTTTCCCGCGCTCCAGCGATAATAATCGATACATGTTCCACTTCAAATCTTTAAGAAGAGACTTAAGACGAGTTTAAGACGTTTAAGACGAGTTTAAGACGCTTCTCTCTCTCTCTCTCTCTCTCTCTCTCTCTCTCTCTC
This sequence comes from Triplophysa yarkandensis, assembly GCA_033220385.1. Classification (NCBI taxonomy): domain Eukaryota; kingdom Metazoa; phylum Chordata; class Actinopteri; order Cypriniformes; family Nemacheilidae; genus Triplophysa; species Triplophysa yarkandensis. The sequence goes on from CM065654.1 coordinate 5,769,572, forward strand.
TCTCTCTCTCTCTCTCCACACACAAGAGTCTGGACTCACTCTCAGCTGTCGCGAGCTCATTAACATATTCAAGCTCTTCCGCTTCTTATTGGGTACAAATTTGAACTGTTTTAATACTTTAAACTTCTCCTCCCACTTTAAATTCTTTTATTTTAATGAATCAATCCTTTTATTGTCTGTTTAACTTCATTTAACTTTTATCTGTACGTTTTTATTTGAAGATAGTATTTAAAGAAAAGTTTAGAACAATAATTAAATGTTTCCGAGGTGTGAATTCAAATAAAACTAAAGAACTTTTTCTTCATAAAGAACTGAATTAAAGTTACAGCGCCACCTGCTGAACACTTCAGTGCTCCGTCATCTTCACAGACACAAATGTGTAAAAGTTATTTTCTACATCAGAAATCCTTCTGATATACACGAGCACACTGTTAATAAAGATCATAATTCATCACCCGCACAAATTAACAATTATGTTCAATTAACTTTACTAAACTACACGAGCTGTCGGGTGAGCGTGGAGACACAGACAGCGGATTCATAAGAACAAAGACTTTAATAAAGAAAAACACTCACAATGAGGAACAGGACAACAGAAATATCAAACAAACAAACTTCTCACGAGGCGGAAACACAAAACAGATCTTTAACTAACAAACAGAAACTCAGCACGGAGGAAACAGGCACCCGGATACAAACCAACCAGCAAAGAACAGCAAACACAAGGGCTTTATACAGGCAAACATAACAAGCGATAAAGACAAAGAACAGCAAACACAAGGGCTTTATACAGGCAAACATAACAAGCGATAAAGACAAAGAACAGCAAACACAAGGGCTTTATACAGGCAAACATAACAAGTGTTAAAGACAAAGAACAGCAAACACAAGGGCTTTATACAGGCAAACATAACAAGTGTTAAAGACATGAGGGCAGGTGTGGGGAATGAAACAATGATGGGGAGATAGACAGGATCACCAGGGGGCGGGGTCAAGAGAGCACATGGCATGTCATAACAAACAATACCATGTGACACTCACACAAAACACAGGTCTGCCACGACTCTGCCAACATCAGGAAAAACATGACCAAGGGAGGCAGAATCATGACAATTAACTTTGTTTCTTGTCGAGTGCTTTGTAACACAATAACTACACAACAAGTTTTATGATTATACCTGACATAAAGAAATTAAGATTTGAGTCAACAGCAACATCTGTGTTCGTATGTTTTTTTTATATTTTGAGAAATAAACGAGCAAGAAACAAACAGAAGTAGAAAACATTCCTAAATGATTTATTTAACAGTAATTCAATAAAAAAAAACTCATGCCATGATGGAATTATTAAACTTTTAAAATATTGAATGTCATTCACACATGGCTTCACTATTCGCCACGACTCAGTACAGAAAATCAAAAATAAATAGAAATCAATCAGATAAAAAACAACTCAAGGATCAAACAATTAATAATTTATTAAATTTTCTAATGGCACAACACACAAAAAACCCAGATAAATCTGTGTGAATTAGACAGCGTTTTTCTATCAAATTATATAAGAAACTCACGTTTCTGTTAGTATTGAAGTAAACAGAAGAGATTTTGATGAAGAAGAATAGCCATGTGTCAATAATCTGCTGTCATATCAGGTCTGTTTTCACACACCCGCAGATGTGTGGATGAAGGTGTTGATTCATGTAGGCCTCTGTATCGGGTGTGGAGAGAACCCTGTTCTGTGGAGGCACCCCTCACTGTCCTGGGAAGAACTTGTACATCTGCAAGAAGGAACTTTGCTTCCAGAGATCCAAACCGTCCTCGTATCCTGAAGTCACATCTGTGATCTGAATGGGCAGCATGGCTCCTGTGTACACCCGATCACTATGAGTTGAACCCGAATCTGAGCAGGACACGGCTGTGGCTGCCAGGAACGCAGGTCCCCCATCATATGATTTCTGTCTGT
>CM065654.1:5776533-5784033 GCA_033220385.1 Triplophysa yarkandensis
AAGAGATGGATTTTGGAGGTGTTGGGACTTCCGTTGACTTGCGATGCATTTCCACGGTCTTCAGACGCTCTTTAAAGGATCTTGGCTTGATGACATTTGAGGAATTGAGAAAGGGCATCTTCCAAATCTTCACCGCTTTAATGAGCTGTCTGTGAGAGCGAGTGATGGATGGATGAGGCCGATGAAAGCATGAAAGAGTTTGTCTGACAGAAGTCATGTTGTAAATCTGTCTCACTGATCTCTGTTTAATATCTGAAACACATTATTCATCATTTTATTCATTCTGTCTCTTGTGATATGATATGAAACAAAACCATCAGAAATATAAGAAATGTCTTCATTTGAGTTTCAGAAGAGATCTCAACAATTTCTCAAACTGAGCTCAGATTTAATTTATGTTATGTTGTTAAAACTCTCAATATGATATCAAACCTTTCTTACTAAATACCAGGTTGTATTTTTGTTCTGGTGAAATACATCATTTACATGTTATAACACATTAATATTCATCGAAAACTGATAATAACAATTATTCATGTATAAAACATTATAGGACTAACCTGTAGTTGTTCACTATTAGTTGAACTTCTGTTGATTTGGTGAATTTAAAGCGCACTTCCGAGTCTGAATCAATGATTCAATGGAACCGATTCTCTTTAAATCATGAATCAGTTCCCCAGAGAGTCTATTGATTCATTGAATCATTCTAACTGAATCGGTTCCTCAGAGAGTCTATTGATTCAGTGAATCATTCTAACTGAATCGGTTCCTCATAGAGTCTGTTGATTCATTGAATCATTCTAACTGAATCGGTTCCCCAGAGCTTCTGTTGATTCAGTGAATCATTCTAACTGAATCGGTTCCTCAGAGAGTCTATTGATTCAGTGAATCATAATAACTGAATCGGTTCCTCAGAGAGTCTGTTGATTCAGTGAATCATTCTAACTGAATCGGTTCCACAGAGAGTCTATTGATTCAGTGAATCATTCTAACTGAATCAGTTCCTCAGAGAGTCTATTGATTCAGTGAATCATTCTAACTGAATCGGTTCCACAGAGAGTCTGATGATTCAGTGAATCATTCTAACTGAATCGGTTCCTCAGAGAGTCTATTGATTCAGTGAATCATTCTAACTGAATCGGTTCCTCAGAGAGTCTGTTGATTCATTGAATCATTCTAACTGAATCGGTTCCTCAGAGAGTCTATTGATTCAGTGAATCATTCTAACTGAATCGGTTCCTCAGAGAGTCTGTTGATTCAGTGAATCATTCTAACTGAATCGGTTCCACAGAGAGTCTATTGATTCAGTGAATCATTCTAACTGAATCGGTTCCTCAGAGAGTCTGTTGATTCAGTGAATCATTCTAACTGATTCCCTAGAGTTTAAATCACGCTAAAAACTGTCCGTCTCAAATCATGCACTTATCGATCGTCAGTATTCGGTCAATTTATGACGTCATGAAGTTGTCCACAAAGCAAAAGTGTGTCATTCTTTCGTTTTATTTCACTTTCTGTTAGATTCATGATGAAAATATTTGTTAGAAACAGAAAACTGTTTGATTTTATTTGTCAAGTAATTGAATCATTTATGTTATGAAACAGGTTTCGTATGAATGAAGTTTAAATATATCATCTGATAAAGTCTATAAGTTACAGATTTTTCACATTATTATTATCATTCATCATAATATTGTTCTTTTCTCTTTTATATACATGAAACATCTGAAACAATATTAAACACGTGACTTATATTATTACAATCTAGAAAGGATTTTTTAACAGTGAAAGTTGCCAAAGCAGCACATGATGTTTTTCTTAAAGACACGGATCATTCGTCATGTGTTTGATGTATATTTGCACAAGTATGATATCTTCTATCATATCAGAATGAGAATCTTTAACCTACAGAAAAAAAAACATAATAAAGTTTGTAAATATTATTGATGACACAAAAATACATTTCCATGATGTAAAGAGTTTACCGCAGTAGAGATTCAGACCCATGAATCCAGCGGCTGTGGGGTCCGTTCAACTAAACCGACCGCAGGTCTGCTGGTCCTGATGAAAGATCTCTTATCATTTACACCCTAAAGCATTAAAATACACAATTATGACATCACTAACAGTTTTTACAGACATAATCTACAAAATAACAACACAAGTATTTAAATGTTCCCTTGTTCAGACCCAATGTCCAGCATCTACCTGAAATGATTCCCGTTCAATCACATGACACGGAGCATCTCCCATCCTCTCGGCCTGATCCACGGGACAATATCCATCTGAGTCACACAAACGCACACGCGCACGCACACACACACACACACACACACACACACACACACACACACACACACACACACACACACACACACACACACACACACACACACACACACACACACAAGCTGTTAAACGAATGTGTGTGTGTTATGTCTAATGCTGAGGCTCTGTCATGTGATGCTCACCTTGGATTTTATCCATTAATGGCAATGTGATGTCATCGTTGCCTTGCTTTTTGTTCTTCTGTTTCTTCGTGAGTCCAGAGACAATCGGCTGAAAATCACAATCATCAGCTGTTATATTAACACTCACGTATGAAATTAAAAAAAAAAGACTTTTACCTTAAAGTGACTTTTGTTCCAGCCGGCTTTGCAGATCGTCTGTCGCAGGTCTTTATAAGCCCAGATGGTCTGAAGAATGTGTGACGCTGCTTTGGTCTCGCGCAATGATTGGCTGAGGGATCCAAACACAACATGTGAACATTACATCACAAGTGATGCTTCCGTGCAGTCGCTAGGGTCTAATCGGACCTTGTTCTGTTGATAGACACCAGCTTCTGGATTCCCTGTCCCTGAATGAGGAAGCGAGCGTTCTCCAGGTTATCCGTGATGATCTCCAGGATTGTGTTCAGGATGGCCACCACTGTATCTCCCTCCAGGTTTTTAGCGGGTCTCTGCTGACCGCAGGGCAGATTACTGACCAGATCTCTCATGGCATAACTCCCTGATAAAGACATGAACATCACTGTGTTTCAGATGAATATAACATCTACTGTAATGTGTGTCTGTTGTGAGTGATACCGATCAGATCTTTGTTTTTGTGATCGATGGCAAGGTTTCTCAAAGCGATGGCAATGGCCCGAATGACTTTATCAGCATCAGAATGAAGCAGCTCGACCAGCACCGGCAGACCTTTCTCCTTACGCACCGTCGCTCGGATGTAATTGGACCACTGAGGACACAAAGACAGGTGATATTAAAACATCACTTCATATTACACATCGAAAAATAATGGTTTACACTCAAAATGTATAACTTGATATATATATATATTACATTAACAATTTTTCACAATGAATTGAAAAAAAATTTAAACCAAAAATTGTAAATTGAATAGCAAATTTTGAAGAGGAATCGCATGAAAATGCACATAAGTGACACATCAATCAAACTACAAACATTTCCAATGTCTGCAAAACATTTTCTAAAGAGAAACTCTATGTTTGAAGATCTTATTGGTTGATGTATGATGTGTGTGTGATTTGTGTGTGTTGAGTCTGCGTGCATGTGTGGTTCTTTTGTGGTGTGTGGCTTGTGTGTGATTTGTGTGATGAGTTTTCGTGTTTGTTGTGTGTGTGATGAATTTGGGTGTGTTTGCGTGCGTGTGTGTGTGGCATGTGTGTGTGGCATGTGTGTGATGAATTTGTGTTTCTGTGTGGTGTGTGTGATGAGTTTGTGTGTGATGTGTGTGCGTGTGATAACTTTATGATGAGTTTCAGTGTGTTTGCGTGCGTGTGTTTGTTGCATGTGTGTGAAGGGTTTTTGTATGTGTGTGGTGTTAGGGTTACCCTAACCTCTGTGTGGTGTGTGTGATGAGTTTGCGTTTGTGTGTTGTGTGTGTGTGGGGTGTGTGTGTGGCGTGTGTGTGATGAGTTTGCGTTTGTGTGTGGTGTGTGATGAGTTTGTGTGTGATGTGTGTGTCTGTGTGTGTGATAACTGTGTGATGAGTTTGCGTTTGTGTGTTGTGTGTGTGTGGGGTGTGGCGTGTGTGTGATGTGTGTGTGTGCATGTTCTCACAGCCCAGTGTCCTGCAGACAGGTTCTGAAGAGCTCCCGCTGCCGCCTCCAGGGTGTTGTGGTTCTGACTTAGTTTGAGGAGTGACAGGTAGAGTCGGACAACCTCCGGCTGATAGAGAAGCTCCAGTCCTGTAGAAACACACAATCACTATACACACACTGTCTCAATGTATACAACAGCTGTGTGACACTCACACATATCACACCTTTCATAGGTAAACTCCTCCTGTGTAGATCCACACCGCTTACTTTCTTTTCACTCACACAGTGTTTCCTGCCTGAGGAAGCACAACACACACAATCAGAAACACAACTGACTGAAACACAAAATAAAAGCCACTAACTTTAAGAACAGAGACACACTTACACTGATGAAACCATTCCTCTGCAGATGACAGCAGCAAACACACAAACACACACGCACGCACGCACACACACACACACACACACACACACACACACACACACACACACAATGCTTAGAGACACACAACGTTACATATCAATCTGATAATTTACAGTTATTGTTTATAACACATCAACACAAACATCATGTCTGACCTTTAGTGGTCCGTCCACCGAAACAGTCCGGATCATCTTTCATCTTCTGATGAGTGGACTGCAGATGAAACTTCTCAGCTCCAGGCACTTCCTTGTGTACGTGATAAGACAGATTTCTCAAAATACACACACTGTTCTCCACCGACTGAAACACACAAACATGAGCACACACACACACAAGAAAACAAGCGGACACACACACACACACACACACACACACACACACACACACACACACACACACACACACACACACACACACACACACACACACACACACACACACACACACACACACACACACACACACACACACACACACACTCATTAATTCACCATTTTCACTCTCATTTATTTCTAATTTGGTTTTTTGTGAACTGATACTTTATTGTTGATGTCTCTCTTTGTGACAGCAGAGTAAAGCGCGTGGAGCAGAGCGTCCACAAGTCCATCACATTCTCTCAGTCTCTGTCGAGCTTCTGCTCCATCTGAACTCACATTTCTGTAAACACAACACAACATAATCTGAGAGGATGAAACTAAAGAACAGATATCAATATTAGCTTCAGCATCACCTCAGACATCCAGAAGTGTTCTTGAACACAGTGTTCCACTCTGGGTCTCCAGGTCGAGCCGGGTCATTGGGGTCACCCCTCAAACCCGAGTGGGGGATGATGATCTCATCGGTCAGAGTCTGAAGACCGTGATTGATAACGATCATCTTCAGAGGTTCATGTGATGATAGATTCCACAATGTTCCTGACACACGCGCACACGCACACACACACACACACACACACACACACACACACACACACACACACACACACACACACACACACACACACACACACACATAAATTTAAAACTAAGACATGTTAAGTATAATGATGTATTATTTGTTCTTATCTTTTATGTTTATCCCAATCTTCAAAACAAATAAGGAAAAAGGTTACAATATTAAATAATATTCAAAAAGTCAACAGAAAGGTTTATTTGGAATATCTGTGTACAAAAGATTGACAAAAGATACAGAGCTGCAAAAGCACAAATAATGTTAAAACACATAAAATAAAAAATGTATGAAATAAAATAAACAACAAACCTTCATAAAATTATTTAATAGAAGCATCAACTTTTAAATAAACCATTAAATGTCAGCACTTTTTTCTCATCAATAATTAAGTCATATACTCTCGTCGCGGATTTTTTTTCAATTTCAATCTGAATAATGAATGGGAGTTATTGTCTCACCTGTGACCAGCTCTCTGACCTCAACATCATTGGATCTCCTCAGGAGTCTCAGAAGAGCAGGAATACCCTCAGAATTCTTAATGGCCACCTTGTTGAAATTGTCTCTGCCGAATGAGATGTTCCGCAATGCACCACAAGCCTTTTGGTGGACTTCAGGTTTGGGGTGATCCAGAAGGCCCACGAGGACCGGGATGCCCCTCAGCTGACGCACTTCCTGTTTGACTTTATCATTCTCGTAACAGAGATGCTGGAGATATGCAGCAGCATTTGATTTCACCGGGTCCATGGGATGACACAACATGGCGATGACCTCTCTCAGGTTCGGGTCTCTCCAGCGCGGGTCTTTACGCATGGTGTCCAGACTCACCATGCTGGCACGCTTTTGAGGTATAAGGGTCCTGTAAAGGTCTGGGAAATAGGAATGAGCCAGCGGAGCGAGTTGATCTTCCACGCTGAGGTCTAGACTCTGTCTCATATGAAGAGTTCCAGTGAGGATGGGATGACTCACGGTGGGCATAGTGTCCTGCTGGTTTTTAGATGGAGTTTTCGAGACGGGTAGAGTGTGTCCTCCTCGAGTCAGTCCTTCGGTCCGCTGCAGAGGCAGCGTGAAACAGTTCTCAGGTATATAGCTTCTGTTGGGCAGGGTAGTAAAGGGATGGTACGGGAATCTGGGCAGAACACCACTGCAATCATTCAGAACACTGTACAGAGCTGACTGATCCTTAACATTTTCGCTGGAGGGGTCACAGGTCATGCTGGACTCAGGGTCAGGTGATGTAACCGCAGTGGGTAAAGTTTCCTTCTCACTCTGGACATCAAACGGTGGAGCTTCTGCTGGATTCTGATCATCTGGACATGTCTGAGAGTCTTCCAAACCTTCACACGAACCTTCCTAAGAAAGATAAAAGAATATCTGGAAATATTAAAGACCACAAAAGTCCACATAAGTTGTCCTTGATGTTGCACCTTCAGGACGAGTTCATGAGAGCTGCTGGTGCTGAGCGGGTTTGATTCTGAATCTGCACTGAATGATTTCTCTGTCCCAATTCCAGAACTCTCCGTCTTTACAAACCAGAGACAGACCACAAATCAACTTTATAGAGAAGTGAAAATGTTTCTTACGTTAAAAAACAAATTGTTCCTCATAAGAATGACAGAGGCTTACGTGAGTTTCAGTGTTTGGTGAGTGTTCTGTGGTGTCGTCTGATGTCTGAAGATCTTCGGTTCGATCTGCAGTGTCACCTTCTGAGGGTTTAGCCGGTGGCTCTTCAGAGTCCGGCTTCTTTTAAAAACAGAGGAATGTTTACAATGAGATTAACAGTGATTATTAACACTTCTATACATGTAACAGCATCAAAGATAAAATCACCTCGGATTCCACCGAGAAAGCCTTCAGAAATGCTCCCAAAAATAAGAGGAAGAACTTCATCTCAGCACTTGTGTGAATTAAACTTGAGAAAACATCTGTACTGTAACTACACACATGAGCAGATCAATACCTCACCAAAAACTAAGCTTAAGAAATTTAAGTTTTCCTGATATTTTAGTCTGATCTGCTGCATTTATAAAGACAGATATCTCTCACAGTGTTTTAGGAATGTCTGTAT
>CM065654.1:5789033-5796533 GCA_033220385.1 Triplophysa yarkandensis
AGATCTTCTGACCGTCAGGAGACACAAGCACGCAAACACACTGTATCAGGACTCAGGGTTTGTCTCTTGACCATTTCTGGTGTCACCGATAGAGATGAGCGGTCCGCTGACTCGTGTTAATGTGGAAGTGTTGAGTTGTGATTGACGCTCCAGTGAGTGATAGAGTGACGGTGAGAGAGATTGATGGAAATGCAGCGGTGAGCCAGTGGTCCGGCGGCCGAGTGAGGAAGATGAAGAGAGATGTGCCCTGCTCCCGTAACCGTATGTGGCGCTGCTGAGGAGAAACTCCCGTGAGCCGTAAGCCGGAGGGGTGGGACCGCGATAAGACCAGCGAAAATCCATCTGTGCACCCCGTCTGCTGGGAGTGTCGTAAATGACTGCGTCCTGTCCTGCAGAGGTTTTGTCATCCGGCTCCCTTCGCTCCTGAATGGAGCTCATGGCGGGTTTATTAGAGAGGCTATCACAGCAAACTGGCGAGGGGTCACGGTTCATGTTCATAAACACCGGACTACGGGTACGCAGCAGAACACGCTGCATGTCAACTACACCTCTAGACACATCCATAGGAGATATGAACCCTCCCTGGATGAAATCGGATGGCCGGAACAGACTGTCATAAGACAAACTACTCACCCGACTGCTGAGAGAGCCAGAGGTTTCTGTTCTCTTACTGTCTGTCTGACAGCTGTTGTGTTTCAAACTCAATGAACGTGTGTTTAGACCTGACATCATCTGATGCTTTTCATGTTCTTCAATCAACAGCGGAGAATCTCTCTTCCCAATCTACATCAACACATACATGATGGATAATGAATCAAACTGATTTCACAGAAGAGTGTGTATATGATTGTGTAGAGGTGTGTTGTGTTGTCACCTGATCTCTGGAGATGTGATAATAGACAGCAGCGGCTATGTTTGTTTCAGAGGTTTGATGTTCAATTAATCTGTTTCCTGAGGGAATTACAGCCCTGGACTGAAGCAGACTCTCTATTCACAAAGATTCAAATCAATCAATGAGTCATTCAGCTCAACAGATTCAACATGATTCAATTTCTAACCAAACCTTCAAGAGCAGCCAAATGATTCTTCAGCAGAACCGGATCAGGTTTAGGAGGCAGAGGAGGTGGACTGACGTCTGGAACATCTGAAACTCCTTCTAAAGACTGAAACAAACCAACATTCAACACCACTGAGATTGTTTCTTTAAGGGTTTAAGGATATGCACGCACGCACGCGCACGCACTGCATTGAGTTGTACTGTGAGTCTGTTGTCTGTGATCTTCTCAGGGGTCTGAGGTTGAGACTCTGGTGGTGGAAAAGGCGGCTGTGTGTGAACTGGAAATGTATCCAGAAGATTTCCAGCATAACTGAGATTAACAGGATAGAAGAGATGAAAAAAAATGACACAACAAAGATCAGATGAATCATGACACATGATGTATGATGTCAGAGCTCACCTAGGAGTAATGGGACTGAAGAGGACAAAGCTAATATTTCCCAAGCATCCGCGTGTATATGGATTGACTCCACCATGAAATTTCCCTGTAACCTGTGATGATGATGTCATGACTTTTAATCATGTGAGTCAGGTCACAGGTCTATCAAAGTGTCTCTCACCTGTTCATTGGTTGTTTGACCTCTGGCCACCAGTATTAGGTGAAAACACGTCAAACCAGCCACAGGAATAAAAAATAAACCTGACACACACACCACCGTCAATCTGAATGTTAAGTTAAGGTCATCTGTCATGTGTGTGAATCAAAACTTATGAAAATTACCCACACAGAAGAATAAAGATACGTTACAGCAGCGTGCAACTGACACAAGTTGTCCATATGGTTCAGAACATACAGGAGACCTCCAGAGAAAACCCCAACCATATGAAGAGTGAGACACACCAGGAACAACAGAAAGAAACGATAGTTGCGTCTGCCGATGCAGTTGTTTACCCACGGACAGTGATGGTCAAAATCCTGATGATAAACAATAGAGTACAGTACATTACAGAAGCATACAGTAGAGTAAATAACAGTTTACTATATAAAGTACAATAAAATACATAAGAATAAAGTTCACTACAGTAGTGTGTTGAAGTCTATAGTAGAGTACAGTACTCTTCAATTCTTTATCGCTTTGGATAAAAGAGTCTGCTAAATGCCTAAATGTAAATGCATAATAAAGTCCAAAGGAGTCCAGTACAGTGGATTGTAGAAGTGTACAATTACAGTACAGTAGACTAGAGTGTGACAGTGTACAGTAGAGCGTAGAAGTGTATATAAGAGTACAATAGAGTAAAGTGTGGATGTGTAAAGTACAGTGTAGAAATGTTCAGAAAAGTACAATAGAGTTCAGAAGTGTACTGTAGAGTGCAGTAGAGTGTAGTGTAGAAGTGTACGGCAGAGTGTAAAAGTGTACAGTAGAATAGAGTGTAAGAATTACAGCAGAGTAAAGTGTAGATGTGTACAGTAGAGTTGAGTGTAGAAAAGTACAGTAGAGTGAAGAAGTGTACAGTAGAGTAGAGCATAGAAGAATACAGTAGATTAAAGCGTAGAAGAGTATAGCAGAGTGTAGAAGTGTACAGTAGACTAGAGTGTAGAAAAGTATAGCAGAGTGTAGAAGACTACAGTAGATAAGAGTGTAGAAGAGTAAAGCAGAGTGTAGAAGTGTACAGTAGACTAGAGTGTAGAAAAGTATAGCAGAGTGTAGAAGACTACAGTAGATAAGAGTGTAGAAGAGTAAAGCAGAGTGTAGAAGTGTACAGTAGACTAGAGTGTAGAAAAGTATAGCAGAGTGTAGAAGACTACAGTAGATAAGAGTGTAGAAGAGTAAAGCAGAGTGTAGAAGTGTACAGTAGACTAGAGTGTAGAAAAGTATAGCAGAGTGTAGAAGACTACAGTAGATAAGAGTGTAGAAAAGTATAGCAGAGTGTAGAAGTGTACAGTAGAGTAGAGTATAAAGACTACAGAACAGTAGAGTTTAGAAGCGTACAGTAGAATGTAGACGTGTAAAGTAGAGTGTGGAAGATTACTGTACAGTACAGTGTAGAAGCGTACAGTAGAGTGAAGAAGAGTACAGTAGATTGTTTGTCCAATAGTACACTGTGTACACACTGTCTTATATTAAAGTCTGTATTATGTGTTGCACGTTATATGTTAACTGTACTGCAATTTTTCTGGAGCAAGCTCCGAAGAATTTTACTAACCATGGTGCATGTGCGGTGGTGATGTGACAATAAAAAAGTGATTTGACAGATTAGACTTTAGAAGAGTACAGCAGAGTGTAGAAGTGTACAGTAGAGTAGAGTTTAGAAGCGTACAGTAGAATGTAGAAGTGTACAGTAGAGTAGAGTGTAGAAGATTACAGTACAATAGAGTGTAGAAGAGTACAGTAGAGTGAAGAAGTTTACAGTAGATTAGAGCATAGAAGCGTACAGTAGAATGTAGAAGTGTAAAGTAGAGTAGAGTGTAGAAGATTAAAGTACAATAGAGTGTAGAAGTGTACAGTAGAGTAGAGTTTAGAAGCGTACAGTAGAATGTAGAAGTGTACAGTAGAGTAGAGTGTAGAAGATTAAAGTACAATAGAGTGTAGAAGAGTACAGTAGAGTGAAGAAGTTTACAGTAGATTGGAGCATAGAAGCGTACAGTAGAATGTAGAAGTGTACAGTAGAGTAGAGTGTAGAAGATTAAAGTACAATAGAGTGTAGAAGAGTACAGTAGAGTGAAGAAGTTTACAGTAGATTAGAGCATAGAAGAGTACAGCAGAATGTAGTAGTGTACATTAGACTAGAGTGTAGAAGTGTACAGTAAAGCATAGACAGAGTGTAGAACAGTACTGTAGTTTATGAGTCAAGTAAAGTGAAGAAGTAAAGAACAGGCAGGTACAGTAGAATTAAATCATGAGTAGAAATGTCTCTCTTTCTCACCTCCACACAGTGGTCACAGACGCTGCAGTGAGAGCATCTGGGTGGTCTGTAGAAGTGACAGGAGGAGCACCATTTCATGCGCACCTGAACACCCCTCACCTCCACATTCTTATAGAGTGGAGCCCGGAAATCATCATCCTTATCTTCATCTTCATTAGCTGTAATAAACCAAAGCACAAGAGTTCAGATAACACTCTACTATAACACTCAAACACTGACATCACGTGCTTCACCCACCCCTTGGGAACACACCAGCATCCATCAGCGTTGCCATGGTGAAGTTTGCCATAACAAAGAGAAAGAGGATTCCAACAGATGAGGGGAGAGAGAGAGACACATGCTGAGCGAGCCAGGGACACCTGTGACAGAAAGAGATGATAATAAAGATAAGATCAATGCTCAAAGTTCACTATAACTGATATCATTCATCAGGATGTGACACATTTCATTCTTGTGTGTTTTATTGAGCTCAGATTGATGTGTGTCTGTTTTAATGTAGCGGTGGAGGGGATTACAGAGGATTATAGAAAGTAGATCACACGCACACACATACACACACACACACACACACACACACACACACACACACACACACACACACACACACACACACACACACACACACACACACACACACACACACACGAGACAGTTGTATCTTGATAATGTCTCTTATTCACAACACAGAACACACAAATGTTAAGATTGTGTTGTGTTGTAAAATGACTGTGATTCTTGTGCTTTAATATGATTGTGTTGCTTGAGTTGTGTTGTAATATGATTGTGTTGCTTGAGTTGTGTTGTAATATGATTGTGTTGCTTGAGTTGTGTTGTAATATGATTGTGTTGCAGTATGATTGTGTTGCTTGAGTTGTGTTGTAGTGTGATTGTGTTGCTTGAGTTGTGCTTTAATATGATTATGTTGCTTGAGTTGTGTTGTAATATGATTATGTTGCTTGAGTTGTGTTGTAATATGATTATGTTGCTTGAGTTGTGTTGTAATATGATTGTGTTGCTTGAGTTGTGTTGTAATATGATTGTGTTGCCTGAGTTGTGTTGCAATATGATTGTGTTGCCTGAGTTGTGTTGTATTATGATTGTGTTGCCTGAGTTGTGTTGTAATATGATTGTGTTGCCTGAGTTGTGTTGTATTATGATTGTGTTGCCTGAGTTGTGTTGTAATATGATTGTGTTGCCTGAGTTGTGTTGTATTATGATTGTGTTTCCTGAGGTTGTGTTGTAATATGATTGTGTTACCTGAGATGTGTTGTTATATGAATGTGTTGCCTGAGTTGTGTTGTTATATGATTGTTTTACTTGGGTTGTGTTATAATATGATTGTGTTGCTTGAGTTGTGTTGTTATATTATTGTGTTGCTTGAGGTGTGTTGTAATATGATTATGTTACTTGGGTTGTGTTGTAATATGAATGTGTTGCCTGAGTTGTGTTGTAATATGATTGTTTTGCCTGAGTTGTAATATGATTGTGTTGCCTTTGTTGTGTTGTAATATGATTGTGTTGCCTGAGATGTGTTGTTATATGATTGTGTTGCTTGAGGTTGTTTTGTAATATGATTGTGTTGCCTGAGGTTGTGTTGTTATAAGATTGTGTTGCCTGAGGTTGTGTTGTAATATGATTGTGTTGCCTGAGTTGTGTTGTAATATGAATGTGTTGCCTGAGGTTGTGTTGTAATATGATTGTGTTGCCTGAGGCTGTGTTGTTATAAGATTGTGTTGCCTGAGGTTGTGTTGTAATATGATTGTGTTGCCTGAGTTGTGTTGTAATATGAATGTGTTGCCTGAGGTTGTGTTGTAATATGATTCTGTTGCCCGAGATTAGTTGTAATATGATTGTGTTGCCTGAGGTTGTGTTGTAATATGATTGTGTTGCCTGAGGTTGTGTTGTAATATGATTGTGTTGCCTGAGGTTGTGTTGTAATATGATTGTGTTGCCTGAGGCTGTGTTTTTATATGATTGTGTTGCCAGAGATGAGTTGTAATATGATTGTGTTGCCTGAGGTTGTGTTGTAATATGAATGTGTTGCCTGAGGTTGTGTTGTAATATGATTGTGTTGCCCGAGATTGTGTTGCCTGAGGTTGTGTTGATATATGATTGTGTTGCCTGAGGTTGTGTTGTAATATGATTGTGTTGCCTGAGGTTGTGTTTTTATATGATTGTGTTGCCAGAGATGAGTTGTAATATGATTGTGTTGCCTGAGGTTGTGTTGTAATATGAATGTGTTGCCTGAGGTTGTGTTGTAATATGATTGTGTTGCCCGAGATTGTGTTGCCTGAGGTTGTGTTGATATATGATTGTGTTGCCTGAGGTTGTGTTGTAATATGATTGTGTTGCCTGAGGTTGTTTTGATATATGATTGTGTTGCCTGAGGCTGTGTTGATATATGATTGTGTTGCCTGAGGTTGTGTTGTAATATGATTGTGTTTCCTGAGGCTGTGTTTTTATATGATTGTGTTGCCCGAGATGAGTTGTAATATGATTGTGTTGCCTGAGGTTGTGTTGTAATATGAATGTGTTGCCTGAGGTTGTGTTGATATATTATTGTGTTGCCTGAGGTTGTGTTGTAATATGAATGTGTTGCCTGAGGTTGTGTTGATATATGATTGTGTTGCCTGAGGTTGTGTTGTAATATGATTGTGTTGCCTGAGGTTGTGTTGATATATGATTGTGTTGCCTGAGGTTGTGTTGTAATATGATTGTGTTGCCTGAGGTTGTGTTGTAATATGATTGTGTTGCCTGAGGTTGTGTTGTAATATGATTGTGTTTCCTGAGGTTGTGTTGATATATGATTGTGTTGCCTGAGGTTGTGTTGATATATGATTGTGTTGCCTGAGGTTGTGTTGATATATGATTGTGTTGCCTGAGGTTGTGTTGATATATGATTGTGTTGCCTGAGGTTGTGTTGTAAAATGATTGTGTTGCCTGAGGTTGTGTTGTAATATGATTGTGTTGCCTGAGGTTGTGTTGTAATATGATTGTGTTGCCTGAGGTTGTGTTGTAATATGATTGTGTTTCCTGAGGTTGTGTTGATATATGATTGTGTTGCCTGAGGTTGTGTTGTAATATGATTGTGTTGCCTGAGGTTGTGTTGTAATATGATTGTGTTGCCTGAGGTTGTGTTGATATATGATTGTGTTGCCTGAGGTTGTGTTGTAATATGATTGTGTTGCCTGAGGTTGTGTTGATATATGATTGTGTTGCCTGAGGTTGTGTTGTAATATAACAGTGATTTCTGATGAATTGACTGTTTTCAGGTCAGTGAGGACTAAAGCTTTACTCTTCTCATTTCTTCTCTGAGGATTAACACAGATGTGAGACCTAAACATTCTGACCATCTGGCCAAAAGCATACACATGATTATTCTTCATATGATCTAGACTGACGCAAGCTCAACACTCATTATTTTATATTAGTAACACATAATCATCGAAATATTAAAGACATTTAACAAATGTGTGATAAAGCATTGGCACTATATAATATGGAGTTTCTGACATATGTGTAGTGTCACAGTTTACAGACATAAACATCACATCACATCATAACAACAAAACACAATA
>CM065654.1:5799033-5812699 GCA_033220385.1 Triplophysa yarkandensis
TAGGGTTAGGGTTAGGGTTAGGGTTAGGGTTAGGGTTAGGGTTAGGGTTAGGGTTAGGGTTAGGGTTAGGGTTAGGGTTAGGGTTAGGGTTAGGGTTAGGGTTAGGGTTAGGGTTAGGGTTAGGGTTAGGGTTAGGGTTAGGGTTAGGGTTAGGGTTAGGGTTAGGGTTAGGGTTAGGGTTAGGGTTAGGGTTAGGGTTAGGGTTAGGGTTAGGGTTAGGGTTAGGGTTAGGGTTAGGGTTAGGGTTAGGGTTAGGGTTAGGGTTAGGGTTAGGGTTAGGGTTAGGGTTAGGGTTAGGGTTAGGGTTAGGGTTAGGGTTAGGGTTAGGGTTAGGGTTAGGGTTAGGGTTAGGGTTAGGGTTAGGGTTAGGGTTAGGGTTAGGGTTAGGGTTAGGGTTAGGGTTAGGGTTAGGGTTAGGGTTAGGGTTAGGGTTAGGGTTAGGGTTAGGGTTAGGGTTAGGGTTAGGGTTAGGGTTAGGGTTAGGGTTAGGGTTAGGGTTAGGGTTAGGGTTAGGGTTAGGGTTAGGGTTAGGGTTAGGGTTAGGGTTAGGGTTAGGGTTAGGGTTAGGGTTAGGGTTAGGGTTAGGGTTAGGGTTAGGGTTAGGGTTAGGGTTAGGGTTAGGGTTAGGGTTAGGGTTAGGGTTAGGGTTAGGGTTAGGGTTAGGGTTAGGGTTAGGGTTAGGGTTAGGGTTAGGGTTAGGGTTAGGGTTAGGGTTAGGGTTAGGGTTAGGGTTAGGGTTAGGGTTAGGGTTAGGGTTAGGGTTAGGGTTAGGGTTAGGGTTAGGGTTAGGGTTAGGGTTAGGGTTAGGGTTAGGGTTAGGGTTAGGGTTAGGGTTAGGGTTAGGGTTAGGGTTAGGGTTAGGGTTAGGGTTAGGGTTAGGGTTAGGGTTAGGGTTAGGGTTAGGGTTAGGGTTAGGGTTAGGGTTAGGGTTAGGGTTAGGGTTAGGGTTAGGGTTAGGGTTAGGGTTAGGGTTAGGGTTAGGGTTAGGGTTAGGGTTAGGGTTAGGGTTAGGGTTAGGGTTAGGGTTAGGGTTAGGGTTAGGGTTAGGGTTAGGGTTAGGGTTAGGGTTAGGGTTAGGGTTAGGGTTAGGGTTAGGGTTAGGGTTAGGGTTAGGGTTAGGGTTAGGGTTAGGGTTAGGGTTAGGGTTAGGGTTAGGGTTAGGGTTAGGGTTAGGGTTAGGGTTAGGGTTAGGGTTAGGGTTAGGGTTAGGGTTAGGGTTAGGGTTAGGGTTAGGGTTAGGGTTAGGGTTAGGGTTAGGGTTAGGGTTAGGGTTAGGGTTAGGGTTAGGGTTAGGGTTAGGGTTAGGGTTAGGGTTAGGGTTAGGGTTAGGGTTAGGGTTAGGGTTAGGGTTAGGGTTAGGGTTAGGGTTAGGGTTA
Source organism: Triplophysa yarkandensis (assembly GCA_033220385.1). Lineage (NCBI taxonomy): Eukaryota > Metazoa > Chordata > Actinopteri > Cypriniformes > Nemacheilidae > Triplophysa > Triplophysa yarkandensis. Next base: position 5,800,410 of record CM065654.1, read on the forward strand.
GGGTTAGGGTTAGGGTTAGGGTTAGGGTTAGGGTTAGGGTTAGGGTTAGGGTTAGGGTTAGGGTTAGGGTTAGGGTTAGGGTTAGGGTTAGGGTTAGGGTTAGGGTTAGGGTTAGGGTTAGGGTTAGGGTTAGGGTTAGGGTTAGGGTTAGGGTTAGGGTTAGGGTTAGGGTTAGGGTTAGGGTTAGGGTTAGGGTTAGGGTTAGGGTTAGGGTTAGGGTTAGGGTTAGGGTTAGGGTTAGGGTTAGGGTTAGGGTTAGGGTTAGGGTTAGGGTTAGGGTTAGGGTTAGGGTTAGGGTTAGGGTTAGGGTTAGGGTTAGGGTTAGGGTTAGGGTTAGGGTTAGGGTTAGGGTTAGGGTTAGGGTTAGGGTTAGGGTTAGGGTTAGGGTTAGGGTTAGGGTTAGGGTTAGGGTTAGGGTTAGGGTTAGGGTTAGGGTTAGGGTTAGGGTTAGGGTTAGGGTTAGGGTTAGGGTTAGGGTTAGGGTTAGGGTTAGGGTTAGGGTTAGGGTTAGGGTTAGGGTTAGGGTTAGGGTTAGGGTTAGGGTTAGGGTTAGGGTTAGGGTTAGGGTTAGGGTTAGGGTTAGGGTTAGGGTTAGGGTTAGGGTTAGGGTTAGGGTTAGGGTTAGGGTTAGGGTTAGGGTTAGGGTTAGGGTTAGGGTTAGGGTTAGGGTTAGGGTTAGGGTTAGGGTTAGGGTTAGGGTTAGGGTTAGGGTTAGGGTTAGGGTTAGGGTTAGGGTTAGGGTTAGGGTTAGGGTTAGGGTTAGGGTTAGGGTTAGGGTTAGGGTTAGGGTTAGGGTTAGGGTTAGGGTTAGGGTTAGGGTTAGGGTTAGGGTTAGGGTTAGGGTTAGGGTTAGGGTTAGGGTTAGGGTTAGGGTTAGGGTTAGGGTTAGGGTTAGGGTTAGGGTTAGGGTTAGGGTTAGGGTTAGGGTTAGGGTTAGGGTTAGGGTTAGGGTTAGGGTTAGGGTTAGGGTTAGGGTTAGGGTTAGGGTTAGGGTTAGGGTTAGGGTTAGGGTTAGGGTTAGGGTTAGGGTTAGGGTTAGGGTTAGGGTTAGGGTTAGGGTTAGGGTTAGGGTTAGGGTTAGGGTTAGGGTTAGGGTTAGGGTTAGGGTTAGGGTTAGGGTTAGGGTTAGGGTTAGGGTTAGGGTTAGGGTTAGGGTTAGGGTTAGGGTTAGGGTTAGGGTTAGGGTTAGGGTTAGGGTTAGGGTTAGGGTTAGGGTTAGGGTTAGGGTTAGGGTTAGGGTTAGGGTTAGGGTTAGGGTTAGGGTTAGGGTTAGGGTTAGGGTTAGGGTTAGGGTTAGGGTTAGGGTTAGGGTTAGGGTTAGGGTTAGGGTTAGGGTTAGGGTTAGGGTTAGGGTTAGGGTTAGGGTTAGGGTTAGGGTTAGGGTTAGGGTTAGGGTTAGGGTTAGGGTTAGGGTTAGGGTTAGGGTTAGGGTTAGGGTTAGGGTTAGGGTTAGGGTTAGGGTTAGGGTTAGGGTTAGGGTTAGGGTTAGGGTTAGGGTTAGGGTTAGGGTTAGGGTTAGGGTTAGGGTTAGGGTTAGGGTTAGGGTTAGGGTTAGGGTTAGGGTTAGGGTTAGGGTTAGGGTTAGGGTTAGGGTTAGGGTTAGGGTTAGGGTTAGGGTTAGGGTTAGGGTTAGGGTTAGGGTTAGGGTTAGGGTTAGGGTTAGGGTTAGGGTTAGGGTTAGGGTTAGGGTTAGGGTTAGGGTTAGGGTTAGGGTTAGGGTTAGGGTTAGGGTTAGGGTTAGGGTTAGGGTTAGGGTTAGGGTTAGGGTTAGGGTTAGGGTTAGGGTTAGGGTTAGGGTTAGGGTTAGGGTTAGGGTTAGGGTTAGGGTTAGGGTTAGGGTTAGGGTTAGGGTTAGGGTTAGGGTTAGGGTTAGGGTTAGGGTTAGGGTTAGGGTTAGGGTTAGGGTTAGGGTTAGGGTTAGGGTTAGGGTTAGGGTTAGGGTTAGGGTTAGGGTTAGGGTTAGGGTTAGGGTTAGGGTTAGGGTTAGGGTTAGGGTTAGGGTTAGGGTTAGGGTTAGGGTTAGGGTTAGGGTTAGGGTTAGGGTTAGGGTTAGGGTTAGGGTTAGGGTTAGGGTTAGGGTTAGGGTTAGGGTTAGGGTTAGGGTTAGGGTTAGGGTTAGGGTTAGGGTTAGGGTTAGGGTTAGGGTTAGGGTTAGGGTTAGGGTTAGGGTTAGGGTTAGGGTTAGGGTTAGGGTTAGGGTTAGGGTTAGGGTTAGGGTTAGGGTTAGGGTTAGGGTTAGGGTTAGGGTTAGGGTTAGGGTTAGGGTTAGGGTTAGGGTTAGGGTTAGGGTTAGGGTTAGGGTTAGGGTTAGGGTTAGGGTTAGGGTTAGGGTTAGGGTTAGGGTTAGGGTTAGGGTTAGGGTTAGGGTTAGGGTTAGGGTTAGGGTTAGGGTTAGGGTTAGGGTTAGGGTTAGGGTTAGGGTTAGGGTTAGGGTTAGGGTTAGGGTTAGGGTTAGGGTTAGGGTTAGGGTTAGGGTTAGGGTTAGGGTTAGGGTTAGGGTTAGGGTTAGGGTTAGGGTTAGGGTTAGGGTTAGGGTTAGGGTTAGGGTTAGGGTTAGGGTTAGGGTTAGGGTTAGGGTTAGGGTTAGGGTTAGGGTTAGGGTTAGGGTTAGGGTTAGGGTTAGGGTTAGGGTTAGGGTTAGGGTTAGGGTTAGGGTTAGGGTTAGGGTTAGGGTTAGGGTTAGGGTTAGGGTTAGGGTTAGGGTTAGGGTTAGGGTTAGGGTTAGGGTTAGGGTTAGGGTTAGGGTTAGGGTTAGGGTTAGGGTTAGGGTTAGGGTTAGGGTTAGGGTTAGGGTTAGGGTTAGGGTTAGGGTTAGGGTTAGGGTTAGGGTTAGGGTTAGGGTTAGGGTTAGGGTTAGGGTTAGGGTTAGGGTTAGGGTTAGGGTTAGGGTTAGGGTTAGGGTTAGGGTTAGGGTTAGGGTTAGGGTTAGGGTTAGGGTTAGGGTTAGGGTTAGGGTTAGGGTTAGGGTTAGGGTTAGGGTTAGGGTTAGGGTTAGGGTTAGGGTTAGGGTTAGGGTTAGGGTTAGGGTTAGGGTTAGGGTTAGGGTTAGGGTTAGGGTTAGGGTTAGGGTTAGGGTTAGGGTTAGGGTTAGGGTTAGGGTTAGGGTTAGGGTTAGGGTTAGGGTTAGGGTTAGGGTTAGGGTTAGGGTTAGGGTTAGGGTTAGGGTTAGGGTTAGGGTTAGGGTTAGGGTTAGGGTTAGGGTTAGGGTTAGGGTTAGGGTTAGGGTTAGGGTTAGGGTTAGGGTTAGGGTTAGGGTTAGGGTTAGGGTTAGGGTTAGGGTTAGGGTTAGGGTTAGGGTTAGGGTTAGGGTTAGGGTTAGGGTTAGGGTTAGGGTTAGGGTTAGGGTTAGGGTTAGGGTTAGGGTTAGGGTTAGGGTTAGGGTTAGGGTTAGGGTTAGGGTTAGGGTTAGGGTTAGGGTTAGGGTTAGGGTTAGGGTTAGGGTTAGGGTTAGGGTTAGGGTTAGGGTTAGGGTTAGGGTTAGGGTTAGGGTTAGGGTTAGGGTTAGGGTTAGGGTTAGGGTTAGGGTTAGGGTTAGGGTTAGGGTTAGGGTTAGGGTTAGGGTTAGGGTTAGGGTTAGGGTTAGGGTTAGGGTTAGGGTTAGGGTTAGGGTTAGGGTTAGGGTTAGGGTTAGGGTTAGGGTTAGGGTTAGGGTTAGGGTTAGGGTTAGGGTTAGGGTTAGGGTTAGGGTTAGGGTTAGGGTTAGGGTTAGGGTTAGGGTTAGGGTTAGGGTTAGGGTTAGGGTTAGGGTTAGGGTTAGGGTTAGGGTTAGGGTTAGGGTTAGGGTTAGGGTTAGGGTTAGGGTTAGGGTTAGGGTTAGGGTTAGGGTTAGGGTTAGGGTTAGGGTTAGGGTTAGGGTTAGGGTTAGGGTTAGGGTTAGGGTTAGGGTTAGGGTTAGGGTTAGGGTTAGGGTTAGGGTTAGGGTTAGGGTTAGGGTTAGGGTTAGGGTTAGGGTTAGGGTTAGGGTTAGGGTTAGGGTTAGGGTTAGGGTTAGGGTTAGGGTTAGGGTTAGGGTTAGGGTTAGGGTTAGGGTTAGGGTTAGGGTTAGGGTTAGGGTTAGGGTTAGGGTTAGGGTTAGGGTTAGGGTTAGGGTTAGGGTTAGGGTTAGGGTTAGGGTTAGGGTTAGGGTTAGGGTTAGGGTTAGGGTTAGGGTTAGGGTTAGGGTTAGGGTTAGGGTTAGGGTTAGGGTTAGGGTTAGGGTTAGGGTTAGGGTTAGGGTTAGGGTTAGGGTTAGGGTTAGGGTTAGGGTTAGGGTTAGGGTTAGGGTTAGGGTTAGGGTTAGGGTTAGGGTTAGGGTTAGGGTTAGGGTTAGGGTTAGGGTTAGGGTTAGGGTTAGGGTTAGGGTTAGGGTTAGGGTTAGGGTTAGGGTTAGGGTTAGGGTTAGGGTTAGGGTTAGGGTTAGGGTTAGGGTTAGGGTTAGGGTTAGGGTTAGGGTTAGGGTTAGGGTTAGGGTTAGGGTTAGGGTTAGGGTTAGGGTTAGGGTTAGGGTTAGGGTTAGGGTTAGGGTTAGGGTTAGGGTTAGGGTTAGGGTTAGGGTTAGGGTTAGGGTTAGGGTTAGGGTTAGGGTTAGGGTTAGGGTTAGGGTTAGGGTTAGGGTTAGGGTTAGGGTTAGGGTTAGGGTTAGGGTTAGGGTTAGGGTTAGGGTTAGGGTTAGGGTTAGGGTTAGGGTTAGGGTTAGGGTTAGGGTTAGGGTTAGGGTTAGGGTTAGGGTTAGGGTTAGGGTTAGGGTTAGGGTTAGGGTTAGGGTTAGGGTTAGGGTTAGGGTTAGGGTTAGGGTTAGGGTTAGGGTTAGGGTTAGGGTTAGGGTTAGGGTTAGGGTTAGGGTTAGGGTTAGGGTTAGGGTTAGGGTTAGGGTTAGGGTTAGGGTTAGGGTTAGGGTTAGGGTTAGGGTTAGGGTTAGGGTTAGGGTTAGGGTTAGGGTTAGGGTTAGGGTTAGGGTTAGGGTTAGGGTTAGGGTTAGGGTTAGGGTTAGGGTTAGGGTTAGGGTTAGGGTTAGGGTTAGGGTTAGGGTTAGGGTTAGGGTTAGGGTTAGGGTTAGGGTTAGGGTTAGGGTTAGGGTTAGGGTTAGGGTTAGGGTTAGGGTTAGGGTTAGGGTTAGGGTTAGGGTTAGGGTTAGGGTTAGGGTTAGGGTTAGGGTTAGGGTTAGGGTTAGGGTTAGGGTTAGGGTTAGGGTTAGGGTTAGGGTTAGGGTTAGGGTTAGGGTTAGGGTTAGGGTTAGGGTTAGGGTTAGGGTTAGGGTTAGGGTTAGGGTTAGGGTTAGGGTTAGGGTTAGGGTTAGGGTTAGGGTTAGGGTTAGGGTTAGGGTTAGGGTTAGGGTTAGGGTTAGGGTTAGGGTTAGGGTTAGGGTTAGGGTTAGGGTTAGGGTTAGGGTTAGGGTTAGGGTTAGGGTTAGGGTTAGGGTTAGGGTTAGGGTTAGGGTTAGGGTTAGGGTTAGGGTTAGGGTTAGGGTTAGGGTTAGGGTTAGGGTTAGGGTTAGGGTTAGGGTTAGGGTTAGGGTTAGGGTTAGGGTTAGGGTTAGGGTTAGGGTTAGGGTTAGGGTTAGGGTTAGGGTTAGGGTTAGGGTTAGGGTTAGGGTTAGGGTTAGGGTTAGGGTTAGGGTTAGGGTTAGGGTTAGGGTTAGGGTTAGGGTTAGGGTTAGGGTTAGGGTTAGGGTTAGGGTTAGGGTTAGGGTTAGGGTTAGGGTTAGGGTTAGGGTTAGGGTTAGGGTTAGGGTTAGGGTTAGGGTTAGGGTTAGGGTTAGGGTTAGGGTTAGGGTTAGGGTTAGGGTTAGGGTTAGGGTTAGGGTTAGGGTTAGGGTTAGGGTTAGGGTTAGGGTTAGGGTTAGGGTTAGGGTTAGGGTTAGGGTTAGGGTTAGGGTTAGGGTTAGGGTTAGGGTTAGGGTTAGGGTTAGGGTTAGGGTTAGGGTTAGGGTTAGGGTTAGGGTTAGGGTTAGGGTTAGGGTTAGGGTTAGGGTTAGGGTTAGGGTTAGGGTTAGGGTTAGGGTTAGGGTTAGGGTTAGGGTTAGGGTTAGGGTTAGGGTTAGGGTTAGGGTTAGGGTTAGGGTTAGGGTTAGGGTTAGGGTTAGGGTTAGGGTTAGGGTTAGGGTTAGGGTTAGGGTTAGGGTTAGGGTTAGGGTTAGGGTTAGGGTTAGGGTTAGGGTTAGGGTTAGGGTTAGGGTTAGGGTTAGGGTTAGGGTTAGGGTTAGGGTTAGGGTTAGGGTTAGGGTTAGGGTTAGGGTTAGGGTTAGGGTTAGGGTTAGGGTTAGGGTTAGGGTTAGGGTTAGGGTTAGGGTTAGGGTTAGGGTTAGGGTTAGGGTTAGGGTTAGGGTTAGGGTTAGGGTTAGGGTTAGGGTTAGGGTTAGGGTTAGGGTTAGGGTTAGGGTTAGGGTTAGGGTTAGGGTTAGGGTTAGGGTTAGGGTTAGGGTTAGGGTTAGGGTTAGGGTTAGGGTTAGGGTTAGGGTTAGGGTTAGGGTTAGGGTTAGGGTTAGGGTTAGGGTTAGGGTTAGGGTTAGGGTTAGGGTTAGGGTTAGGGTTAGGGTTAGGGTTAGGGTTAGGGTTAGGGTTAGGGTTAGGGTTAGGGTTAGGGTTAGGGTTAGGGTTAGGGTTAGGGTTAGGGTTAGGGTTAGGGTTAGGGTTAGGGTTAGGGTTAGGGTTAGGGTTAGGGTTAGGGTTAGGGTTAGGGTTAGGGTTAGGGTTAGGGTTAGGGTTAGGGTTAGGGTTAGGGTTAGGGTTAGGGTTAGGGTTAGGGTTAGGGTTAGGGTTAGGGTTAGGGTTAGGGTTAGGGTTAGGGTTAGGGTTAGGGTTAGGGTTAGGGTTAGGGTTAGGGTTAGGGTTAGGGTTAGGGTTAGGGTTAGGGTTAGGGTTAGGGTTAGGGTTAGGGTTAGGGTTAGGGTTAGGGTTAGGGTTAGGGTTAGGGTTAGGGTTAGGGTTAGGGTTAGGGTTAGGGTTAGGGTTAGGGTTAGGGTTAGGGTTAGGGTTAGGGTTAGGGTTAGGGTTAGGGTTAGGGTTAGGGTTAGGGTTAGGGTTAGGGTTAGGGTTAGGGTTAGGGTTAGGGTTAGGGTTAGGGTTAGGGTTAGGGTTAGGGTTAGGGTTAGGGTTAGGGTTAGGGTTAGGGTTAGGGTTAGGGTTAGGGTTAGGGTTAGGGTTAGGGTTAGGGTTAGGGTTAGGGTTAGGGTTAGGGTTAGGGTTAGGGTTAGGGTTAGGGTTAGGGTTAGGGTTAGGGTTAGGGTTAGGGTTAGGGTTAGGGTTAGGGTTAGGGTTAGGGTTAGGGTTAGGGTTAGGGTTAGGGTTAGGGTTAGGGTTAGGGTTAGGGTTAGGGTTAGGGTTAGGGTTAGGGTTAGGGTTAGGGTTAGGGTTAGGGTTAGGGTTAGGGTTAGGGTTAGGGTTAGGGTTAGGGTTAGGGTTAGGGTTAGGGTTAGGGTTAGGGTTAGGGTTAGGGTTAGGGTTAGGGTTAGGGTTAGGGTTAGGGTTAGGGTTAGGGTTAGGGTTAGGGTTAGGGTTAGGGTTAGGGTTAGGGTTAGGGTTAGGGTTAGGGTTAGGGTTAGGGTTAGGGTTAGGGTTAGGGTTAGGGTTAGGGTTAGGGTTAGGGTTAGGGTTAGGGTTAGGGTTAGGGTTAGGGTTAGGGTTAGGGTTAGGGTTAGGGTTAGGGTTAGGGTTAGGGTTAGGGTTAGGGTTAGGGTTAGGGTTAGGGTTAGGGTTAGGGTTAGGGTTAGGGTTAGGGTTAGGGTTAGGGTTAGGGTTAGGGTTAGGGTTAGGGTTAGGGTTAGGGTTAGGGTTAGGGTTAGGGTTAGGGTTAGGGTTAGGGTTAGGGTTAGGGTTAGGGTTAGGGTTAGGGTTAGGGTTAGGGTTAGGGTTAGGGTTAGGGTTAGGGTTAGGGTTAGGGTTAGGGTTAGGGTTAGGGTTAGGGTTAGGGTTAGGGTTAGGGTTAGGGTTAGGGTTAGGGTTAGGGTTAGGGTTAGGGTTAGGGTTAGGGTTAGGGTTAGGGTTAGGGTTAGGGTTAGGGTTAGGGTTAGGGTTAGGGTTAGGGTTAGGGTTAGGGTTAGGGTTAGGGTTAGGGTTAGGGTTAGGGTTAGGGTTAGGGTTAGGGTTAGGGTTAGGGTTAGGGTTAGGGTTAGGGTTAGGGTTAGGGTTAGGGTTAGGGTTAGGGTTAGGGTTAGGGTTAGGGTTAGGGTTAGGGTTAGGGTTAGGGTTAGGGTTAGGGTTAGGGTTAGGGTTAGGGTTAGGGTTAGGGTTAGGGTTAGGGTTAGGGTTAGGGTTAGGGTTAGGGTTAGGGTTAGGGTTAGGGTTAGGGTTAGGGTTAGGGTTAGGGTTAGGGTTAGGGTTAGGGTTAGGGTTAGGGTTAGGGTTAGGGTTAGGGTTAGGGTTAGGGTTAGGGTTAGGGTTAGGGTTAGGGTTAGGGTTAGGGTTAGGGTTAGGGTTAGGGTTAGGGTTAGGGTTAGGGTTAGGGTTAGGGTTAGGGTTAGGGTTAGGGTTAGGGTTAGGGTTAGGGTTAGGGTTAGGGTTAGGGTTAGGGTTAGGGTTAGGGTTAGGGTTAGGGTTAGGGTTAGGGTTAGGGTTAGGGTTAGGGTTAGGGTTAGGGTTAGGGTTAGGGTTAGGGTTAGGGTTAGGGTTAGGGTTAGGGTTAGGGTTAGGGTTAGGGTTAGGGTTAGGGTTAGGGTTAGGGTTAGGGTTAGGGTTAGGGTTAGGGTTAGGGTTAGGGTTAGGGTTAGGGTTAGGGTTAGGGTTAGGGTTAGGGTTAGGGTTAGGGTTAGGGTTAGGGTTAGGGTTAGGGTTAGGGTTAGGGTTAGGGTTAGGGTTAGGGTTAGGGTTAGGGTTAGGGTTAGGGTTAGGGTTAGGGTTAGGGTTAGGGTTAGGGTTAGGGTTAGGGTTAGGGTTAGGGTTAGGGTTAGGGTTAGGGTTAGGGTTAGGGTTAGGGTTAGGGTTAGGGTTAGGGTTAGGGTTAGGGTTAGGGTTAGGGTTAGGGTTAGGGTTAGGGTTAGGGTTAGGGTTAGGGTTAGGGTTAGGGTTAGGGTTAGGGTTAGGGTTAGGGTTAGGGTTAGGGTTAGGGTTAGGGTTAGGGTTAGGGTTAGGGTTAGGGTTAGGGTTAGGGTTAGGGTTAGGGTTAGGGTTAGGGTTAGGGTTAGGGTTAGGGTTAGGGTTAGGGTTAGGGTTAGGGTTAGGGTTAGGGTTAGGGTTAGGGTTAGGGTTAGGGTTAGGGTTAGGGTTAGGGTTAGGGTTAGGGTTAGGGTTAGGGTTAGGGTTAGGGTTAGGGTTAGGGTTAGGGTTAGGGTTAGGGTTAGGGTTAGGGTTAGGGTTAGGGTTAGGGTTAGGGTTAGGGTTAGGGTTAGGGTTAGGGTTAGGGTTAGGGTTAGGGTTAGGGTTAGGGTTAGGGTTAGGGTTAGGGTTAGGGTTAGGGTTAGGGTTAGGGTTAGGGTTAGGGTTAGGGTTAGGGTTAGGGTTAGGGTTAGGGTTAGGGTTAGGGTTAGGGTTAGGGTTAGGGTTAGGGTTAGGGTTAGGGTTAGGGTTAGGGTTAGGGTTAGGGTTAGGGTTAGGGTTAGGGTTAGGGTTAGGGTTAGGGTTAGGGTTAGGGTTAGGGTTAGGGTTAGGGTTAGGGTTAGGGTTAGGGTTAGGGTTAGGGTTAGGGTTAGGGTTAGGGTTAGGGTTAGGGTTAGGGTTAGGGTTAGGGTTAGGGTTAGGGTTAGGGTTAGGGTTAGGGTTAGGGTTAGGGTTAGGGTTAGGGTTAGGGTTAGGGTTAGGGTTAGGGTTAGGGTTAGGGTTAGGGTTAGGGTTAGGGTTAGGGTTAGGGTTAGGGTTAGGGTTAGGGTTAGGGTTAGGGTTAGGGTTAGGGTTAGGGTTAGGGTTAGGGTTAGGGTTAGGGTTAGGGTTAGGGTTAGGGTTAGGGTTAGGGTTAGGGTTAGGGTTAGGGTTAGGGTTAGGGTTAGGGTTAGGGTTAGGGTTAGGGTTAGGGTTAGGGTTAGGGTTAGGGTTAGGGTTAGGGTTAGGGTTAGGGTTAGGGTTAGGGTTAGGGTTAGGGTTAGGGTTAGGGTTAGGGTTAGGGTTAGGGTTAGGGTTAGGGTTAGGGTTAGGGTTAGGGTTAGGGTTAGGGTTAGGGTTAGGGTTAGGGTTAGGGTTAGGGTTAGGGTTAGGGTTAGGGTTAGGGTTAGGGTTAGGGTTAGGGTTAGGGTTAGGGTTAGGGTTAGGGTTAGGGTTAGGGTTAGGGTTAGGGTTAGGGTTAGGGTTAGGGTTAGGGTTAGGGTTAGGGTTAGGGTTAGGGTTAGGGTTAGGGTTAGGGTTAGGGTTAGGGTTAGGGTTAGGGTTAGGGTTAGGGTTAGGGTTAGGGTTAGGGTTAGGGTTAGGGTTAGGGTTAGGGTTAGGGTTAGGGTTAGGGTTAGGGTTAGGGTTAGGGTTAGGGTTAGGGTTAGGGTTAGGGTTAGGGTTAGGGTTAGGGTTAGGGTTAGGGTTAGGGTTAGGGTTAGGGTTAGGGTTAGGGTTAGGGTTAGGGTTAGGGTTAGGGTTAGGGTTAGGGTTAGGGTTAGGGTTAGGGTTAGGGTTAGGGTTAGGGTTAGGGTTAGGGTTAGGGTTAGGGTTAGGGTTAGGGTTAGGGTTAGGGTTAGGGTTAGGGTTAGGGTTAGGGTTAGGGTTAGGGTTAGGGTTAGGGTTAGGGTTAGGGTTAGGGTTAGGGTTAGGGTTAGGGTTAGGGTTAGGGTTAGGGTTAGGGTTAGGGTTAGGGTTAGGGTTAGGGTTAGGGTTAGGGTTAGGGTTAGGGTTAGGGTTAGGGTTAGGGTTAGGGTTAGGGTTAGGGTTAGGGTTAGGGTTAGGGTTAGGGTTAGGGTTAGGGTTAGGGTTAGGGTTAGGGTTAGGGTTAGGGTTAGGGTTAGGGTTAGGGTTAGGGTTAGGGTTAGGGTTAGGGTTAGGGTTAGGGTTAGGGTTAGGGTTAGGGTTAGGGTTAGGGTTAGGGTTAGGGTTAGGGTTAGGGTTAGGGTTAGGGTTAGGGTTAGGGTTAGGGTTAGGGTTAGGGTTAGGGTTAGGGTTAGGGTTAGGGTTAGGGTTAGGGTTAGGGTTAGGGTTAGGGTTAGGGTTAGGGTTAGGGTTAGGGTTAGGGTTAGGGTTAGGGTTAGGGTTAGGGTTAGGGTTAGGGTTAGGGTTAGGGTTAGGGTTAGGGTTAGGGTTAGGGTTAGGGTTAGGGTTAGGGTTAGGGTTAGGGTTAGGGTTAGGGTTAGGGTTAGGGTTAGGGTTAGGGTTAGGGTTAGGGTTAGGGTTAGGGTTAGGGTTAGGGTTAGGGTTAGGGTTAGGGTTAGGGTTAGGGTTAGGGTTAGGGTTAGGGTTAGGGTTAGGGTTAGGGTTAGGGTTAGGGTTAGGGTTAGGGTTAGGGTTAGGGTTAGGGTTAGGGTTAGGGTTAGGGTTAGGGTTAGGGTTAGGGTTAGGGTTAGGGTTAGGGTTAGGGTTAGGGTTAGGGTTAGGGTTAGGGTTAGGGTTAGGGTTAGGGTTAGGGTTAGGGTTAGGGTTAGGGTTAGGGTTAGGGTTAGGGTTAGGGTTAGGGTTAGGGTTAGGGTTAGGGTTAGGGTTAGGGTTAGGGTTAGGGTTAGGGTTAGGGTTAGGGTTAGGGTTAGGGTTAGGGTTAGGGTTAGGGTTAGGGTTAGGGTTAGGGTTAGGGTTAGGGTTAGGGTTAGGGTTAGGGTTAGGGTTAGGGTTAGGGTTAGGGTTAGGGTTAGGGTTAGGGTTAGGGTTAGGGTTAGGGTTAGGGTTAGGGTTAGGGTTAGGGTTAGGGTTAGGGTTAGGGTTAGGGTTAGGGTTAGGGTTAGGGTTAGGGTTAGGGTTAGGGTTAGGGTTAGGGTTAGGGTTAGGGTTAGGGTTAGGGTTAGGGTTAGGGTTAGGGTTAGGGTTAGGGTTAGGGTTAGGGTTAGGGTTAGGGTTAGGGTTAGGGTTAGGGTTAGGGTTAGGGTTAGGGTTAGGGTTAGGGTTAGGGTTAGGGTTAGGGTTAGGGTTAGGGTTAGGGTTAGGGTTAGGGTTAGGGTTAGGGTTAGGGTTAGGGTTAGGGTTAGGGTTAGGGTTAGGGTTAGGGTTAGGGTTAGGGTTAGGGTTAGGGTTAGGGTTAGGGTTAGGGTTAGGGTTAGGGTTAGGGTTAGGGTTAGGGTTAGGGTTAGGGTTAGGGTTAGGGTTAGGGTTAGGGTTAGGGTTAGGGTTAGGGTTAGGGTTAGGGTTAGGGTTAGGGTTAGGGTTAGGGTTAGGGTTAGGGTTAGGGTTAGGGTTAGGGTTAGGGTTAGGGTTAGGGTTAGGGTTAGGGTTAGGGTTAGGGTTAGGGTTAGGGTTAGGGTTAGGGTTAGGGTTAGGGTTAGG
>CM065654.1:5813199-5863199 GCA_033220385.1 Triplophysa yarkandensis
TAATCCATCCCTGCACGAGACGAGTGACAGCATCACTGCAGCAGCATTTACATGATTCACAGACACAACTTTAACTAAAATAAAATAAATAAATATAAACACTCATGCTGGGAAACATCCAATACAGAGCTGTGTTTTGTATCACATGTGCAGAAATAATCATTTATATCAACTTATCGAATAAATAAATAAATTAAATAAAATAATATTAAGTTTATTATAACGCTGAATAACAGAACTCCGTGTGGTCGCTAGATGGCGCTGCGACACACCGGAAGTACTCGTGCCGACAGCGGAGGAAGTGACGCAATACTCCGGCCGCCTCACGAACATGGCCGCGGTGGAGGCAGTGAAGTGAACAAACAAACAAACACATTATTCCTCATTACTGTTCTGACGTCACAGCGCCGAGCGTCAGCATGACGAACCGAACAGCGTATTTTTATGATCCGGATGTGGGCAACTTCCACTATGGTGAGATTATGACGTGTGTTGAGCAGCTGCTGCTAATCACAGTTAGCATGTGCAGTGTTTACAGTCACGTGTGGTTTATTCTCATCTCATTAAGAGAAAGATCGACATGTGCAGAAGTGTTTATGTTATATATTATTTATCTTTATTGTGATTTGAGATTAATGGAACATTGATCTCTTGTTGAATTATTTCTGTACAGTAGAAATCACTTTTGTTGTCTTCATTGAGTTTAACTAAAATAATCTCTTTATATAATAATATCTACTAAAGGTAGTCTTGTTAAAATGACAAACTTCTTTTGTATTGTTGCATTATTTAATAAAACATTATAATGTATATATGTGTATATATGTGTATATATATATGTGTATATATGTGTATATATATGTGTATATATGTATACATATATATATATATATATATATATATATACGTGTATATATTTATATGTATAAATATATGTAAATATATATGCTAAAGCATTAGATTGACAGAACACATTGACTCTGATTGACAGAACACATTGACTCTGATTGACAGAACACATTGACTCTGATTGACAGAACACATTGACTCTGATTGACAGAACACATTGACTCTGATTGACAGAACACATTGACTCTGATTGACAGAACACATTGCCTCTGATTGACAGAACACATTGACTCTGATTGACAGAACACATTGACTCTGATTGACAGAACACATTGACTCTGATTGACAGAACACATTGACTCTGATTGACAGAACACATTGACTCTGATTGACAGAACACATTGACTCTGATTGACAGAACACATTGACCCTGATTGACAGAACACATTGACTCTGATTGACAGAACACATTGACCCTGATTGACAGAACACATTGACTCTGATTGTCAGAACACATTGACTCTGATTGACAGAACACATTGACTCTGATTGACAGAACACATTGACTCTGATTGACAGAACACATTGACCATGATTGACAGAACACATTGACTCTGATTGACAGAACACATTGACTCTGATTGACAGAACACATTGACCCTGATTGACAGAACACATTGACCATGATTGACAGAACACATTGACTCTGATTGACAGAACACATTGACTCTGATTGACAGAACACATTGACTCTGATTGACAGAACACATTGACTCTGATTGACAGAACACATTGACTCTGATTGACAGAACACATTGACCCTGATTGACAGAACACATTGACTCTGATTGACAGAACACATTGACCATGATTGACAGAACACATTGACTCTGATTGACAGAACACATTGACCATGATTGACAGAACACATTGACTCTGATTGACAGAACACATTGACTCTGATTGACAGAACACATTGACTCTGATTGACAGAACACATTGACTCTGATTGACAGAACACATTGACTCTGATTGACAGAACACATTGACTCTGATTGACAGAACACATTGACTCTGATTGACAGAACACATTGACTCTGATTGACAGAACACATTGACCATGATTGACAGAACACATTGACTCTGATTGACAGAACACATTGACCATGATTGACAGAACACATTGACTCTGATTGACAGAACACATTGACTCTGATTGACAGAACACATTGACTCTGATTGACAGAACACATTGACTCTGATTGACAGAACACATTGACTCTGATTGACAGAACACATTGACCATGATTGACAGAACACATTGACTCTGATTGACAGAACACATTGACTCTGATTGACAGAACACATTGACTCTGATTGACAGAACACATTGACTCTGATTGACAGAACACATTGACTCTGATTGACAGAACACATTGACCCTGATTGACAGAACACATTGACCCTGATTGACAGAACACATTGACTCTGATTGTCAGAACACATTGACTCTGATTGACAGAACACATTGACTCTGATTGACAGAACACATTGACTCTGATTGTCAGAACACATTGACTCTGATTGACAGAACACATTGACTCTGATTGACAGAACACATTGACTCTGATTGTCAGAACACATTGACTCTGATTGACAGAACACATTGACCCTGATTGACAGAACACATTGACCCTGATTGACAGAACACATTGACCCTGATTGACAGAACACATTGACCATGATTGTCAGAACACATTGACCATGATTGACAGAACACATTGACTCTGATTGACAGAACACATTGACTCTGATTGACAGAACACATTGACTCTGATTGACAGAACACATTGACTCTGATTGACAGAACACATTGACTCTGATTGACAGAACACATTGACTCTGATTGACAGAACACATTGACTCTGATTGACAGAACACATTGACCCTGATTGACAGAACACATTGACCATGATTGACAGAACACATTGACTCTGATTGACAGAACACATTGACTCTGATTGACAGAACACATTGACCCTGATTGACAGAACACATTGACTCTGATTGACAGAACACATTGACTCTGATTGACAGAACACATTGACTCTGATTGACAGAACACATTGACTCTGATTGACAGAACACATTGACTCTGATTGACAGAACACATTGACCATGATTGACAGAACACATTGACTCTGATTGACAGAACACATTGACTCTGATTGACAGAACACATTGACTCTGATTGACAGAACACATTGACCCTGATTGACAGAACACATTGACTCTGATTGACAGAACACATTGACTCTGATTGACAGAACACATTGACCCTGATTGACAGAACACATTGACTCTGATTGACAGAACACATTGACTCTGATTGACAGAACACATTGACCCTGATTGACAGAACACATTGACTCTGATTGACAGAACACATTGACCATGATTGACAGAACACATTGACTCTGATTGACAGAACACATTGACTCTGATTGACAGAACACATTGACCATGATTGACAGAACACATTGACTCTGATTGACAGAACACATTGACTCTGATTGACAGAACACATTGACTCTGATTGACAGAACACATTGACTCTGATTGACAGAACACATTGACCATGATTGACAGAACACATTGACTCTGATTGACAGAACACATTGACTCTGATTGACAGAACACATTGACCCTGATTGACAGAACACATTGACCCTGATTGACAGAACACATTGACCCTGATTGACAGAACACATTGACTCTGATTGACAGAACACATTGACTCTGATTGACAGAACACATTGACTCTGATTGACAGAACACATTGACCCTGATTGACAGAACACATTGACCCTGATTGACAGAACACATTGACCATGATTGACAGAACACATTGACCATGATTGACAGAACACATTGACTCTGATTGACAGAACACATTGACCATGATTGACAGAACACATTGACCATGATTGACAGAACACATTGACTCTGATTGACAGAACACATTGACTCTGATTGACAGAACACATTGACTCTGATTGACAGAACACATTGACCATGATTGACAGAACACATTGACCATGATTGACAGAACACATTGACTCTGATTGACAGAACACATTGACCCTGATTGACAGAACACATTGACTCTGATTGACAGAACACATTGACCATGATTGACAGAACACATTGACTCTAATTTACAGAACACATTGACCATGATTGACAGAACATATTGACCATGATTGACAGAACACATTGACTCTGATTGACAGAACACATTGACTCTGATTGACAGAACACATTGACCCTGATTGACAGAACACATTGACTCTGATTGACAGAACACATTGACTCTGATTGACAGAACACATTGACCCTGATTGACAGAACACATTGACTCTGATTGACAGAACACATTGACTCTGATTGACAGAACACATTGACCCTGATTGACAGAACACATTGACCCTGATTGACAGAACACATTGACTCTGATTGACAGAACACATTGACCCTGATTGACAGAACACATTGACCCTGATTGACAGAACACATTGACCCTGATTGACAGAACACATTGACTCTGATTGACAGAACACATTGACTCTGATTGACAGAACACATTGACTCTGATTGACAGAACACATTGACTCTGATTGACAGAACACATTGACTCTGATTGACAGAACATATTGACTCTGATTGACAGAACACATTGACCCTGATTGACAGAACACATTGACTCTGATTGACAGAACACATTGACTCTGATTGACAGAACACATTGACTCTGATTGACAGAACACATTGACTCTGATTGACAGAACACATTGACCCTGATTGACAGAACACATTGACTCTGATTGACAGAACACATTGACCATGATTGACAGAACACATTGACTCTAATTTACAGAACACATTGACCATGATTGACAGAACATATTGACCATGATTGACAGAACACATTGACTCTGATTGACAGAACACATTGACTCTGATTGACAGAACACATTGACCCTGATTGACAGAACACATTGACTCTGATTGACAGAACACATTGACTCTGATTGACAGAACACATTGACCCTGATTGACAGAACACATTGACTCTGATTGACAGAACACATTGACTCTGATTGACAGAACACATTGACCCTGATTGACAGAACACATTGACCCTGATTGACAGAACACATTGACTCTGATTGACAGAACACATTGACCCTGATTGACAGAACACATTGACCCTGATTGACAGAACACATTGACCCTGATTGACAGAACACATTGACTCTGATTGACAGAACACATTGACTCTGATTGACAGAACACATTGACTCTGATTGACAGAACACATTGACTCTGATTGACAGAACACATTGACTCTGATTGACAGAACATATTGACTCTGATTGACAGAACACATTGACCCTGATTGACAGAACACATTGACTCTGATTGACAGAACACATTGACTCTGATTGACAGAACACATTGACTCTGATTGACAGAACACATTGACTCTGATTGACAGAACACATTGACCCTGATTGACAGAACACATTGACTCTGATTGACAGAACACATTGACTCTGATTGACAGAACACATTGACTCTGATTGACAGAACACATTGACCCTGATTGACAGAACACATTGACCCTGATTGACAGAACACATTGACTCTGATTGACAGAACACATTGACTCTGATTGACAGAACACATTGACCATGATTGACAGAACACATTGACTCTGATTGACAGAACACATTGACTCTGATTGACAGAACACATTGACTCTGATTGACAGAACACATTGACTCTGATTGACAGAACATATTGACCATGATTGACAGAACACATTGACCCTGATTGACAGAACACATTGACTCTGATTGACAGAACACATTGACTCTGATTGACAGAACACATTGACTCTGATTGACAGAACACATTGACTCTGATTGACAGAACACATTGACCATGATTGACAGAACACATTGACTCTGATTGACAGAACACATTGACTCTGATTGACAGAACACATTGACCCTGATTGACAGAACACATTGACTCTGATTGACAGAACACATTGACTCTGATTGACAGAACACATTGACTCTGATTGACAGAACACATTGACTCTGATTGACAGAACACATTGACTCTGATTGACAGAACACATTGACCATGATTGACAGAACACATTGACTCTGATTGACAGAACACATTGACTCTGATTGACAGAACACATTGACTCTGATTGACAGAACACATTGACTCTGATTGACAGAACACATTGACTCTGATTGACAGAACACATTGACTCTGATTGACAGAACACATTGACTCTGATTGACAGAACACATTGACCATGATTGACAGAACACATTGACTCTGATTGACAGAACACATTGACTCTGATTGACAGAACACATTGACCCTGGTTGACAGAACACATTGACTCTGATTGACAGAACACATTGACTCTGATTGACAGAACACATTGACTCTGATTGACAGAACACATTGACCCTGATTGACAGAACACATTGACCATGATTGACAGAACACATTGACCATGATTGACAGAACACATTGACTCTGATTGACAGAACACATTGACTCTGATTGACAGAACACATTGACCCTGATTGACAGAACACATTGACTCTGATTGACAGAACACATTGACTCTGATTGACAGAACACATTGACTCTGATTGACAGAACACATTGACTCTGACTGACAGATCATAGTTGTGTATATTGCTTTTATCGGCCGAGATCGATTATATCCGTGTATCTCTAGTAAATGATAAAGTTGTGTTATTTATAAGCTTATAGATTATGACTGTCACTTTGTTGGCTGCTTGTTTTCAGTACAGCATGTTTATAAATGTAATATTGTTTATTTACTTTATAGGGCTGCGTGATTTTGACAAAAATCAGAATTGTTGATTATTCACCTTGGTTATGTTATTTGGGTTATGAAGTCGGAATAATTTTTTTTATTACAATTTGTAAGTCGCTTTGGATATTTATGGTTTTGAAAATAATTTTTCTATATATGTTAACAATTACAATTTAAAAAAGACTTTTATATATTGTTTATAGAATAATTTTACAGCTTTTGATTTTAGATTGTACATCAGTTACTTTTTTATTTTATTTTTTAAAAACTCGCAAAAATAGGAAAGTAAAAAGTTTTTTATTTATCATCAGTACAATCAACATTACTTGTTAACTTGAATTATTTTTTGTTGTTTTATTACAATTTGTAAGTCGCTTTGGATAAAAGCGTCAGCTAAATGACTAAATGTAAATGTAAGTGTGATTAATAGATTTTATATTGAAGTTTTGAAATGTTTTATCTTTGGAGCTGTGGCATGTTCAATTCTAAGCATTGGAAATTTAATTTAATGTTAATAACAAATAGTTGGGAGTTATTTCATTAATTTGAAAAAGTAAACAATCTGAAATAAAAACAGAAATCAATAAGTTATTTTGAAATTTTACAATCAGTGAGACATCACTAAACATAGTGTCTAAACCCACAGAAATGAGCTGTTGACGATGATGTAATTGTTTTACCCATAGTTGTAATCCCGATTACTTTTTCCATGATTTGTTTAGCCCTTATACTTTAACAGTTAGTAAGGTTTACTAAAACCCTCTCGGTTTCATTCCAGGTGCTGGACACCCCATGAAACCTCATCGCTTGTCTCTTACACACAGTCTTGTGCTCCACTATGGGCTATATAAGAAAATGATGGTAAGATCTCTTGACTACAGTTGTGTATGTTCCTGTAATGCGTTTCTTTCTGAGATGTTAATAAACGGAGATCTCTGCAGGTCTTTAAACCATACAAGGCCTCTCAGCATGACATGTGCAGATTTCACTCCGAGGACTACATTGACTTCCTGCAGAAGGTCAGCCCCAATAACATGCAGGGCTTCACCAAGAGTCTAAACACCTTTAACGTAGGAGACGACTGGTAAATCTTTGCATTTACAAGATCATTTTAAAATCTGCTTTTTATTTAACACCTTGTGAATGGAATACATGTGAACTCCATTCCCACAAGCCTCCTCATCTCCAGACCTGACAATACATCTTTTACAACTTATTGAATTTAAAAAGGCATATTATTTATGTCTTTATTTACCACTTTTCATTTAATCTTGTGCGTTTGCGTGCGTGCGTGCGTGCGTGTGTGTGTGTGTGTGTGTGTGTGTGTCCTTAGTCCTGTTTTTCCAGGTTTGTTTGAGTTTTGTTCGCGATATACAGGTGCCTCCTTGCAAGGAGCGACTCAGTTAAACCACAAGGTGAGAGAGTGTAATCACAGTTCTTGTTTGTGTGCGAACCTATTGTTTTGCTGTACTCTAATACATGCACTGTTTATTATTTAGATATGTGACATTGCCATTAACTGGGCTGGAGGTTTACATCACGCTAAAAAGTTTGAGGTAAGCATCTTGTTGTTCATTATAATGCCATTTTTTAAAGGATATAATGTCTTACAAATTTAAAATGCTGCCTTTTTGTACCCATATAAAATAACTTTTTGTTTATTAGGCTTCTGGTTTCTGTTATGTGAATGATATTGTCATCAGTATTCTTGAACTCCTGAAGTAAGTAATATCACATTACTGTCACATTTCTAGATTTTTATTAGAGATTGATTTAAAAAAAATCACTGGTATCACACATCCTGTATTTAATGTTTTCATTTATATGATCTTCATTCATTTGTATTTTACTCCACATGTTAGAATATTTGAATGTTTGGATCAGTTCGAAGTCTCATTATATTCAGCAGCTTCTTGAGGTCTCACTCTGAGATGAATGTGAAAAAATTTTTTTTAAAGAGATCTATTGCAAGCTCTTCTGACAAATTTTTCCATTATTAAGTCATGAATCAATCATCTAGTCAAATAACTAAATTTAAAGAATGTTCATATCCAAACAGCTCATAGCTACCAAAAAAGGAAAAGGACAAATTACTTCAGAATTTTTCGGTCTCTTAAATCCAAATTAAGATATATTGAAGAATGTGGGACAACATTCCTCGGGTACTTTTACCAACCATTTTATTTTTTCCACTATGGTAGTCAATGGGGTCCTCGAAGTCTTTGGTTACAAACATTCTTCCAAATATCTTTCACCAGTCCAAAAAAAAGATTAATAACAAGAAATTTAAATAGAATTTTTATTTTTGGGTGAAGTCAGAAACGGCTTTTGGTCAACATTTTTTCATGGATAATATCTCTATTCTGAGCATTACTTTAACATGGAGTGTCTCAAATGTATTTTTATTCTCTTAAATTCCTGAAAGCTCTTTATGTGTCTGTGTGAATATTATTCTGTCTTTGGCCTCTGATAGATATCATCCTCGTGTGCTCTACATTGACATTGATATTCATCACGGTGATGGTGTGCAGGAGGCGTTTTACCTCACAGACAGGGTCATGACCGTCTCCTTCCACAAATACGGCAACTATTTTTTCCCAGGAACTGGTGTGTGCTTGACAGAATCAGTCATTTATTTTATAAAACATGATTAAATTAGAATAACGTCATACAGTACTGTACAGTAAAGTGTTGTGGGGTTTGTGTTAAGGTGATATGTATGAGGTTGGAGCAGAGAGCGGCCGCTACTACTGTCTGAATGTCCCGCTGCGGGATGGCATTGATGATCAGAGTGAGTTACCCTATGATGGGAAAACTGTTTGATGTTACTCAGCTATTGAAGCTTGCCTAATAAAGCTCTTTAAGAAAATGTTCTGAGGAAATGTGAGTGGGGCTTTCCATAGCAAAACTCGGAACTGGGCAGTCAAAGTGACGATTTTCTAGGCCCCGACTGAAATAACTCAAACCATCTATCTCTATGACATTCGGATGCAGAAATGTAGGTCAAAAGACCAATCAAAGTTGAGTGCAATGTTAAGTCAACGGGATTATTCTGTGAATTTTTTGGTCCAATCAATTGGAGCCAACATAAACATTAAATTTAATTGTGGAGTTAAATACTTTGAGCATTTCAACTCATCTTTATTATATTGTTTTAGGTTACAGACAGTTGTTCCAGCCGGTTATCAAGCAGGTGGTAGATTTCTATCAGCCAACCTGCATCGTCCTTCAGGTGAGAGCACATTCTCACCGTAAATCACTATCTCCCTTCTTCCCTGATGTTGTTTTGGTGTTCTTATGTGTGGTTTTGTCTGCAGTGTGGTGCTGATTCATTGGGCTGTGACAGATTAGGATGCTTTAATCTGAGCATACGAGGACACGGGTGAGAGTAGAGATCACATCTCTAAATGTCACTTTTAGCCATAATGTGACTTGATCTTTTCTTGTGAACAAAACTTATTTTCCTATATTATGATTTGTTTAAATGTTTTAGGGAATGTGTGGAGTTTGTGAAGAGCTTCAAGATTCCTCTGCTTGTGCTTGGAGGAGGAGGATATACAGTGAGAAATGTTGCTAGATGTTGGTGCGTGCATTATTGCTGTTCTTAAACTACGTCTTTGGTTATTCTGCTTTGTCTTTAAGAACTGCTCTCTTTTACTGGATTAGTGATATGTCAGTTTCTTCTTTGGGACAGTTTCATTAACTTGTAAATGTATTACTTTAGGACATATGAAACATCATTGCTTGTTGAGGAGTCCATTAGTGATGAGCTGCCATATAGTGGTAAGAGAAAAAAACGATATCAATTGTGCAATACAAATATACTCTTAACGTCAGATAAAAATAAGTTTAATAACTTTTTTTAATTAAACTTCATTAGACTCATTTAAATTGAAGGATATGAAGGCAAACATGCATCCGGTTTGCCTAAATGTCATTTGGAATCGTAATGAATATAAATTCATCTTTGAATGCAATTAACTTTTCTATGTTTGTCCTCCTTACAGAATACTTTGAATATTTTGCCCCAGACTTTACACTTCATCCTGATGTCAGCACAAGGATAGAAAACCAAAATTCTAGACAAGTATGTAATATTTTACATGATTTTCCCAAAAAGGATTTTGGTGTAAGGGAGTATTTTATCACTAGGATATTTGTGCCAAAT
Source organism: Triplophysa yarkandensis (assembly GCA_033220385.1). Lineage (NCBI taxonomy): Eukaryota > Metazoa > Chordata > Actinopteri > Cypriniformes > Nemacheilidae > Triplophysa > Triplophysa yarkandensis. The sequence continues at coordinate 5,824,155 of CM065654.1, forward strand.
GTACTCCTCTGAAGGGTTTATTTCATAATTCATATCCATACCGTTAGGTGAATGTTGTTGTCATCTGTTTAATGGTTCATAATTCTAGACTTCTTTGTGTCTTGTAGTATTTGGACCAGATTCGCCAAACTGTTTACGAGAACTTGAAAATGTTGAACCACGCACCGAGTGTTCAGATCCATGACGTTCCCTCTGACCTGCTTAGTTATGAGCGACCAGACGATGGCGATCCAGACGAGAGGGGATCGGAGGAAAACTTTTCCAGGTAAATGAATCTTCATTGGAACATTTCAAAGGTTATCCTATCCCAGTGTCCTTTACGTGGTTTGACGGGAAGAAAATTCAGCAAAACCTTATCCTTAACAACTACTTGTGTTTCCTCACAGGCCTGAAGCTGCCAATGAGTTTTATGATGGTGACCATGATAATGATAAGGAGAGTGACGTGGAGATCTGAGGAATCTCATCTATTCCTCTCATCTATTGACATGGTTTTGTGAATCCTGTTATAAGAGAAGCCATTCCCCCACATGTGTGTAGTACTTGACTACGGTGTGATAAGCGGGTAAAAGATCTCTCTAACTGTATGGTCGCAATGTAGAGGACGTATTGTGTTTTATCAAAGACATTCTTCTCAATTATAAAGAAATGGGATAATGGCATTGTATTGAACTAGTAGGCCTAATATTCAAGCAGTCATTATTTACGTACTTTTTGTCTTGTGTTTTTCTCATTGTTTATAAGAAGTTTCTGTAATAAAATCGTTAGACAAAGCCTTGGCTAAATCTTTTCAACTACTATTTTACTACAGCGATACAAAGTGAATATGTTAGAGACAATAGTCATAAAAGATAGTAGTATTGGCACAAAAAGGTTTACTCAAATATCCATGTTTATATATATGCACATATGCTAATACAATGGACAGTAGTGGATACATATTTCCTAACCCTTAGTCATGATGACATGGGATAATTACAACCCCAAATATGATTTCATGATAACTTTTATCAGCGAAAGAAATTGCACACGTCACATTCATAATATACTGTTTCATTAAAACAAATAACAGCTGTATAAAGCAGTCAAAGCATTACATAGTTGTAATGTATGTTAAGCTGAACAAACAGCAATGTATAAGAGAGCAGAGCATACATTGGACAAAATTAATATTTTTACTTATATAGTCAATTGATAAAAGCCTTATGTACCAGATTGAATGGTCTAGAACTGATGTGTTCATAGTTCCTCACTCTCATACAGAGGAGCAGTGTGACGCGGATGAGCGTCTGTGCCAAGGGTGGAAAACTGGCTGATCATGGGCAGCATCTTCACCGGCTTGGGTGGAGGAGCCGTTTTATTCAAGCGAGCTGTAAGGAAATAAGCAGCGTTACTTAAGAGCTGGGAACATAAGTGTATATGGTGTTGAGAAAAGACCTTTTTAAAGTTTAAAACCCTTATACTAAACATTTCTGCAAATTCTAGTCTTATGACGAAAACACAAAAGATGATCAATTATTGATTTTTAAATGTTACATTTAAATTGTGCAAGATAAGTGCTTAAGCCAGTAAATGTCCCAAACCTTTTGGCCGGACGTGTACTTTAACAGTTTCTTAACTGAAAAAGAAATGGTGTTTCACTTACAGCCCACATCTAGTCTGGCGTTAGAGGTGGACATGCCAGCTTCATTGATGGCAGATACAGTATACCAGCCTGCATCAGATTTAACCACACGATCAATGACCAGACACTGTGTTCCTGAGCTGTCCTGAGAAAGACTGACACACGATAAACCACGTTAAAAACATATTTTCGTTGTTGTATTAGCAAATATAAAACACTTCAAAGTTGGAGGTTTGAGTTGAAGTAAACCCAAATGTAACTATTAGAGTTGGAAGTGCACGTCCCATAGTTCAAGGCCCAGTTATGTTACCGTATTTTAATCATTTCAACATCTGTAATGATAAACGGAATGTGATCACATGTGATGTGTGATGAACCTCATTCTCATGGGGTCAATGCGCAGCATTTCTTTATCTTTCTTCCAGTAAATCTGAGGTTCTGGAGATGCGTTCACCTTACACTCCAACCTAACCATATCTCCCTCCAGAGCTCGAGAGTTTCTCATCTTCACCACGAATGAAGGAGGATACAACTGTTCCTGAGCTGAGTACACCAAACACAAGTTTATGACTCATTCAACATCAACCACTACTTCATTTACATCACACATATGAGTCATGATGGACAGCTCACCGATGACATCTAAACGCAATGAGAAGCGACCCACTCCTGCACGATTCTTTGCTACACATTCGTAAACACCTGCATGATGAACTGTGACAATCTCAATGATGAACGAGTGAACGCTCTTCTCACACACCAGCATCTTATGATAATCGTCCGGCCTGATGGGCTTTCCATCCAAATACCATGAAATGTCAGGTGTTGGCAAACCTATAACCTGCAGGAGAGAAGGATCATCTCAGTTAGGTTCTTCACGGACTGTGGACAAAACAAAGGCCCGTGGAATATTTCGTGAATTGGAAAAAGGAATTTGTTTGCCTTAAAATCTATCCTGCAGAATCGACCTTCTTCCACTGTGAGATCCTGAGGCACTTGGACAAAGCGAGGAGCAAAACACTTCTCCTGGATGGTGGAAACGTCTTGACCTTCTCCTCCAGAATGATGCTTTCTTGACCTAATCAGGCAAAAGAAGATGAAATTCGATATCATTCCGCGCTGCAAACCAAATGTATGTAAAATGTTAAATGAGTTCTTGTAATCATGGTTAATTATCTTATTTTAAATAAGTTAATTCAGCACAATTCATGATCGAGAATGGTTGTAGCTCCCACCATGCTTTGCATAAGACTGCGTTAACTTTGAAATTAAGTGTTTTTTTGTGCTTTTCTTAGAAATAATAAAGCCATGGTAAAGAGCTGTGTTCAATTATCTTGGAAATTTAGAAGAGTTTGGTGTATTTTTGAGCCTTGGGGAGGGATTGATGGAATTGGGGAAATGACTCAAAAGATTAAGCTGTCTTAATGAACTTTTATTAACGTAAAAACATAAAAAGGAGTTACATTATTAATGTTTAAATGAAGAGGGATTGACTCAAACTTTGGGTTCATTTGCACTGAAACACAGCATCAGAGTATCATCTGGTCGAGTAATTAGACATATAGTCTATTTTTATCAATTAATGGTCATTAAAGACTTTTAATTGAACATAATTCCTGTGGATTCTATATTTTTAGTAAGACTTATTATGTTTCAGCAGCAATAACATAATCACGTGTTATGTGGCCCAAACTTAAATACCCATACAGAACTCAATATGATGAAATTAAAATCAAAATACATATTTAAATCATGTGATATCTTGTCCAATACAAGTTAGCCATCTTAAACATTTATCAAATTAACTCACAAGGGAAGATAATATAAAGAATAAAATAGCTATGATAACATCATGACTTCAGCACTCTTGTTAGTGAAGATGAGCAAATGTTCAAAACTACCGATGTAAAACATTAAAAAGTCTATGATCAGTTAACCCTTCCCGTGCATGAAGAGAACGAAAGCATTCAGACTGAAACGTCTCATGCAGTACAAACATTTACCATATTCCTCCAGGATGATGACCTTCCGGAGAGCTCGGCTGTTAGAGTAATACAGAGAATTTTCATGTAAATTCATGCATAACATCATGATGAATTGCTTATGAGCTCATGGATTCCGCACATGCTATTTCAGGCCCGTGAAGAGGCTTTTATCTATTGGGTCTGACTTTGAGAAGACAGGTGGAGAGACCGGAGTAGATGATATTGTAGGAGAACCTGAGCAGTACCAGATTATGTATGAAACAAAGTATTTACTATAAAATATATACAAATTGAAACCAATTTCATAACTATTAAACATAACAAATGCAAACAAGCATGGAGTCACTTTGTGTTCGAACAGAAGAATATATCCAATCTAAACTAATCACGTTATATAGCGTTCAATCTATGATATAACTATAAAAAGTTGGCTTCAGATTTGTTTAATAAATACATATACCTGTGTACTGTGCATGTTGTATTTATAAACATATAGACATTTCGGAAAATTCCAAATATACAAATTATTAAACAATTATATATAAATTCATCTAAATATTTCCTTTATAAACACAGTACAAAGACATTAATTACATTTTTTTTTATTTTAGATGCGTTTAATCATCATTAATCGTTTGATAGCACTTACATAATTAATCTGCTAAATGACTAAATGTAATGTAAATGTAAATGTAAATAAGTAATCAAATTCTATTTAAATCAGTAATATTTATTTAAAAATTATGTTGATTTATTATTAGCAAATTGTCCTTATTTCTTAAAGTTACAGTTTCACGTCTCATATTTAATCCCTTAATGTTATAATTTAGTGTGCCATATAATTCACATGTACATTATACAGTGTCAGTCCAAAGAAATGAATAAGTGCAAGTCTGTACAGAATCTGGTCGAATGGAAGTGTTCACACCTGTTCAGAACTGAAAGAGTTCTCCAGATCGAAGACTGAGGCGGCACTGTCTGGACCCAGCAACCTTCTGGCCATACGTTCCTCATAAGACATCTTCTGCTGCGGATGAAACACTGTCAGCATGATGTTTCCATTTCAGTATTTTATAACTAACAGTGTTCGGATACCTGACTGCTCGTATGTTTTGGAACCTTGGTTCTTAGCTTCTTCTCAAGGTCTTGCATAAGAGCATCCTTTGAGCCTTGAATCTGTTCATCTGTGGCACGAGACGCTGGTCTGGACACAGTCTTCTTTAAGATTGGCTTTGGCAAACTGTCGAAAAGGACATGGGACCATCATGTTACTCCTTAAAAGATAATATACATGCATACATATATACAGTATATATAATTTAATATAAACGTAGTCTGACTTGGGTGACGGATGTGAAATCCAGAGCAGGACACTTACATATTGGGTGTATAGTTAACATGAGTCATGGGTGGGGATTGCAGAGCTCGGGGGGTTGTTTTCAGAAGATCTGGAGATGACCAGGATGAAGCGGTTGGAGATGTGTGATTCATTAACTGATTTGAAGGAGGAGGCGCCGGAGGTTCTTGAATTTTTGGGGGTGGACTGGGCGTTACGGGGGAGCGCCTGGGAGACGGAGATTGAGGTACAGAAATGCATTTTGTCTGAGAGCTTGGCAAAGAAGGCAGGACGGATGATAGAAAAGCTGCCGATGATAGTTTCTCATTGTTTGGAGTATTCCGTACTTTAGGAATTATGGTCACGCTGGAACACATTGAAGTACGTGTGAGTGCCGGCTGAGTGGGGGTCACCAATGGTGCAGCAGTCGATACCGGTGAGCCGAGATTGTCGGGTTTACTGACTTCATTGTTGGGCGGGTGGAAACTGGGCTGGGACTGGATGAAATGTCGGGGTCGCTCGTAATTGAAGGCGCTGGGGGGATAGAGGCTTGGAGAGAAGGTGGGCAGGTCAGCCATGCTGCTGGCACTGCCTCTGGGTTCCACCTGGTTACTTAGCTTGCTGGCGGGAGGGAATGGATGTGGAACACTGTTCTTGACTTCTATTGATGGCGGAGGATGTTTAGGAGACCCTGTTGTTTCTACAGTGGGTTGACTGGAAGATCTGGGTTCTGGAAGGGATGTAGTAACCTCTGTGTAGGCAGGCTCAAGCGCCCTGTGGGAAAAAATATATATGAAGGAATTTTGGACATCACGGTTCCATAATGTACCATTAAAGACTGTGTGACTGACCAAAGGAAGAAAACCTCCACATATTTTTTATAATTTGCAGAAACAACACAAATCGGACCGTAGAAACCATAGGCATCAGTTTAATGATGGGATTGAATGTGTTAATATTTACAACATTTGGTGTTTTATTGGTTGGCATTGTCCTGATGCGTCAGGTCACTTACATCTAGTGTTGACGAATTGTCCAAGCTCATTACTGGACATGTACTGTATTGTTCTATTTTCTTTAATAATCTCTTTCTGTATATGACACAATGGGTCAAAGTTTCGTTTAAACCACTTCTAAACCTGACAGTCAATCTCTAAATCCACAGCAAACGGTAATCAAAGCTTTGTTAAACCATAGTCACCCTTCAACAGAGCCTTTCCTTTTCATGGTTGATCCCCTAAAGATATATATATATATATCTTATATATAGTATATAAGGGCCATACCTTCTCATACCAAACCTACCACTTACAGAATACAACATTCACAGCATTATTACAGAGAGAGGAAACCTCACACACATCTGCGATCCTTTACAACTGATGTATAATGTGTATAATTTACTCAACATATGGTCTATACACTATAGCGTACAAGCTGTGTGTTGCTGGTGTGTGTCTGTTAGACAGCAAGTCTTCTAAAAACAGCTCATGAAGCCGCGTCTGACAGACGTGACAGGTGCCAGTTCATTTACAGCAACACTGACTCTCAGCTATCCCATGTAGAGGTCATCATGAATAAAGTCACTAAAACATCATTCACTTCACAACGGACATGAGAGCACACTCCCATCAACACAAACCTAAACTATATTTGTGTATTGCCAAAGAAGACATTGAGCTCACAAGCCATCTTCGGAAAAAACACAACAAAAACGGATGATAAAGTCATGAATGAGACTTTCAGAAATTAATATTAACAATACAAGAGGGTTCAGATACAGTTTAAAAAGTCCCCGTCTCTTACATTTTTAATAAATGATGTGATTGTTTAATAAAGATAGACACACTTTACCCGGGAGAGTTTGATACAAAAGTGTACAATTACTTACTGAAGAATAATGCAGAACACACAAAGCAAGACAAGAACACACATGCAGTGCATTGCCTGACAAATCTGAAATTGCATTTATACCAAAAAGAAAAGAAATATACAATCATGTCCAAGACAAACCAAGTAGTCAATCTTTTCCTTGAGCCTGCTGACCTTCATTACATCCAGAATTGGTTCATCACCGAAGGTAAGTGTGTCTTAAACGCAGATAACATGCAGATTTACTGTAACTCATGTCTTGAGATTCTTCCACTGGGTGTGAAATGGTTCTAGGTTTGGTCTTACCTGTAGAACGAAATGGTTTAAGGTTTGTAAGCGTGAATGTGTTTGATTCTCCGGCATCCATTTACTCAATGATGGACACTGTTTATCTATAGAAAACTATGTGAGTCATGGGATCAGGGAGCTCACGCCCCCAAAATGCTCCAGCATTCCAGAGACACCACCCATTCAACATCAAGACAATATGGAGAAACATACACGTAACCTTTAGTGAATATCATCTCATATTAAAATTGTCATCTTGTGTAATATGTGCACAAATTTTGTGTTTTCCTCTGATTTAAAAAAGAAATGATTAGTTTTTAGTTCAACAATTGATTTGTTTTTATTGAAAATTGGGGTGATGTACATCATCATGAAATAAGTTGCTATATTCTGGTAGAGAATATGTGAGAAAAGAATTTATTATTGTAAAAAAAAGAACTTTTTTCAAGCAAGACTTATTGGGCATGTGTTTCGTATCATGCTTTTAGGCTGACTTACAGCATAAGTGATATCCATTTAATTTTTTTATATATTATTGAAATGTTGTTTTGTAATTAACCTATTAATGATTTACATTCAATTATTGTTCCGAATTTAAATGGTCGTAATTCATCCACCCCTCTGAATGCAATCCAAAGGCGATGAATCTCACTTTGCAGATTATTACAGACAAACTTTAACTTACAGGTGTATTGGTTTAGATCGATGATGGATTTTGCAAAATTAATATTTTATTTAAATGACATAATATTCAAATATTAATGCTAAGATATTTATAGTTATTACCATGGCAAGTAAATTGTAACATTTTTTTAATTGAAATTTTGGTTTTATTGCCTGGCCAGTGGCAACTGTATAATACACTTTCATAATAACTCAGAAATAAATGTACGTTATTATTATTCTAGTTTTGTTGTAGTCGGGCATCGATCATCACCGGTTGCGGAAGCACCTACACTTTTAAAGACTGACACAAAGCATGATGAGTTTCAATAACACTTGACACAAGTCCTGAGACAATAAACATCATCTTTCTCCAAGACCCTGAGCTCTAAATCTGGACATCACATTGGTCACAGTCCCAAACCAAAGTCAAGAAACGTTAAAGGTTCAAGAGTATGAAAATCTATGTGGACAGAGCAGAGCTGCCGTCATAAAACATGTTAAATATTTAGACAGAATACGACAGCTGCTAAAGGAATTCACAAAAACACAAAGCCAGTCCTCATCTTACAAATGACCCCGTGGTAGTCTGTGTGAGCTGTTTGTGTGTCTGACATCTCTCACCCTGTCAGTGGAGTTGGGTTCTCTTCTTCAGAACTGTCAGGCCATTCAGGAGGAGGGATGAAGGCAAGATCATCCTGCTCAAGTCCGGCTGAGCTTGCATCTTCATCTCCCAGGACTTCTTCCAGATCTTTAAAGAACATCATTCAATGCATTTATATTTGATATGACGTCAAGGTTTGCTTTCCATAAATCATGCTGTGTCAAGTGAATGAAACACTTTGAGATTCAGATTCGCACAAGCACTTTCGCAAAAGTATACCTGTATAGACCTCGAGCATGGCACTGCATGACACCGATCCACAATGATTGGATGCTGAACATTGAAATATTCCAGAATCTTCCGGATACGCCTCTGTGATGACTAAGGTGCACAGTTCCTCTGGAAATAAGACCACACAGAATGTAAGAATACACACGTTTGAGGACAACAGAATCTATCCATCCAACTGTCCACTCACCGGGAACAGAAGCTGAACTTGCCTCTGAAAGCATAAATAAAGAGGGATTTGTTTTACAGCATTAGATTGAGTGTTATTGACTTACATTATCCTAATATAGATTATAATATATATCTACAAACACACAGGTCACAATATGAAATATGTGAAACACCATAAGAGCTTTCACTCACTCTTCCTCAGAATGCGGAAGTCTGCCGAGTCGATGATTTGTTGATCTTCTCTGTACCAGGACACCTGAAGTGGAGGAGTTCCTCTGATCCGGCACTCCAGAACCACCAGCTGACCCTTCACTGTACTCACATCATGCAGACACTACAAACACAACACAACATCGGCTGTTCATACAGGTGAACAATTCAAGGCCAAAAGCCACAGGAATATAATCGAACCGTTATTACCTTGACAAATGTCGGAGACACTCCTGTATTTCCAGAACACGGGGCCGAGCTGTGAACCTGTGTAGTGAATAAAACCAATAGTATTTACTTCTTCGAAATGCTCCGATCCAACGATTGCTTGTTTCTTCTGAATAATACCAAATATTTCCCCAAGTCCTTTGTTGGGCTGCATTTCTGCTGTGCCAAACATATCGAGACGCTTTTCAAATATTTATTTTATAATAGTTTCAACAAACAACAACCTGCAATCTAGACCGACAAATGTACAAAGATACACTACAAACTCATAAAGAAAAAATCATGTGGATTAAACACTCATATAAGGATGGCAATGTTTATATCATGTTAAGAACAGTACACAGTACACAGTGTGTGTGTGTGTGTGTGTGTGTGTGTGTGTGTGTGTGTGTGTCTGTGTGTCTGTGTGTCTGTGTGTCTGTGTGTGTGTGTGTGTGTGTGTGTGTGTGTGTGTGTGTGTGTCTGTGTGTGTGTGTGTGTGTGTGTGTGTGTGTGTGTGTCTGTGTGTCTGTGTGTCTGTGTGTGTGTGTGTCTGTGTGTCTGTGTGTCTGTGTGTCTGTGTGTGTGTCTGTGTGTGTGTGTGTGTGTGTGTGTGTGTGTGTGTGTGTGTGTGTGTGTGTGTGTGTGTGTGTGTGTGTGTGTGTGTGTGTCTGTGTGTGTCTGTGTGTGTCTGTGTGTGTCTCTGTGTGTGTCTGTGTGTCTGTGTGTCTGTGTGTCTGTGTGTCTGTGTGTCTGTGTGTGTGTGTGTGTGTGTGTGTGTGTGTGTGTGTGTGTGTGTGTGTGTGTGTGTGTGTCTGTGTGTGTGTCTGTGTGTGTGTCTGTGTCTGTGTGCGTGTGTGTCTGTGTGCGTGTGTGTCTGTGTGCGTGTGTGTCTGTGTGCGTCTGTGTCTGTGTGTGCGTGTGTGCGTGTCTGTGTGTGCGTGTGTGCGTGTGTCTGTGTGTGCGTGTGTCTGTGTGTCTGTGTGTGTCTGTCTGTCTGTGTCTGTGTGTCTGTCTGTCTGTGTGTCTGTCTGTCTGTGTGTGTGTGTGTGTGTGTGTGTGTGTGTGTGTGTGTGTGTGTGTGTGTGTGTGTGTGTGTGTGTGTGTGTGTGTGTACCATCTGAGGGCTGATGGAGACTGGCTGGATTAAGCTGGAGTGTCTCTGCTGGAGCATTGTGTTGGAGGAAGATGATGAAGAAGACGAAGATGACGTCTCCCGTGAGCACGAGGAGATCGTTACAGACATGGTTGAGGTTTTTTTCTGGACTCTGTAACAACAGCATGGAAATATTCATGCCCACAACATTTATGATTCACATGTTTTTAAATAACCATCCTAAAGCTGAAATCAAGAACATCTTTGAATCGCCAGAATGTCTTTAACACCAATGTTTTGTTTGTTTGCTCAATACCTTTAATAATAATAATAATAGGTAATAATAATAATGTTGTACAGTTTTAACTGCTCTTACTCTGCCATGTTTCCAGCGTCTCCAATAAATGTAGATGAGTCCAGTACAATGGAGACACTAAAAGAGGAAAGGAAAATAAATCACAATAAGTCCCAATCAGAGTTAACATAATTTAAAACAATATGACGAAAAAGCCCTTTTTTATAATCGCCATTGTATTAGAAGTCTTTGTGGTCCACGCTACACACACAAGCCAGTTTTAATCGCAGGTTACTTTTATCCATAGCAACGTGTGAGGTGAAACCCTTCTCTTAACTTTCCTTTCATTGGTACTCAGTAAAGAAATCTGAGCAGAGCTCTGAGCTAATTTGGTTGTGCCGTTTGTGTGTTGGATTTAGAAACACATGGCACAGGATAAATCTTTAATGCCAGTGTGTCTGGCATTACCAAAGCACCATTCCAAACAAACAAGCTTTCTTCATGAAAACGTTCCTCTTTCACATATAATCATAACGAATTACTGATAGGACCTTGATCCTTAAGTCTGTCATCACCTCATGATCTTCCAAAACACAAACATTGACAATAGCTGGATTCATGTCTTAACTGACAGGCCAACAATTAAAAACCAAAGCAATGAGTAATTGCAATGTTGTGCTGTGATAAAATAATAAAAATTTACCCAAATTATGCACAGAATGTCATGTATAGAAGCATTTGTATATGTTCAATTCCATGACTATGGCATATGGCAACCTCTATGACTTTCTTTCGCCTGTAAATTCTGTGAAATTAGATATTTTGAAGAATGTTGACAACTGAACAATGTTCAACCCACTGACCTCCACGGAATGAACGCAAAATAATATAAAACTCCTTTATCTTGTACAGAATGAAAGTGAATAAACGAGCATTTTTTTCTTTTTGGGTGAACTATGCCCCTACGTTTGGAACCAGAAGAGCCGGACAACAACATTGATGCACAACACGTCTCAATATCACCACCGACGCCAGCTGTATTTTTGGCCCGACCATGTAATGTCTGTCCTTCAATCACGAGCAAGGTCCTATTCTGTATCTAAACGTGAAGCCTATTTGCATTGAATAATTCGATGTTGACGATAACATAACACAGATCTAATCTCTCTGCAGTTAAATGCCATCTCGGTCTATATGAAGCACAAACTCTCATCACAGCTCCATGTAATGCACCTGTTCCACAAAGCCAAGCCTTACCGTTGTGTCCTGTTTGTGTTGAGGGACAAATGAAAATTCCACCGGGCTGACAACACCAAGGCCAGAAGATGTTTGGAAGACAAAACCCCCCACCTCGCTGCCCTCGTCCTCCTCTCTCAAAGAGAGTGCCCAGCAAGTCTTTCTTGTTCTTCTCTTCCACGTGATGTCTTCCTTACATGAAGAGAATCCAAGAGAAGAAGAGTAGAAGAGCAGTGTGGTCGCACTTGCGGTAGGTCAAATTTTGGCCGGTCTGACTGCAGGTTGTCTGTGTAGGTATAAAGTATAAAGCGAGGAAGTAGTTCAGGCCCGTGTCACATTACGGTACGTCCATCTAAAACCCAGCTGACTCCACAGTAAACCACTGAACTAAACACTCGGGTGTCAAATATAGACCACGCTTAGGCTCTCTGCCTTACAGATACAAATAGCACATGCAAGCAATGACAGCTCTTCTACTAAACAAAGTTGGTTGGTCATCTATTACGACAGATAGATATTGAAGATTGGGGTGGCACCCTATAAAGAATAACACAGAAAGAGTCTTGAGTGAGGTTGATCATCCATACAGAGTCCTGATGGGGGTTTGTGATGAGGTTTACAAAACCCTAATCCGGCCTCATTCGATTCCATTCTGCAAAGGGAAGGAAGCATGTATCAGTCCAGCCATCGTGTAGCTTGAGTAGACTACTTCCAGAAGTGGATAACCTGGTTCTCCCAACTTGACAAGTCAAGCATGTCATCCAAAAAGAGAAGCTTGGCCAGGATGAAGAAGCACACGCATCATGTGTTGGAACAAGATCGGGGTCTCATGAAGACCCAAAAGAGGCTTTCGGGTAAGACTAGGAGTCAGGAGCATCTTCCAGTATCCTTTTAGATCCAAAGTGATGATGAACCAGCATCACTGGATGTACATCAAAGATTGGAGAACCAAAATGTATCTAGGGAGCAAACGGCTATCAAACCATGATAAAGATGAACAGAAGACTAGCTAATTCTTGTGTGATTCTTACAGGCAATGCACTGTTCACACTGTGTGGATTCAGGTAGATTTTGTGTAGCGGCTGGCGATGATTCCAGTATTGTACCCTGACACTGGGCATGGCCAAGACTTGATTGTTTTGTCCTGTATAGTCGGTGATAATATTATATATAGTATAGTATCATATAATATCAATGCATTGACATCAAGGCTGCAGCCTTCAAAGGCCACAAAGGCTCCTCAATGGAATTCCTAAATGGTTCTTGCCTAGCAACACACACTGAATCCTGGTATAGTTGAGACATTGAGGATACATCATTTAATGGAAGGCAAAGACACTTTTAAAAGCCACATTTGAAAGAACTTTTAAATTGGGACAGCCTTGCTCACACCGCAGTAATGTAACTCGCCTTCAGAGGACGCATTTGTCAGGAATGTGGGTGGATGGAGGTGAAAGGAGAACCCAAATGCAGGCGTGATACAGGGGAACAAACAAGACTTTAATTCAAAAACAGAAAACAAAAACGCACGATGGGGAAACCAGTAACACTAAACACTACAAACGGTCAAACAAAAGACTTGAGCACAAAACAAGGTGATATTTAACTAAAATTAGGCAAGACACAGAACAGTTACAATCTGAACAGGAAACTGGAAGTACTGAAACACAAACACAAACACAAACACAAACACAAACACAAACACAAACACAAACACAAACACAAACACAAACACAAACACAAACACAAACACAAACACAAACACGTAATTCCACAACACAGGACAGAAAACACAAGGGCTTTATATAGGGGAAACCTAACAAGGGATAACGACACGAGGAAGGTGTGGGGAATGAAACAATGATGGGAAGATAGACAGGGTAACAAGGGGGCGGGTCAAGAGACGAGACAAGAGAGCACATGGCATGTCATAAACAAACAATGCCATGTGACACTCACAAAAACACAGGTCTGCCATGATTCTGCCAAAATCATGACCAAGACAGGCAGAATCATGACAGAATTATACATTTCCATCTATTAAAACCAAACTACCATGTACACAAAGCAGCAATTCCTTGTGTGATGTTCATAAATTGTAATATATATTCATAATTTTAATCTCACCAAATGATCTATGAAATGAACATTACATATATCAATTTTATATGTATATACAAGGTATTCTCATTAAAGGGTTTATCCACACATGCACAGGAAGGGATATACAAGTAAAGGCCAACCATGTTTTGGGACATGTTAGATCAGTGGTGTCCAAACTACGGCCCGCGGGTCAGTTTTTATTGTCCCGCAGCAAATTCTGAAAATATAATTGAATATGGCCCGCACATGGCGCTTTTTCTCCACTAAACTGAATACGGGATGTCCTCTCCCACTCTGATGTGCGCTGGCTCAGCCGCGGCTCTTTAATGCAGCGCTTTAATTCACGGAGATCAGAAATCGACAAGTTTTTAAAGAGAATGGCCGACCTCTTCATAAACTGAGTGACCCTCTGTGGCTGGCAGACCTGGCATCTTTAGTTGATCTCACTCATCATCTGAATACACTGAACAGGAACCTACAAGGCAAAGAACAGCTGATGTCAGACCTGTATGCGCACATGACAGCCTTCTGTGTGAAGCTCGGCCTGTTTGAGACGCAACTACGAAGCTTTAATGCTGCACACTTCCCTGCGCTGTCTGAAATCAGTCTGCTTTCCAAAGGCTAAAAAGGAGAAATATGCTTCTGTGATTACATCTCTCGTGACAGAATTCTACCGGTGTTTTCAAGATTTTTTTCTCATTGAAAAACAAATCAAGCTGTTCTCCCCTTCTGGTGGATGCAGAAGAAGTGGAGGAGAGTCTGCAGTTAGAACTGATTGAAATGCAATATGATGATTCTCTGAAGAGTCAACATCCGCTTCTCTATATCAGAGTTTGGATCATGCCAAGATTCCTCTGATGAGACGCCACGCAAAAAGAATGATGAGCCTGTTGGGCTCAACATACACATGTGAACAAACATTTTCTCTGTTAAATCAGAAAAAAAAGCAGACTGTGATGCAGAATGACCGATAGCCATCTCTGTGAAGTCCTTCGTGTCTCAACCACCAAACTTTCTCCTGACATCCCAGCCATCCTTCACTCCAAAGGACAGCATCACTGCTGCCACTTAGAGCAATGTTCTTCACATTATACACACAGTCATCATGTGTCAATTTGTCACCTCTTGTGTGTGGCCCGGGCCTTTGCTTCATTTTCTGTATTTGGCCCTCACCAAAAAAACTTTGGACACCCCGGTGTTGGATACTTACAAATTATTTTATTCAATTATTTCTTTGATTTTTGTGAAACTCTCTGTCTTCTCTTCGTATTTGTAATCAATTCAATTCACTTTAATTGTCACATTACCGCGGCACATGTGCCCTGGTGAGAAATTCTTGGGAGCTTGCTCCAAAAAGATTGCAGTACAGGTAACATGTAACATGTAACGTATAGTACAGACTTCCACAGTGTGCAATATGCACATACATATGATCAATACACACAGTGTACTATTGGACAAACTTACAGTCGAAACATTCAACACAGTGTGTACATACATACATACATTAAGCACTAAACATTGAACACTAAACACAGAGTGTGCACGTTCTGCATAATGTAAACAAGATGTGCATAAAGATTTGTTAAGGTGCAGCAGAGTGGACGTAGTCCTAATACAGTAAGTAGTTGTGCATAGAATGATGGTACACTGTTGTATAAAGTGCAGTGTGTAAATATTGTTAAACTTTGGAGTTAACGTGCAGATGTTTTTTAAAGTGTAATCCATTTTTGCTCATGAATGTATTTTAATTTATTGGGAATATTTAATCTAATGATTCGATTTGTTAACTTTAAAGGAGGAGTACAGGTATGATAGCACCTCCTGGTGACCATACAGATTTTTGGTGACTCATAAAATGCTTGACAAGATCACATATCCCCATGTTAGCACTAACATTAATATAAATATTTTTCAATATTTCAATATAACTGATAAAATAAATGAGAAACTCTGGCCTTACATGACGTCATTCTTATTATTCTCAAGAGTTTGATGACATCATTCTTATCATTCTCAAGAGTTTGATGACTTCATTCTTATCATTCTCGAGAGTTTGATGACTTCATTCTTATCATTCTCAAGAGTTTGATGATATCATTCTTATCATTCTCAAGAGTTTGATGATATCATTCTTATCATTCTCGAGAGTTTGATGACTTCATTCTTATCATTCTCGAGAGTTTGATGACGTCATTCTTATCATTCTCAAGAGTTTGATGACATCATTCTTATTATTCTCAAGAGTTTGATGACATCACTCTTATTATTCTCAAGAGTTTGATGACGTCATTCTTATTATTTTCGAGAGTCTGATGACATCATTCTTATCATTCTCAAGAGTTTGATGACATCATTCTTATCATTCTCAAGAGTTTGATGATATCATTCTTATCATTCTCAAGAGTTTGATGACATCATTCTTATCATTCTCTAAGGGTTTGATGACGTCATTCTTATCATTCTCAAGAGTTTGATGACATCATTCTTATCATTCTCAAGAGTTTGATGACATCATTTTTATCATTTTCAAGAGTTTGATGACGTCATTCTTATTATTCCCAAGAGTTTGATGACATCATTCTTATCATTCTCGAGAGTTTGATGACATCATTCTTATCATTCTCGAGAGTTTGATGACGTCATTCTTATCATTCTCAAGAGTTTGATGACATCATTCTTATCATCCCTAAGAGTTTGATGACATCATTCTTATTATTCTCTAGAGTTTGATGACATCATTCTTATCATTCTCAAGAGTTTGATGATATCATTCTTATCATTCTCAAGAGTTTGATGACATCATTCTTATCATTCTCAAGAGTTTGATGACTTCATTCTTATCATTCTCCAGAGTTTGATGATATCATTCTTATTATTCTCAAGAGTTTGATGAAATCATTCTTATCATTCTCAAGAGTTTGATGACATCATTTTTATCATTTTCAAGAGTTTGATGACGTCATTCTTATTATTCCCAAGAGTTTGATGACATCATTCTTATCATTCTCGAGAGTTTGATGACATCATTCTTATCATTCTCGAGAGTTTGATGACGTCATTCTTATCATTCTCAAGAGTTTGATGACATCATTCTTATCATCCCTAAGAGTTTGATGACATCATTCTTATTATTCTCTAGAGTTTGATGACATCATTCTTATCATTCTCAAGAGTTTGATGATATCATTCTTATCATTCTCAAGAGTTTGATGACATCATTCTTATCATTCTCAAGAGTTTGATGACTTCATTCTTATCATTCTCCAGAGTTTGATGACATCATTCTTATTATTCTCAAGAGTTTGATGAAATCATTCTTATCATTCTCAAGAGTTTGATGACTTCATTCTTATCATTCTCCAGAGTTTGATGACATCATTCTTATTATTCTCAAGAGTTTGATGAAATCATTCTTATTATTGTCAAGAGTTTGATGACATTTCTTATTATTCTCAAGAGTTTGATGACTTCATTCTCATCATTCTCGAGAGTTTGATGACATCATTCTTATCATTCTCAAGAGTTTGATGACATCATTCTCATCATTCTCGAGAGTTTGATGACATCATTCTTATCATTCTCAAGAGTTTGATGACATCATTTTTATCATTTTCAAGAGTTTGATGACGTCATTCTTATTATTCCCAAGAGTTTGATGACATCATTCTTATCATTCTCGAGAGTTTGATGACATCATTCTTATCATTCTCGAGAGTTTGATGACGTCATTCTTATCATTCTCAAGAGTTTGATGACATCATTCTTATCATCCCTAAGAGTTTGATGACATCATTCTTATCATTCTCAAGAGTTTGATGACATCATTCTTATCATTCTCAAGAGTTTGATGACATCATTCTTATCATCCCTAAGAGTTTGATGACATCATTCTTATCATTCTCAAGAGTTTGATGACATCATTCTTATTATTCTCAAGAGTTTGATGACATCATTCTTATCATTCTCAAGAGTTTGATGACATCATTCTTATTATTCTCAAGAGTTTGATGACATCATTCTTATCATTCTGAAGAGTTTGATGACATCATTCTCATCATTCTCAAGAGTTTGATGACTTCATTCTCATCATTCTCAAGAGTTTGATGACATCATTCTTATCATTCTCAAGAGTTTGATGACATCATTCTTATCATTCTCAAGAGTTTGATGACGTCATTCTTATCATTCTCAAGAGTTTGATGACATCATTCTTATCATTCTCAAGAGTTTGATGACATCACTCTTATCATTCTCAAGAGTTTGATGACATCATTCTTATCATTCTCAAGAGTTTGATGACATCACTCTTATCATTCTCAAGAGTTTGATGACATCATTCTTATCATTCTCAAGAGTTTGATGACATCATTCTTATCATTCTCAAGAGTTTGATGACATCATTCTTATCATTCTCGAGAGTTTGATGACATCATTCTTATCATTCTCAAGAGTTTGATGACATCATTCTTATTATTCTCAAGAGTTTGATGATATCATTCTTATTATTCTCAAGAGTTTGATGACGTCATTCTTATCATTCTCAAGAGTTTGATGACATCATTATTATCATTCTCAAGAGTTTGAAGACATCATTCTTATCATTCTCAAGAGTTTGAAGACATCATTATTATCATTCTCAAGAGTTTGATGACATCATTCTTATCATTCTCAAGAGTTTGATGACATCATTCTTATCATTCTCAAGAGTTTGATGACGTCATTCTTATCATTCTCAAGAGTTTGATGACATCATTCTTATTATTCTCAAGAGTTTGATGACGTCATTCTTATCATTCTCAAGAGTTTGATGACATCATTCTTATCATTCTCAAGAGTTTGATGATATCATTCTTATCATTCTCAAGAGTTTGATGACGTCATTCTTATCATTCTCAAGAGTTTGATGACATCATTCTTATCATTCTCAAGAGTTTGATGACATCATTCTTATCATTCTCAAGAGTTTGATGACATCATTCTTATCATTCTCGAGAGTTTGATGACATCATTCTTATCATTCTCAAGAGTTTGATGACATCATTCTTATTATTCTCAAGAGTTTGATGATATCATTCTTATTATTCTCAAGAGTTTGATGACGTCATTCTTATCATTCTCAAGAGTTTGATGACATCATTATTATCATTCTCAAGAGTTTGAAGACATCATTCTTATCATTCTCAAGAGTTTGAAGACATCATTATTATCATTCTCAAGAGTTTGATGACATCATTCTTATCATTCTCAAGAGTTTGATGACATCATTCTTATCATTCTCAAGAGTTTGATGACGTCATTCTTATCATTCTCAAGAGTTTGATGACATCATTCTTATTATTCTCAAGAGTTTGATGACGTCATTCTTATCATTCTCAAGAGTTTGATGACATCATTCTTATCATTCTCAAGAGTTTGATGATATCATTCTTATTATTCTCAAGAGTTTGATGACGTCATTCTTATCATTCTCAAGAGTTTGATGACATCATTCTTATCATTCTCAAGAGTTTGATGATATCATTCTTATTATTCTCAAGAGTTTGATGACGTCATTCTTATCATTCTCAAGAGTTTGATGACATCATTCTTATCATTCTCAAGAGTTTGATGACGTCATTCTTATCATTCTCAAGAGTTTGATGACATCATTCTTATCATTCTCAAGAGTTTGATGACATCACTCTTATCATTCTCAAGAGTTTGATGACATCATTCTTATCATTCTCAAGAGTTTGATGACATCACTCTTATCATTCTCAAGAGTTTGATGACATCATTCTTATCATTCTCAAGAGTTTGATGACATCATTCTTATCATTCTCAAGAGTTTGATGACATCATTCTTATCATTCTCGAGAGTTTGATGACATCATTCTTATCATTCTCAAGAGTTTGATGACATCATTCTTATTATTCTCAAGAGTTTGATGATATCATTCTTATTATTCTCAAGAGTTTGATGACGTCATTCTTATCATTCTCAAGAGTTTGATGACATCATTATTATCATTCTCAAGAGTTTGAAGACATCATTCTTATTATTCTCAAGAGTTTGATGACATCATTCTTATCATTCTCAAGAGTTTGATGACGTCATTCTTATCATTCTCAAGAGTTTGATGACATCATTATTATCATTCTCAAGAGTTTGATGACGTCATTCTTATCATTCTCAAGAGTTTGATGACATCATTCTTATCATTCTCAAGAGTTTGATGACATCATTCTTATCATTCTCAAGAGTTTGATGACATCATTCTTATCATTCTCAAGAGTTTGATGATATCATTCTTATCATTCTCAAGAGTTTGATGACATCATTCTTATCATTCTCAAGAGTTTGATGACATCATTCTTATCATTCTCAAGAGTTTGATGACATCATTCTTATCATTCTCAAGAGTTTGAAGACATCATTCTTATCATTCTCAAGAGTTTGATGACATCATTCTTATCATTCTCAAGAGTTTGATGACATCATTCTTATCATTCTCAAGAGTTTGATGACATCATTCTTATCATTCTCAAGAGTTTGATGACATCATTCTTATCATTCTCAAGAGTTTGATGACATCATTCTTATCATTCTCAAGAGTTTGATGACATCATTCTTATCATTCTCAAGAGTTTGATGACATCATTCTTATCATTCTCAAGAGTTTGATGACATCATTCTTATCATTCTCAAGAGTTTGATGACATCATTCTTATCATTCTCAAGAGTTTGATGACATCATTCTTATCATTCTCAAGAGTTTGATGGCATCATTCTTATCATTCTCAAGAGTTTGATGACATCATTCTTATCATTCTCAAGAGTTTGATGACATCATTCTTATCATTCTCAAGATTTTGATGACATCATTCTTATCATTCTCAAGAGTTTGAAGACATCATTCTTATTATTCTCAAGAGTTTGATGACATCATTCTTATCATTCTCAAGAGTTTGATGACATCATTCTTATTATTCTCAAGAGTTTGATGACATCATTCTTATCATTCTCAAGAGTTTGATGACGTCATTCTTATTATTCTCAAGAGTTTGATGACATCATTCCAATCTTAAAGGCACATGAACGTAATTGTAATTTATTTAAGCTATTAAAGATTGATTAGTTGTGAAATGTCATGTAAACTTTCTCTACACATAATTTATATTACAATTACATAAGTAAGATGATTTATGTCCATAACAAAAAACATCGAATGTAATTAATTATTTATTTCAAGCTATTTCGGTAATTATCGCGATGTTTAGAACTAAAAATAATAATAATAATTATAATAATAATAATAATAAAAGAAAAACAAAAGATGATGAAGAAATCTCTAAAATCTTCAGGACCACCGTGACGTAATCACGTGATGTAACAACGACGCAACGCTTCTCTTTGACCTTCACGAGTTTAGATGCACCCGAGCACGTGCCTGCTTCAACAGCGTGTATTTAATCATCATTATATTTATAACATTAACTGAGATTCACACCTTATCCATTCTCATTTACTCTGAGCACAAACCGAACGAAACGAATAAATCCAGCCGTTGCGTTATTATTTTAAACCCATAATTATGATCAGGCGCCGCCGGGGCAGCCTTGGGTCCGTTTGATGGCCATGTGGTGTTGGATAATTCCAGAAGAGTTCTTGAGAGACCGCACAGACACCGTCGAGGCCTCCGCATCCCTCCCAACTGATCTGTGATCAGATATTTAATTGGTTTTAAGCGAATTTGATTAAGTTTGAAGTGAAACTCACTCATGATGTTGTCAGCAGCGAGATCAGCAGTGAGACACGTGTCCTGTCCTCAGAGGACCTCCAGCTGTGTGTCTCATCTCCTAAAGCAGGTAAGAGGAACACCAGTGATCAGGCTCTGAGAACAACATGTCATGCTCTTACAGGTAAAGAAGAATGTAGAGAAGTGTGGAGATGACAGACTAACACATGTGTAGTGTGTAGTGTGTAGTGTGTAGTGTGTAGTGTGGTGGTCAATCATGTGTAGTGTGGATCCTATCAAGGTGGGTTTGCATGACCTTGATGGAGGGTTGCTTACCCCCCCCCCCAATCCAAGGATGAGACTCATCATCATCATCATCATCTGAGTTATGTAACATGTCACAATGTTCTGAAAGTCATTCTGCTTCAGTTCAGACCAACTGATCCCTGATCAGATTATATTGATATATATATTACATGTGTAGTAACTTTCTACTTTGATAGATGATACAGTGGGACACATTTACATTTGCATTTAGTCATTTGGCAGACGCTTTTATCCAAAGCGACTTGCAATGTACTGGAAGGTCAATTTGTTTTCTTGGATACGTTATTATCAAATGTTCTCATCAAAAGTGTTTCATGAAATTTGGTAAGTAAAACATACCAGCCATCCAAATTCCAATTGAAAAAAAAAAGACGATTTAAAACTTGGCAAAATATGATCAACGGTGCAGCAGGGAAGAGAAATATCAACCAATCAACAGCCGGGAATCTGCATGACCACAAAAATACGCACAACACAACAACACTTTACATTACACTATAAATACACACAAATGAGATCGGTATAAAGTGAAGCTGTTTTCAGACCTGTCTTCTCTTCTGTGCAGTCATCTGTGTGTCTGTCTGTCTGTCTGTCTGTCTGTCTGTCTGTCTGTCTGTCTGTCTGTCTGTCTGTCTGTCTGTCTGTCTGTCTGTCTGTCTGTCTGTGTCTGTCTGTCTGTGTGTCTGTGTGTCTGTGTGTCTGTGTGTCTGTGTCTGTGTCTGTGTCTGTGTGTGTGTGTGTGTGTGTGTGTGTGTGTGTCTGTCTGTCTGTCTGTGTGTGTGTGTGTGTGTGTGTGTGTGTGTGTGTGTGTGTGTGTGTGCGTGTGTGCGTGTGTGCGCGCGTGTGTGTGCGCGTGTGTGTCAGCGTTTGGTACTGACGGCTGTTCTCGTTGTTTCAAGGCCTGTTGGAATGGATTGACCCAGCAGACCCTTCAGACTTCTGCCAGTCGTCATTATGCGTGAGTCTTGCTGCCACTGATGACAATGACATGATTTTTAAAGGCCGTGTGTCACCGTGCCGTATTTGTGCTTTTCAGTTCGGAGGCGATCAAAGGAGCCGTCATTGGGATCGACCTGGGGACCACAAACTCATGCGTGGCGGTCATGGAGGGCAAACAAGCAAAGGTGAGGTCGCCGTTACGTCGATGTCTCGAAATCGCGAAAACACCGCGCTAACAACTCAAAATTCATGGGTTTGAACACAGGGAAGATGCATATGTATAAAACAACTACTTAATTAATATTAGGGGTAATTCAAATAAATTTGTGCGCTACATTAATCTAGAGCGATCTAATTATCTAATTATATATTATAAATGATGAGACTTATCATTGTGGAGATGTGTTTGAGTACAAAGCACATGCTAGAATAAAGTCTAAACAGGCATGATCTATAGTTTGTAAGATGGTCGATGTTATTTCAAAAGCTCTTTTAAGACTTTTGTAGGTATCAGTTCGGATTAAGTCATGAATATCATCTATTTGTGATAAAATAATCGTGATTAAAACGTTTGTCATAACCGAGTAATCCTAATAATAAATAGATCTAGAAATCAGGTTGACGGGTGCTTCATGGTTCTTCACTTAAAGCTGGGTCTCTATCTTGTCAAATTTGGTTCTTCAATTTAACATGAACATTCTGGTGATGGCATTAATTTGTATTCGCCATTATTCACGGTCGACCCGTGTTCCAAACCACGGGATCAATCCGTTCAGATCAACTACAATCCGTTAAGCCACTTGTGTTTTGTATCTTCTATTCTGAAGAAATCAAATTTCACACGATATATCAGTGTTGCGTTTAAAAGAAAGTGTTTTTGAGGAATGTTATTTTGGATCAGGTTCTGGAAAATGCTGAGGGTGCGAGGACAACCCCTTCAGTGGTTGCTTTTACATCTGAGGGTGAGAGGCTTGTGGGAATGCCAGCCAAACGCCAAGCCGTCACTAACCCGAACAACACCCTTTACGCTACCAAACGTCTGATTGGACGACGCTACGATGATGCTGAAGTACAGAAAGATTTGTAAGATACTTGTTTTAAACATTTTGTAATATTACCTTTTTATGAAAGACATTTAGTTTATGTTACTCATGCAACAGTAGCTTAATTTGTATTTCAAGCAAATGAGTAAGCTGTGATGTAATCGACAGGAAAAATGTGCCGTATAAGATTGTCCGTGCCTCTAACGGAGATGCCTGGCTGGAAGCCCACGGCAAACTGTACTCGCCAAGTCAGGCCGGAGCTTTTATTCTCATGAAAATGAAGGAGACAGCAGGTGAGCGTGTGTTGACATCCGTCTGAAGAACAAATCGTTTAAAGAAAGACCAAACAATGATCTTTAAAACACATTTTATTTCTATGCAGAAAGTTATTTAGGACATGGAGTAAAGAACGCTGTCATTACTGTACCAGCATACTTTAATGACTCTCAGAGACAGGTAAACACATCATTGACTTTGTCCCACATCAAATACTGTGTTTTAATAAATTCTACTATATTACATTATGGCTTTTGTACTCTGTAATATTAACTGAACTAAATCCTCGAGTTGATGTACTGCTTACATGTCATTGGTCATATGACTGATTTATAACGTGCTGTCTTTTCACCAGGCGACAAAGGATGCCGGACAGATTTCAGGACTAAATGTTCTGAGAGTTATCAATGAGCCCACTGCCGCTGCTTTAGCCTATGGACTCGATAAAACTCAGGACAAAATGTAAACATTTGAACGCTTACCTATCATTAGTCTGTCTTTTTGTGAATAGATGTCTATATAGATCTTGAACTGTTTGTGTCCGTTTTTATTTTTTGGACAGAATTGCAGTTTATGATCTTGGCGGCGGTACGTTTGATATCTCTGTTCTGGAGATCCAAAAAGGGGTGTTTGAGGTGAAGTCCACCAATGGAGACACGTTCCTGGGTGGAGAAGATTTTGATCAGCATCTTCTCAGACACATAGTGAAGGAGTTTAAAAGAGAGGTTTGTGTCTGAATTTCTTCCTTTCACCACAGATATAGGCAGAATGGAGGATCAGAAAACAAATCTGCTCAGATCTTTTGATAATTTAGATTTGAAGTTAGGTTTTGAATGGCAGTTTCAGAAGATACCCATATAAATAGTTATGGAATGAGGTGGTCTGATCTGGTCTCACGTGGTCTTAAGTGACGTGTCTGATGTTGTTGCAGTCTGGAGTGGATCTGACCAAAGATAACATGGCACTACAGCGAGTGAGAGAGGCTGCAGAGAAAGCCAAATGTGAGCTGTCTTCATCTCTGCAGGTGAGTCTATCCATCCTCCTATAATAAGAGGAAGTAACACATGCATATTAAGGGATTAAGACTGTTAAATGTATTGAGATAAAATACATCTTTAACGAATACTTCACTTACAATTGTAAAAACAAAAATATGTCCGTCCTCATCTGGTTGATGACTCCCATCTGTTAGTGTTTTCAGAGGTGGTTGTGTTAGATTAGTTTGAAAGTCGTAACATCTCTGTTTGCTTTTCACGTTGTAATTAAATTCGCTGCTGAGATGATGTAACCGTATGTTTATTCTTCACACAGACTGACATCAATCTGCCCTATCTGACAATGGATGCCTCCGGTCCTAAACACTTGAACATGAAGCTGACCCGTTCTCAGTTTGAGGGAATTGTGGCCGATCTCATCCGCAGGACTGTTGCTCCCTGTCAGAAGGCCATGCAAGACGCTGAAGTCTCCAAGAGCGACATCGGTGAAGTGCTGCTGGTGGGAGGAATGAGCCGTATGCCCAAGGTTAGCCCGACTCCCAGAACTGAGATGTTTTCTCTAGGGAAAAGAAACTTGATATTTATTCTCGCCCTCCCTCGCAAGGTTCAACAAACAGTGCAGGATCTGTTCGGGCGTGCGCCCAGTAAGTCTGTAAACCCAGATGAGGCTGTGGCCATCGGTGCGGCTATCCAAGGTGGAGTTCTCGCCGGGGACGTGACTGACGTGCTCCTTCTGGATGTTACTCCTCTCTCTCTGGGTATTGAGACTCTGGGAGGAGTCTTTACTAAACTCATTAACAGAAATACAACCATTCCTACCAAAAAAAGCCAGGTATGCTTATAAAACCGTATGTTAAAACATACATGCATGTTTGTGTTGAAGGGAGAGAAAAGGCTGAAATAGACAAAGTAGATTGGCGTTTGTTGATGTTGTGGTCTTCTGTCTCAGGTGTTCTCCACGGCCGCTGATGGACAAACCCAGGTAGAGATCAAGGTTTGTCAGGGTGAGAGAGAGATGGCTACAGACAACAAGGTTCTAGGACAGTTCACTCTGGTATGTTTTCATGAACATTTACAACTTCTTTCTTCTTGATCTGGTGAAAAGTGTTTTGCCATTGAAAACATAAATGATTTTATTTTTGAATGAACCGTTCTTCATGTATAATGAAAACAAGTTGCTGTGTGTAATGTCAGGTTGGGATTCCTCCGGCTCCTCGTGGAGTTCCTCAAATTGAAGTCACCTTTGACATTGATGCCAATGGAATCGTGCACGTCTCGGCTAAAGACAAAGGCACCGGCCGTGAACAGCAAAGTGAGTTTGTGTGTCTGCCTGATTTTATTGGGTGAAGAATATGAGCGTAACGATACACCCCGCTTATAATTTGACACAGAAGTGTTGTATGGATTTGATTTCTTGTTAAAACATGCATGCATGTATTTTCATCTAGTTGTCATCCAGTCGTCTGGTGGTCTTAGCAAGGACGATATTGAGAACATGATCAAGAATGCTGAGAAGTACGCAGAGGAGGACAGGAGACGGAAGGTGCTGTATCAGCATTGTATCATTTTTTATAAAGTAAATTTTGTCCTTATGATTTAATCATTGATACTAAGCCAATGCTGGACATTTATTTTGTAGGACCGCGTGGAAGCCGTCAACACAGCTGAAGGTATTGTTCACGACACAGAGTCTAAGATGGAGGAGTTTAAAGACCAGCTGCCAGCAGATGAGGTGAGAAGCTTTCTGTGAACATCTACATGATGAAATGCTCATACAATGTTGTCTAACGGTTTATATTTGTTTCCTGCAGTGTAACAAGCTGAAAGAGGAGATCGCTAAAGTCAGGGATCTTCTCTCACGAAAAGACACAGAAACAGGAGAGAACATCAAACAAGCTGCCACCAACCTGCAGCAGGCATCGCTCAAACTCTTTGAGATCGCATATAAAAAGGTAACCTCGATGACTTGGGCATTATCAAGTTCTTAAGTGCCGATAGAAAAGCTCACCGGTCTCTTGTCATGGCTCTTTTGTTAAACAGATGGCATCAGAGAGAGACGGCAGCAGTGGCTCGAGCTCAGGTGGAGAAACGGGAGAGAAGAAAGAGGGACAGCAGTAAAACTTTTCAACATTTAAGAGTTTAATGTGGGACTGAATGGCTTAGGAGGAGAAACGTGTTACCCTGAGCTGCATACGTGTCATTCTCACATATACTGTGTTTTTTGCAGTAAAGTCTCCTTCCATCTCGTACATCAAGAAATTTAAATTGATTTTTTTCATTCTGTCTTGTAGGAATATTTAATCTTGAAGCGAAATGTGCAATGAAGTGTTTGATTCTCCTGGTCCGGGTTTAAAGGTCAGCGTCTGTCCTATTTACACTTATTGTAGATGTAATGAGCCTTTAGCCATTTAGACAGGCATTCCAGTGTTTGATCCGTGTTTCGCTAAGTGAAGGGAACTACTTGTTAAATCATTTCCATTTCGTTCATGTGAGGTGTGAATATTACCGGATGTATGGCTAAATGGCTTTATGGGGTCTACAATATGTGTAACATGAGGGCTTCAAAAGAAAAGAGCTGAACTTGGCATCGTTTTATTTCTACATTACACTTTATCTGCTCTGCCTTCATGGTTTGCTTGGGATGTGGTTATCTGTTGTACGTTTAAAATATCCGTACATGTCTGAGCCGGTTCCCTTCGAGGTTGGGGATATTAAACTATTTATGATAAAGAGACGGACTCGTAGTCAACCATCAGTTTACAACAGTAAAATATTGATCCAAGACCTATGATTGGCTAATTTGGAAAAATGCTCATACGGCTTAAGTTTTCATCTGTGTTATGGCCAGACATTTTTGTTTAAAGTTGATCTCACGGAGATGATCTAGAAAAACACAAGACAAGAAATTGAACACCTTGTGTGCAATGTTTCACATTTAACATGTACACGATACAAAGCGGATTGTTGCTGAAAGTGTTATGTACGGCTGTGAATGTCAGTCTGAACATAGATTGCTTTAGGTTAAAAATGATACTTCTGTGTGATCGACAGTCACAATATATACAGTCACAATATATGACTCATGGAGGAGAAATAATCTACAGTAGCTCTGTACAAAAGCTCATGTCTGTTAAAAATGTTAAGTATGGATTTCAATGACTACTTGTTTAAAGTAATATTCCATTGCAGTCTTTTATAATAAAAAGTCAACGCTCACTAGTGTGTCGTGCATTACTGACATGTGTGAATATGTCCTGTGTATAAATCCCACATGTTCTGTTGTGCGGCACATATTTAATACAGTCGGGTTTGGAGATCTATCACATTTCCTGTAGAGACTTCTTTATTTATCTCTGTTACTTGTGACACCTTTGACTGTAAGTCGCTTTGGATAAAAGCATCTGTCAAAGTATTTTTATATATTTTAAGAGGAGATGCTTAGTTGAAAGACATGCAATAATTTTATTATTTTATTCTGTACCTTTATCACCCAAGGAAAGGAAATAAGAATGCAGACAGATTAAAGAACACTATAGAAATCCACCTGTAACTCTTTAATAAAGATGAAAGATATTTATGAAGAGAATGATAATTATAATTTATTAAGAATATCATTCTGTACTGATTTATTAACAAAACTGCAAACTTTATTTTATCCAACAAAAAAAACATAGTAAACATTGAATCAAGTATACATCAACTTTCATGTTAACATTTTATTATTATAAACCTCTTAATAATGTTTGCTGACCTTATTGTAATGTTGAATGTATAAACCCAAAATATTAGTATTAATTATTAAACAGATATGTTATATATGTAAGCATGTGTTTACTCCAGAGATATCACAGATAACAAAACAAGAACTTGGCATTTTTATTTTATTTTGACTTGAATAAAATAGAAATGAAGTTAATTAAACGTGTGTGTGTGTGTGTCTGTGTGTGTGTGTGTCTAACTGTGTGTGTGTGTGTGTGTGTCTGTGTGTCTGTGTGTCTGTCTGTCTCTCTCTGTCTGTCTCTCTCTCTGTGTGTGTGTGTGTGTGTGTGTGTGTGTGTGTGTGTGTGTGTGTGTGTGTGTGTGTGTGTGTGTGTGTGTGTCTGTGTGTGTGTGTGTCTCTAACTGTGTGTGTGTGTGTGTGTGTGTGTGTGTCTGTGTGTGTGTGTGTCTAACTGTGTGTGTGTGTGTGTGTGTGTGTGTGTGTGTGTGTGTGTGTGTGTGTGTGTGTGTCTGTCTGTGTGTGTGTGTGTGTGTGTGTGTGTGTGTGTGTGTGTGTGTGTGTGTGTGTGTGTGTGTGTGTGTGTGTCTGTCTGTCTCTCTCTGTGTGTGTGTGTGTGTGTGTGTGTGTGTGTGTGTGTGTGTGTGTGTGTCTGTCTGTGTGTGTGTGTGTGTGTGTCTGTCTGTGTGTGTGTGTGTGTGTCTGTCTGTGTGTGTGTGTGTGTGTGTCTGTCTGTGTGTGTGTGTGTGTGTGTGTCTGTGTGTCTGTGTGTGTGTGTCTGTGTGTGTGTGTGTCTAACTGTGTGTGTGTGTGTGTGTGTGTGTGTGTGTGTGTGTGTGTGTGTGTCTGTCTGTCTCTCTCTGTCTGTCTCTCTCTGTGTGTGTGTGTGTGTGTGTGTGTGTGTGTGTGTGTGTGTGTCTAACTGTGTGTGTGTGTGTGTGTGTGTGTGTGTGTGTGTGTGTCTGTGTGTCTGTCTGTCTCTCTCTGTCTGTCTCTCTCTGTGTGTGTGTGTGTGTGTGTGTGTGTGTGTGTGTGTGTGTGTGTGTGTCTGTCTGTGTGTGTGTGTGTGTGTGTCTGTCTGTCTGTCTGTCTGTCTGTCTGTCTGTCTCTGTGTGTGTGTGTGTGTGTGTGTGTGTGTGTGTGTGTGTGTGTGTGTGTGTGTGTGTGTGTGTGTGTGTGTGTGTGTCTGTCTGTCTGTCTGTCTCTGTGTGTGTGTGTGTGTGTGTGTGTGTGTGTCTGTCTGTCTGCCTGCCTGCGTGCGTGCGTGCGTGCGTGCGTGCGTGCGTGTGTGTGTGGGACTCTTATTTTGAAGTGTCTCTCCTCAGTGTCTGTGTTCACGCACTTCCGGTGGTCAGAGAGGCTCGCGAGGACTCACAGGCGGTGAGAGTTTACTCTAAAAGTGTTTAAAGTGTTTTATTGTCATTATTGTGTTGAGGAACACAACTCTGTTATAATGTTGTGCACTTTTACACAACTCTGTGTTTGTGTAACTTTAAACACTAAACTCGTTGTTGTCATGGGCGCGCGCAGGAACTTCATGTCAGATCACCCCGATAACAGCGTGTTTATATTCTCATTAAACTGTTATAACTGTAAACATCATTTTAAATTAAATAAACTTGATTTAATTTAATTATATTATTATTGTGCGCTTTGTAGTTTGGCGCTCCGTTGTGCTGGCGCGTGACGGCAGATCTGCTGATTTAAGTGAAATAACAGGAATATAAATATAATATAAATATAATATAACCCCACAATCATCGAAATATTTGTGGATTTGTCCTTTTTACAGTTAAAACTTGTTCATTGACTTCACTTTAAAACTTTTAAAAAGTTGCTAGCTTCACCTAGCGGCTAACATTAGCAACTTCCGCAATAACATTTCTCTGTCACGTGACGTCATCATCACAGCAGGATTTCATCCCAATCCCATAATAAACACACTTGTTTAATAATTACATCACGATTGTTATTTATTATTATTATTATTATTAACTCATCCAAGGAATGTTTTATAATTATTAAATATGTCAAATATTATAAGCATTAGATTTCCTGTGTAATACATTTAAACTCTACTACACAACTTTAAAGTTTAATAATCAAAATAAAGTTTATAAATGATTTATTACGGTGAGAATCTAATGTTTATGGTATGGATACTGTAGCAGAACACGTGTCATGGGTTGCCATAGAGACCATCACATTAATATTCCATAGGTGCTACAGTTATGTCATCAGATTTATTTTGTGATGGGGGGTGATCGAGATTTTAAATGTAGAATTAATCACACTCGATCATTCTTGAATCCAGGTGCCGCTGGCCGTGTGGACGAAGAATGCAGACCATAAAGTGTGTAGTGGTGGGTGACGGGGCGGTCGGCAAGACATGTCTCCTCATTTCCTACACGACGAACGCCTTTCCCGAGGAGTACATCCCCACCGTGTTCGACAACTATAGTGCCCAGATGAGCGTCGACGGGCGCACAGTCAGCCTCAACCTGTGGGACACAGCAGGTCAAGAGGAGTACGACCGCCTGCGCACGCTCTCGTACCCGCAGACAAACGTCTTCATCATTTGCTTCTCCATCGGAAGCCCGTCCTCGTTCGCAAACGTGCGGCACAAGTGGCACCCGGAGGTGTCTCACCACTGCCCCAGCGTTCCCATCCTCCTGGTGGGCACCAAGAGAGATCTACGATCAGACACGGAAACGGTGAAGAAGCTGAAGGAGCAGGGGCTGGCGCCCACCACCCAGCAGCAGGGCGGCGCGCTGGCCAAGCAGATCGGCGCGGTCAAGTACATGGAGTGCTCTGCGCTTCTCCAAGAGGGCGTTCGGGAGGTGTTCGTGGAGGCCGTTCGTGCTGTTCTGTACCCCGCCACCAAAAAGAATGCCAAGAAGTGCGTGCTCCTTTAGTGGCCTGTGGCAAATGGATATGAACTTGACCGCAGTCAAAAACAAGCCGTGCACTTGGTTATCATGGTGTTTGTATCCATCTTTTCTCATCCGTGCTTTTTCTTGCTCCTTATGGTCTTCGCTCATGAGGAATTAATGATGCTGCCTCATTTCTTCCTTGTATTTTAAATCAGTCTTCATTTTTGCCACTGTGTTTTAAAACTAGAACCACTCCAAGAAAGATTTATTTGCAAACGGTTATTAGCGGTTCTGTGTGTCTGTCAGGAGCGGTGCGATTCCTCCGCTGACTTGACCTCCGGTGCATTCCAGTTCAGATGTGCAATATAATGAAGACTTGGGTTTGTTTTTACCCAAACATCAAACTTCAATCTCATTGTGGGACGTTTCCCAGCCAAAATGTCTGATGTGCCTTTTTTAAATGACATTTTTTATCGTGTTTATCTGAATCTGAAAGTCTGTACCAAAGCAATATTTGGATGGGTTGTAAAATAAGAGATTGTTTGGGTTGCATAGATATAAGGGGGAATATTTGAATAATAGTTAATCGTTCAGAAACCAAAAACATATTTATTTTGCATGGAGCAGTAAGATTTTTGGCCTTCCCATCTCAGTGGTACTATAACAACAATTAATGACACTTGGATATAGAATGTGACAATTTATATAGTCTTATCGGGCCCAAAAAAAGTTCCTGTGGCATATGGGACATTCATCCGTGTAATGTCAGTGCTGGATCCTGAGAATAGTCGAGAGGGCTGCATCCTGCCTTGATGCCGTTATTACTTCATATTTTGTTATCAAAGATCAAGGTTTGCCTGCCTTAACATGAAGTGCCTTTCTGACATTCACCAGCCGGCTTTTCCTTATCTGTCAGTATAAACTCTCAATCAACATCATCTGATTTTAGTTAATGCCTCATTCATATGCCAAGCGGACATCGCGCTGGCACTCCATTGTGTGGTGCAGAATCAGTGTCATGTGTGACTGTATCGCGCCCACACAGACCCTTTATCTCCTGTCACTTAATAGAGAAGCACTTGAGAGATGACGATGCTGCAGGCAACCTTTACATGTAAAACTTCATTCAAAAGTGTTTGTTTGGCCTTATTTTTTTATTATTACGATTGGAAAGTATTTGTTCTGCGATTGAAATAGCAGACCAAATTTGTCTGTTATTTTCAATGTTTTCCATGACGGTGATGAAGCGGTTTTTCCAGTGTTATCATCACAATGTTTCACTCATCTCAACCTGAAATGATAGGCAGTTTGTGAGCTTCGGGTGTTATTGGAGTGTGAAATGTTTTACTGAGCAACGCTCAGTGCTGATGTGAGAAGTTGTGGTTAAACATTTTGCTATACTGACATCACTGAGTGTCAGTGTGCTATAAAACAGACGCTGCTGACATCTTTTATACAGCTGATGTTTTAGAACACACAGGCACTCTTTCGAATGCTTTACCTTTTAACTTTACTCTTCTGTTTGTTTGTCTGTCTGCCAAATATGGCCAAAGAGTGCCTTCGGATACAAAGAGTTATGTGGGATAACTGGACTTGTGTATTTTAACCTGTAACCAAACTCAAATATGTTTCGGTCCATGAAACCAAGAGAGTGTCTCAACTAACCGTTCCTTGTTTTGAGTTCAGGAAGCATGAATTCCATGTCGCTGAAATGAAATTTCTAAGGGAATGAAATTTGTCATGTAAGGTGTGAACGCACCGGTGTTCATTTCATTCCTGTAACATAAGCCTCACGCTGCATACTGTCTGTGTGCCTGTGGTATGTGGTACTACATTTATACACTGGGAACTTGATTTTATCAAAATTGCCTTTTTATTACCAAAATAAATTGTATAAATGAACTAACCGTGAAATTATTTAAAATTATGCAGAATAAATTTTTACTTTGAGTTTGTGTGTCGTTGTAGTTCTTTGATCAAACTTTACTGTCGTGAGTCATGTGTCAGGAGGTTTTTGCTTATGGGAAACCACACGCAGACGTCAGCGTCTGCAAAACCGACATGCTGCTGACATGCAACAGTGCTGCACATGTCTTTACTTCACATGGTTTCCGGTGCTGCCGTGCACAAGCCACAACAAAGAACCGATAGATATCAAAACATGCTGCAAACAACTCCGAAACGTACTTGATTTCACAGGATCTCAAAACTAAAGTCAAGAAAGGAATTCAGGCTTTCTCACATATTAATTGGGAGAAAGGAATCCTATGTGATTTATCTTAGAAATGAGAATATTAAGTAATAAGTAATGCTACTTGAAATGCTGAGCTTTTTGACATGTATCAATGCTGTTCACTAGGTGGCATTAAAGTCTGTCACTTGCTGCCTATATACTGTAACACACAATCTTGACCTTCAGTTTTCTACTAATATTCCTTCTAAATCCTTTATGTAATTACTCATTTGAGTAGCTGAAGTACTAAAAGGAGCATTGAGGAGTAGCTTCAGTGGGTTGGTGTCCATGGCTGCAAGATCACCATGTTTTGTACATCACATAAGTGCACAAAGAGTTTTATTTTTGAATGGATTGAGCGTCATGTGCATGCAAAGTGTTTCTTCTTTTCTTTCTGACGTTCATAGCCACAAGACAATCAAAATGTGCAAAGTCCTTTACAGCGGTCACCAAGAAAAAGTTTTGAAGAAATAGTTTTTGCTATTTGTTCAATGTATGTTGCATGAATATACGGGTAAAAGTCTTACAAATGCACAATTTATATGTTTCGACCGAAAAATGGGAGTGCCTGTCACTTAAACATTGCAATTATGTACTGAAAAATCGACATTCCACCGCCCTTGACACTGTATATAAGCAGAGCAGTCTCATGGAATTTCAAATATCTGTTCACATATAGATCCTGTCGAGTCCAAAAATAGAAAAGTATATGCAGTCAATGAGTTTCATTGGTCTGAGCAGGATATAAAAGGATAAAAAGAACATCATTCATATCAAAGTATCCCACATTGATTCTGAACACATCCAGAGCGTCAAGTCAGGCACACGTACAGTCTCATGATTTCACTGAAGTGCACAAGAAGTTGTTTCCTCATCGTTGTAAGTTGAGTTTGATTCGTTTGAGTATCCTCATGAAATTTGAATGAATTTCTGAATATTGATTTAAGAGAAGCCTTGTAGTCATTTAAAAGTGAATACAAGCAGCTAACTAGGAGTTTTATTCATTCAGGAGATGTTTTCATCCAAACAATCAAGAACGTTCCCATAGTTGTGCCAACACAGTTATTACCAAGATGCCACAAGACAGTACAGTCCCATCATAAGTAAAGTACTATAACTGTTTTGAACAAAGATGTCTACATTAAAAGTAGTTTGTGCAACAAATACAAAAAAAATCCATTTAAAATGTTTGTAACTTTGTAACAACTAAGAACCCAAGATCAAGAGGTCAGGCTTAAATAGCTTTGGCTGTTTTATGTGCAATCCTTGGAATTGAACCTATGATCTTGGGGTTTGCTAAAATCATCATCTCACCCCTGAACCCCAGGAAAGTTAGATTAAATACATTTATGGTGAAATAATGACAGTAACGCATCCTTTGATTTTGACCACAATCTGCATGTTTCCGCTTTGATTCTTGACAACCAGTTTTCGGCTAAAAATACATCAAGCTACAAATGTATTTCAATTAGAAATGACGAGAACCGGATCACATTGCATTGACATATACAGCATCCTATAGTGTGCGGTGTGCTCTATGCAAATCATTCACATGGCAAATGCAGGGTATTTACTACGGACAATATACACGCTGTTGCCCTGCACTATTTAGAACCAGAAGCCCTGTTAGTTCTCATGTTCTTTTCCGATCTAATGCACATTTCAGTGGATCTCAATGGTTTAAAGTAAGACACAAGAGCTTTATTAAAGGAACTCATATGTCTTGATGGTAGTTAGAAGATAAAAGAGATGTTATGTATTTAAAAGACTTATTAAAGTAAAGTACGGAGGATTTGAGAAAGGCTGTCACTGGGGGAGGCCTGCATGTCTCTCATTTGCAGCTCTTCTTTTTTGGGAGTGTGAGCAGCTGTTTTTCATGATGAAGATAAGCGCTGTTTTTCTATATCGTCAGCTGAGCGCCGTGGGGGATGAGAGGGAGCAATTAGCCAGGGCTTCACGAGCGTGGCATCCCCTGTGTGGGGAAACAGCAGGACAGCTGAGCATCATGAACGCAGCTGAACACTGAAGCCCTGCAGGACTGCGCAAGTTTTCTCTACACCTTACCTCAACACACCGATACAGTACGTGCTGATGTACATGAAGGATCTATCTAGTCTTAAATCAGTATGATCAACATCCTTATAAATCATCGTAGTTCAATTACAATGTAACGTCGTTGAAGACATTGAAACGTATGTGCGTCTCGGCCTTTTGGCCAAGATGAACTGTCTGTGTCGGAAGGCCTCGCTGCAATCGCCTCTCGGAGGTTATTTGGGGAAGTCATGGCCTAGTGGTCAGAGAGTTTGACTCCTAACCCAAGGGTCGAGGGTATGAGAAGTCTTGGGCCGGCAATATCACGACTTAAGTGCAAGCCACCCAACCCCCAAATGCTCAGGGTCTCCAAGATTAAATTATTCATATAACATGAATAATTAACATTTTTGATTGAATAGATAATGCAGGGGCGTAAAGGGGTCCACTCGTGCGAAAATCAGGACTCTCGAAATAAATTTTTGCACACTGGTGGACTAATAAAAAAGAAGTTCCTAAATCCAAATTGAAAAGTCACGAAACTTTACCTGAACGGTTCGTGTTATGCTTACTCAAGGGCGAAACTTGTAATCAAACATGTGGACTAAGCCTGGTTTCTCCCAAGGTTTGTTCTGCATTCTGTCACCGACGGAGTTTTGGTCCCGTGCCGCTGTCGCCTCTGGCTTACTTAGTTGCTGTCACTTCATTTAGAGCGATGTCGTTGACTTGATTGAAAATGAATGCCGAGACACTATTTATACTGCACAGAGATGACATCCCCAAATTCAATGATGAACTGCCTTTACCTATCATCTTGCATTATGGACACACTGTTTCACCAATCGATGTTGTTCAGTTGCTTTGACGCAATGTATTTTGTTTAAAGGTGACCTGACGGCAAAGATGAGTATTTAGGCATTATTTAAACATAGAAACCGAGTCTGCAAAAGCAATTACACAACAGAAACAGACATGAGGATGAACATGGAGCAGATGGGACTGTGATATTTATTTTGCGTCTATTTAAACATTCTGGTCCTCTATCAGGGACCATCAATAGTATTGACTCCTTCAATCTCAAAGGTCTTCACTTATCAAGACGTGTGATGCTGATGTCTCTGTCACTGTCACGTCATGCAATTCCTTATCATTAAAATCATTAGATCAACTACGTATGAAAAGTTGCAATTTGTTTTGTAAGTATTTCACTTGTCGAGCTCAAACTTTAAATCAATTGTACAATATTTCACAATACTGAAAAACGATGCAAATGAGTTCTAATCGGCTATAATTGTTGACAAGTACTTCTCCAGTTTTGGGAATCTTCGGGGTCTTCGTTAGATCTAATATAATGATAAGTTGTTCCTTTAGTTTACACACATTTGCGACTTAGAACCGTATGCCGACCCCTCATCCGTCCGCAATGGAACAGAAATATTATAATCTATGATGGATTATAAAAAGTAATGGTTATTGCCCAGCTGTCATATCATATAATAACTTCTCACAGCTTGTGGACAAACAATCTCTGATGTGAAGATGTGTCGTTGCTGCACACGATCTTTTCATGTTCTCCGGTTATTTTGTTCAGCACCGGATAATTTCAGTCTTCACATGACAATAATTATACGGAAGCCTTTTTTTTCGCGTTCTCTGACACTGAAATAGATTCTGTAACTGATCAGCCCACACATCCACTGGAACAGACGCCTGAACAAAAGTGTCCACGTGGAATATCTGCCCACGTTTGAATGTTTAAAGTGACCCCGACAGAGTCATGTTCTACAGATGTAATACTGTATCAAGGTTCTTGGGAGAGCGTTGTTTCGAGGAAACTGAATGCAGAGAGGATGGATGAGGCTACGGAGAGGCAGGACAGTGTTTTCAGTTTGGGAAGTCAATCACATCCGGCTGTGGAGAGAGACGTTGAGACTCAATGCTGAGCCTTGAGCGAGTCCACTCTTCACCCCTACAGTAGATTTTTCCTCCACCTTGACGTTATGTGAATGTTAGAAAAGAAATCCTCCCCAACCATCACAGTGGTGAAAGCATGTTCGATGTCATTGTTGCCGAGGTTGTGGTTGTGGTTGTTGTGCTCTGTTTGATTCGTTGTGGTGATGTTGTTGAGGTTGTAGAGCGGGCGCCACTGTCAGGCTCAAGGGGGTTAACGAATGCTGCGGTTGCGGGCGGACGGCCAGACGGGCGGGAGGGTACATTTTAATGAATACCTCCTCAAGAGCTTGACCTTCTGTTCAAAGACCTGCTGAGAACCACATGCAGCCTTCTTCTCAGTCGGAGAGAGTGAATTATTGATACGGACTGACGCAGGAGCAGCCGCTGAGGATCTGGAAAAACAAAGATGCCAATAAAAACAACACCAGCGTTCACTATATTCAGAAATATGTCTGATGCACAACGTTTCTTTAACACAAATATCTCCGTCCTGAAGGAAAGAGCTGCATGACATTATACTGTCAAATCAGCGGACGAAGTATTGCTTAGATGATCTATCTCAGCATATCACATCCGCACACACTGGAAACAAATCACATCTTATAATGAATAAAATATCACTTTTGTGGGAAAGCATGACCTGAATGCTCTTGACGGAGATTTACTCATGCATTACCTTATGAGGATTTTTTCATATCGGGGTCAAAATAATGCCAAGGATTTTGAAAGCATTAGCAGATTATTCTGCCGTATCCTTCAACCGTTTTATTTGTTGGACGCACACGTTGTATAAGGCTGTCAAGAGGCTGTTAAAGACCTAAATAAAATCATTCATTTCAGTAGTGTTGCGCATTGTTTGTATGTTAACTTAGGCCCTCGTATCGTAAGGACGGAAGTGTGCTCCCGTCTGATTCACAAAGTACAGCGTGAGTTCCATCTAGGACATCCATGCCAGAAAG
>CM065654.1:5868199-5888199 GCA_033220385.1 Triplophysa yarkandensis
ACACACTTTAAAGCTTCAAGAAACGTATTCTTCAAACTATGTCCAGAACGTCAGTCGGATGGTTTGTTTTGAGCTTGAGGCCTAAAAGATTGATCCGCATACGGTTATTTTATTATTAATAAAGCAAAACTCATATCAAGTGAAACAGTGGCTTTAGGGCAATGCTGTTATGTGAATATGATGAATTATGAAAATAAATGTGTTTGTTTATTCATGTATTATTACAAAAGAGATGTATTTATTTATTAGAAAATTACTCAAAAACAAATAAAAGTACTAAAGGTCCCGGATGCTCTCTGAGCGCAGATGATGAACTGTGCGGTGCGATGGGAAATGTAGACCTGATGACGTGACACACCGGGTCATTATAACAGATAGATGCATTTATTTTGAGGACAGTTTAGTAAAAATCTATTTTATCTCATGTGTAGGAACCCATGTAAAACTTTATATTAAAATAATTCACACGTTTATAGTTTTATTTTATTTTCTTTTGTGTAAATCTGCTAGAACATATTATTGCTGTCCTTCTGAAACAATGTATAACCGCTTTATCGGGAAGTGGAAAGAACACTGTAATTTTCAGAGATACATACTTTTTGGGTTAAACTATTGCAAAACCCAGTGACAAACGTAAAGGGTGCCTAAAAGCAAAAGAACACAAAAACTCAATTTTTTACGTTAAAGATATAAACGTCACAATGCATGGAGGTACAACGTTTAAAAAACATAGAAACAAAATTGTCCAGTTGAACATTTCCCCATAAATATACTACTCTTACTAC
This sequence comes from Triplophysa yarkandensis, assembly GCA_033220385.1. Lineage (NCBI taxonomy): Eukaryota > Metazoa > Chordata > Actinopteri > Cypriniformes > Nemacheilidae > Triplophysa > Triplophysa yarkandensis. The sequence goes on from CM065654.1 coordinate 5,868,985, forward strand.
CGAAAATACCAGACTTAGTGACTCATAATAAGATATCACTGAGGATTATTGAGGCTTTGTTTCTATAAATGTCTTTAAATTTCTGAAAGAAGCACTCTCTCTCTCTCTTTCTCTCTCTCTTCGCTCCAAAACCTTGTTCGGTTTTTTGCTATATATGGCCTACGAGGCATTTTCTATACAATATATGACCCAGGTAAGGATATGACATCACTGATTTAAATTTAAAGATCATTATTAGAGAGGAAGTTCTTCATATAGCAACTGAAACTTTGTTAAAAATAAACAACTATTGTAGTGTTTTGTATAGTTGTGTGTTTTTTATATATCACTCCTTATCATTAACGACTGGCAGACTAGTGACTCAGAACATAAAGGTTAGTCATGAAGCGTACGCTGAGCACTTATGTGGAAAAGCACTCAGTCAAAGCTTCTTAAGCTGTGCGAAAGGTTATATTTAAAACCTACTTTTATTATTTGAGGGACCAAAATTCCACAGGAACAAATCAAACCTTTCATTTCTGGATTTATAAAACAGTGAATTAAGTGAATAAATAAACACTCGGATATTTTCCCATTGTACAAAACTTTTCAGATTGTTGTCCCAAATGTAAAAAACATCATGCATTATATTTTTTGAGCAGATCACTCTGCCAGTGTCTTTTGCGGTCGGGGAAAAGTTTGGGAATGCGTATTTTCCTAAAATCTTCGATGCACTTTTTTAGGTCATCCTCCATCAGTTTTCTCTCCTCCTCTTCGGAGTCTCTGCCCGGCAGGCCACCGTTCTCTCTGGTAACCGAGGTGGGGGTGTTTGCAGCTCGAGGTAATGTTTTCAGGGGCAGGGTGGTGGGCCGAGGGGGACTGTTGATGGGTACCGGAGGACTTCTCAGCTCTGAGGGCACAGGAGGGTCAGGACTGTCCAGGAGTCCAGGTACAAGTGAAAGGGGATTTGATTGAGGTTGTTTTTCCAGTTCCGGGGCAACATCAGCGTCATCTCTGTCTCTGGCGGAGGCCGTGGGTGGCATACATTCGGTCTCCTCTAGTGCACTGTCAAGGCCTCCATCGCATACATACGGCAACATGGATGCTTTGCCACCTGTTAACAGAATACCACAACTACATGATTAAAAATATTTCATGACACGAATACACACGAATAATTGAAGGAAGATTAAAATAAAAATGGCTTTGTACAAGACAGGGTTTTCAGGATCCTGTGAGAGAGCTCCACTACATGTTTCACGTTCATTTCACATAATTTCACAACACGCCAATGCACTTAAACAAGCACTGTCATAATCCATGAACGGGAATCGGTCTGAGCTGGTCTTATGATCGTGTGTACAGGTCATACAGCCAGAGGTCTCTCTCCCGCAGTGGACAAAGAGACTTCACACAGAATGGACGGACAGTATTATCAAAACCTGACTTTTAAACAAGCGAATTCTTGAGAGGGGTGACCACAGGGGTTTATCACATGGGCACAACTATAGATATTTTCAATAACTTCTTAATTTTGAATAAAAAACCTTTACGGATAAATAGTTAATCAGTGCTGTTTTAACACGCACCATAATGTTGTTCTAATATCTCAAATTTCGACGATTAAACATGTGAGACCAAATTTCTGTTGATACACCTGACACAGAATTTGTCTATACAGTTAAAAAGTGTATAGAATCTTGAACCCCGGCAGATGTCTTCAGTCATAAATATGGCATAGACAAATGATGTTGAAAGACATAATTATGAACTTTATAAATGACATTATCATGAAAAGTATGTATTGTCTACACTAGGCCCTGGGTGAGATGTGTGCCAGGTGGTGTGCTTGGATACCCTTGTAGAGATACAATTCTGATGGTGTTTGTTTGCAGTGTGAGGTGTGAGAAACACTGGATGTGTGTACCGATAGAAACATGCCTTCAGCTTTAATTTCCTCCGAAGCTCTGACACAATCTCATCTGCTTTCACACGTAACACATAAACACCCACATTCCTCTACGCTTATCGAATCTGCTAGATGTTGTTGTGTCAAAGAATTTGTCCGAGCTGCAAAGGAGATTAAATGCGTAACCCGCTCTCACGAGCATCTCTTAATGGATGATAAATATCAAGCCAGTGCCATCACTCTATTTGTTCCTATAAATACAAGACTCATATCATAGTCGTCCCGCTGGGAAGAATGTAATGGGTTCGGTTTCCAAACATGGATTGAAAGAATTAAAGTACCCGTAGGATTTGAATCCTCCTTTTACAATTCCTTTGTGTGCGTTAGTAACTGTAAATAATCTGTTATGTCACAAACCCAAAGTTACCGAAAAAGTTGTCATCTTTATCAGAAATCGGATGTCTTGGACTGCAGCAAACCTCGGGTTTGTAGTCTTAAAGAGTCAGTAATTAATGTGAATATGAATGTTGAGGAGCCACATGAGGACATAGGAAAGAGTTTATCAAGAATTCTTGAATTTTTAAGATGTCTACCTATGTATAAATTCCAATTCTGGTCTGATGAACTTAAATGTGATTAATTCTCCTAAAAGAATCTTGGACTGAATGATTCATTGTGGAACTGAAAATGGTTCCTCAATGTTATCAATGTGAAGAACAATTTAACGGTGTACAAATAAGGTTTTTCATGGCCTTAAGTGAGTTCTGGACTGTAATGTTAACAAGAAACGACCAAAATCTCATCATGATTACTGTAATACAAAACCAAGCAAAACACAACCCTGACATATTGACCTCATGAATATATTTTGCATTATGGCAGAATTTGTTGTTTTTAAAACATATTGAAAGATAATTTTGATATAACATGGCATGTCTTCATTCGCCCAAAGAGGAACTCTTAGCTGGTTCTTCTAAAATCTAAATGTATCTTTTCCTCAAGGCCGTCCATCTGTTGTCCTGACACACTTTTACAGCACAATCATTATATGTACCAGAAACATAACTGTGTGATAAAAACAATGCTCTCATTAAAAAGTGTGTGTGTTTGTGTGTGTTGCTTTCAAATCATCAGACTTGTGTTCATGAAGCCGATTTGACGAACCATTCCACATCATTTCCAAAAGAGTTCAACTCCGTCGACGGCATCTGTGGCATTTTGCATGACTGAAGACAGATGGGCATGAACCAATGCCAACACGTAAAGTTGAATACAATCCAAAGAGCAATAAACAGGTACAGTGCAAAATAAAACTGACAGTCAATGACAGCCAACAATACAAAGACAAACCGACAAAGCAAACACTAAAGCTGTATACAGAAGGCCTACGGCAACACCAAAACAAACTACATATATAACTGACAAACTGGCAGATATACAGTACGAAACAGTTATGATAAACAATTGCTTATAAACACTTTTAATAAACATATCTCAAAGTCATATTTTTGTCTTGTTAAATACTGCAAATAATATTGCATCGCGGACGTTATACTGAGATAGTATCAAACAGAGAGAGTTTGTAACAGTGTTAACATAATTCATGTTCAATTGGGGTTTGCTCCTTACACACACAATTTTATGCATTGAAGCATCTCACAATGTACGACAGTGGCTGAAATGAAGTCTGTCTGTATGCCAGGGCTGGTTAAGAGCCTTTGATGTGATTCTGAGTGGGCAATAAGATGCTTTAAAAAAACGGTGTTTTGTCTCTATGGTTACGGCTCACATTGGCTTCACTGCGTAGTCTCCTCCAGAGGGCAAACCGCACGACTCTAGATCTTAACTCCCATTTGTTAATATCACAACGCAAATACGGTCTACGACAATCTTTGTGACCTGCAATCCCAGATCCATATTCATGAGGATTAGTCAATAACAGCGAGTGTAAAAACAAGGGGAACTAGAGAAAGAGGGCCGCGGGTAAAGCATCCGTGTTGTTCCCGTTCCTCCGTCTGTGCAATGCCTGTCTGCTCTCCCGCAAGTGCTTTTGAACAATCTGGGGTGTAATTCATCTCACTGTATCAATATTTCTCTTCTAATTCTCTTTGAACTTTATCCCAGAGTGCCTTTTTTTATCTTAATCGCTGCAGTACCGGCTGCCCGGACCGTGACAGATTCTTAAAGCATTACACACATGCCAGTCTTCATCTGACTCACTCTGTGACTATCTATGTGAGAGGGAGCGAGTGATCTTCAGAGGGACAAAAATAAACAGTAATCTATCTCAAATCCTCATTTTGTATGGTTTTACGACCTCCTATGTTAGCAAAGATAGAAGCGGAGGCAGCACAGGTCAAAGCTGAGACACTGAAGTCCCTGGCAGCAATTGGCTGCCGGCCGTGGTGGCAAATCCCCTCGGGTCACGCTACTGAGGACAGAGCTCTCTTGAGATTATTGATTATTAGAGGGCAGATTAAAGTCTGAAGTTTCCAGATGGTTGAGATGATTCCCGATGTGCTTACGCTTCAACATGAAACACTGTTTGCACCCATTGCAGTTTCACAGTTTTGTGTGCCCATATGGTGCACAAATACACACATACCAAATTGATTAAAACTATAGAAACACACAATCAATCTTTATTATTACAAGTATTTGTATACATTAAAAACAGTACAGTCATCCAAACTCACTTCTCGTTTACTGGGCAACATATGATTGGACAATTTAAAAATTGTCTTTTATGTAAGCGATACAATTTACAATTTAAACAAACATAAAAAGATTTGCATGACGTATTTCAATATCTAAAACGTAGTGTTGGCCTGGAAAAGGAATAACTCAATAAGACAGCCATCAAACCAGGACAGTGCAAAATAGCTCAAAGACAAGGTAACAGGACAAGGAAAAGACAAAAACGCATAGTTAAAGAACACCAATTGTAGCTGAAAACTATCACATGTAAGGACCAAAACACGATATATGACAGGGAAATTGACCTGAGAGTAGATCTAGTTCACAATAACGAAGCACATGGGTACATGCAGAGTTCAGTATTAGGCCCTCTCCACTTCTCAACAGGATCCTTATTTGCTCTCACAACGGTTATTGAACTTAAAAATATGTGGGACTAACGACTCTAGACTGGCTTTATGCACCCATTTGCCTAGGTTTAATGTTATCTTAATTGATTAAACAAGCTTTTATATTTTAAAATGGCATATGGAAAGAATGAAAAACAAAACCAATAAAAAGCTAATTTTGCCAGTCGACTGGCACTTTTCATTGGTAAATCTGCCAAAATTCTCTCTCTTTACCTCATGCCAATACAACAGCCTTTTGATGGAGTTCACTGATACACCAATCGACCGTATCACTGCCAAACAGCTGTTTCACACTTTGAATAACATCAGCACAGAATGCAACAATAATAGTGATTGCTTCACACTGTTAGGCCACGTCCAAAGCTTAGGCAGCTGACTTGTTGGCCTAATGCCTGGCGGGGCAATGACTTAAGAGGGAGCATTTGCACACACAGTCCGTACGAAACACACTTATTTACAGCTGGAGATGCAAACAAAAGTAACTGGAAGTCAAAATTACAAATTAGTAAAGAAGGGATGTCTACAAACAAGATGAATTGGCATCAGGCAAAATGGGAAATAAAAGGTGGAGCAAGTTCATATTAATTTGGAAATAAGACTGTAGAAGCAAATTCATGTACAGGTACTCATGAATTGTGCTGATGTAAACGATCAAATTTCATGTACAATAAGTCATTTTCAGTGATTCATGAATATGTGGGTACATTTTTTGTGTGCCCTGAGATTATAGACATCCAGCACATCGGTTTACTTAAGATTGATCAGGAGGATGTTCATTGCATTATATTAAACTTTGTCATGCCTTGTTTCTTCCGTGACATTGTCCATACCGAGGGAGAGGGCCTTGAATCCTTTAAAGTCTGCAGCCAACACTACCGGATTCAGCTTTGACTAATGAAGCTCCAAAAATAACCACGTGCTTTCTGATACCGGCACCATTTCAGATCTTAAGCCTCAAGACTTTAGGTTGTCTTTTTGAAAACATAAGCTCTGTATTTAACCAGCTGGAAAGGACATTTAAATATGATGTTGCCAATGATTTATCTTTGAAGGCAATTGTGCGTTCTTTGTCTTCACTGGATGGACCAGTAACACAAAACCTAGTCGTGTAATCTGCTCTGGGTATTCTGAGCGGGTTAAAGTCATGTCCTGGTTTTCTTTCCGTCTGTGACTCTGTTCATGCTTTTAATTCTCTATGCACATAATATACAAGCCAAATGTTTTTTTTTATTTTTGTTATAGTAAAACTAAAGTGTAAATTATAAAAGAGATATGAAAGACTTGTGAAGAGGGCTTTTTCTCCTTATCTCCTTGTATTGTCATTATAGAAAGTTTAATGTCATGACACATCTTAAGGTTTTATGCACTTGGTTACTTATGTGAGCACCTCTTAATGATCCAACATTCAGCAACATACAACCGATTTGGCAAACTCTCTCCGATGTACCAGTATACCAGATATTATGTTTACGACAAAATATGGAACTCTATGTTTATTTATGCTTTGATAAAGACACATTGAACTGAACGATGCTCTGCGGACACGACCTTTACTCAGACAATCAGTAAATTGAGATCTCAGAGGATTTAAATGATTTACAGATGCCCGCACATGTGCCATAGTACAAGTGAAAGTGATGGAATAAATCGGTTTCTGTGCCGGTTTTACAGTGCCTGAGAATTGTAACTTTGGTCATCACAAATGTGTTTGTACATCTTTCATTCAAAGCTTGTGATGCAACAAAATCAACGGCCTTTCATAGTATGACGAGCGATGTAAACCGAACGACTAACAAAACTGAAAAGCAAAAGCAAATAAATATACTTCAATATTAGGACCAGATCGACTGTAATTTACAGAAACGTGTCATTTGAATCAGTAAACATGCATCTGAATGACACTTTTAAATAACTCATTTGAAAAATGTCGTCGTATAAACACCGGCAAAGCAGGAAAACACGATTTCACCAACCAGGATTTTTAAATTGCAGTTTCCGGTCATTAAATATAGTTTCATTTTGTGCAACTGTTGTTTTTCATCTCCTGTATTATTTGACGGTCAATTTCACAAATTCACTATTAAACAAGCGCAAGCAGTGAACATCGTGGTATTAAACCTTTCAAATCTGGTGCTTACCTAACTTCTTTGGCCACAAGATGTAAGAGAATATATGTGTGTAATAGAATACACAAGACAATAATGATCCAACATTAAAGTCATATCTATAAGTCAAAAGGGAACGTCCTAAACACATCAAATACATCTATATGTGTTCAGTCTACCAGAAAGAGTTCCAAGCCCTTTTTAATGGCTCATTTGCTAGTTTACACAGTTAATGTTCAACTGCACGCTGGTCGACATGGAATAAGCTGAAACAGCGAGGTTAATACATATGGGGGAAGGCAATCTTTTGGCAAGAGGATAACGTTGGAAGGAAAGGTTCAAGCATTGAGGGCTCGGTTGAGGGAAAGTCTTGGAGGTTGGGGGTCTAGGATCCTCTACATCTACTGAAGGTAATCTCAGGGAGGAGATGCTGGAACACAGGTTTGAGCTCACTCACGGTAGAACACGTATTCGGTGTAGCTGGTCCAGATTTTGTCGTCAGTCTGCTCGTGGGCAAAGGCGCAGGTCCCTGTGGAGTTGCAGGCCACCATGTGAAAGCCGGCATCGGCCAACCTGTCAAAGGCCTGCTCCAAGAAAGTAAACTTGAGGTAAAAGCGGGACGTGTAGCGCTCCGGTGGGCGATCGGGGTCACGGCTCTCGTTCAGCGTCTCCCCGAAAACCTCCTTGGCAAGAGAGGTTTTCCCGCACACCATAATCCGAGCCACCCGCCTGAACTTGGCATCCGTTTGGCTGTCACGGCCAAGGGTGTAAGAGCCCCGGTAGCCGATGGTGATGAACCCGGAGCGCTTGCCATCACCTCCGGCCGAGGCCAGGCTGGAACAGGCTGCCGCCGTCGCCCCCAGGGAGGCCAGATGACGGGTGATGTCAGCGCTGGGCGACGACTCTTCGGGGTCACTCTGGCACCCTTCGTCACCCAAAGAGTTCTGCTTACTGACCTTTGGGGCTAACAGCTTGACAAGTTCAGGGAGGTTAAAGAACTCGGCCTCTCGCTGCAGCCGTCCTCTCTCGGGGAAATGGTCAGGGAGGACGAGCTGCCGGTCCCGCATGTAGTCCAGAATGTACCTGAAGAGGAAGCCGTCCCTGTCCACGAAGAAGCGTCCCTTGGTGTCGCGGGCCAAGCCCTTGGTGTTCTTCTGACTAAACATCTCCCACAGGAGCGAGTCCGGCACACTGGTTAAAGTCGAGTAGCGGGTTATATACACCTGGCCACCGACGTTTAGCTCAATGATTTCTGGAAAAACCATTTCATCAGGAGGAACCCCGCTGGCACTGTCCGGCAGAGCCATATCTGAGATGACCGCTGGATCTCCACAAGCTTCACACTTCAGCCACTTCCACCTGGACACAAAACAAAGCCTGAGATCTATCAATCCAATCAGACACAAGAATGACACCGATGGTACAAATGTCCAAATCTTTACCCAAAACTGGCACAGGCTTACCCAAAACTGGCACAGGCTTACCCAAAACTGGCACAGGCTTACCCAAAACTGGCACAGGATTCTAGTTTTCAGATGATGTCCACTTCATTGTCCACAATCTCTCTCTCTCCTGTTCACAGACATCAACAGCACACGTCACATGACATAATGTGTTCAAATGTAAAGGAGAATAAAAACGTCTGTGGGTCCATTTCTATCAGAGCATGATGCTGACACTCACTTCTCTCCTCCAGCACTGACCGCTCGCTGCTGCCGCACACTCATATGCACGCACGCTGACACGCCCCCTCTGTCATGACGCATTAGGCAACGCCCCCTGTGTCATAACGTGTTATGCTGCGTTCACACCAGACGCGAATTTTCGCGTGTTGACGCGCCCAACGCGTGTACATTTAAAATCATTCGCGTCTAACGCGCCATTCACGCAGGGGGAGGGGCTTCTGTCAGAGGAGGGGCTTCTGTCAGGGGAGGGGCTTCTGTCAGGGGAGGGGCTTCTGTCAGGGGAGGGGCTTCTGTCAGGGGGTGGGGCTTCTGTCAGGGGAGGGGCTTCTGTCAGGGGAGGGGCTTCAGTCAGGAGGAGGGGCTTCTGCCAGGGGAGGGGCTTCTGTCAGGGGAGGGGCTTCTGCCAGGGGGGCTTCTGCCAGGGGAGGGGCTTCTGTCAGGGGGGCTTCTGTCAGAGGAGGGGCTTCAGTCAGGGGGAGGGGCTTCTGTCAGGGGGAGGGGCTTCTGTCAGGGGAGGGGCTTCTGCCAGGGGAGGGGCTTCTGTCAGAGGAGGGGCTTCTGTCAGGGGAGGGGCTTCAGTCAGGAGGAGGGGCTTCTGTCAGGGGGAGGGGCTTCTGTCAGGAGGAGGGGCTTCTGTCAGGGGGAGGGGCTTCTGTTAGGGAAACTCATCAATATATCAGAAGAAAAGTAATTTTATTGTAAAATAAAGTGATTAAACTTCATGTGAAGGCTTTATTTATAGTCTCAATATGTGTATAAAGCTCAAATTGAGTAAAAAATATTTTTTTCTTCACTAAATTTCTTCCAGTAAATATCACTTTTATTCTTGTCTATGTTAAAGTATTATAAAAGTATAATAAAAGTATAATAAAAGTATAATGTGTATTTATAAAGCTCTGTATTTCCACATTAAGCCCTGATGACTTTATCCTCCATGTTTGTTTGAGATAAAGAAAGCTTCTGATTGGTTAACGCTAAGTTCAATTTTTTCATCTCACGCGATTTCGCGTCTAACGCGCCGCAGGACATCTCCTCGCGCCTGACGCGCTGTTCGCGTCTGCTGTGAACGCAGCATTAGGCAACGCCCAGTCTCAGATTTTGAGGTTTTTAATTTTTTATATTTTAATATATACATTCATGTGTTTTATAATTGTAACCCAGTGTTTCATTCTGATTTTATCATAAAACCAATTCTGAATTATTCTAAGGAATGAAACGAGTTTAGAGATGAAAGGCTGGATGTTAATGAAGTGTCATCATGATTACAGGCACAGAATGTAAATGTTCAGATTAAAGTGTTCAGAAAGTGTTGAGAGAAGTTCAGATTTTCAGATGGCTGATGGAAATAAAACAAAACACTGTCATCTGGTGTTCAAACATAATGTTACATATTCTTTTATTTATAACAGTCAGAAATGTGCAAGATTGCATTTTAAAATGAAACTTTTGTTTTATACTCAAGTTAATGTAAGACTCAAATAATAAAACACATTGTACACTTTATTAATCATAAAAGGAAAAGAAAATAATTTCATCCCAAAATAAATATTTATATAAATACATAAACACATGTGATATCTGTTTTGCAGAAGTTTAAAGTTTTCACAGAATGGCCTTTAACTACAATGTTTAATTAAACTGTTGAATGGGGATTTTAAATTGTGTTTTGTGCCTTTAAACTTAATTGTGTGCCTTACAAATAATAATTAAATAAAGTTAACAATGGCTTGACACAGCACACTCCTGTTTAAATCGCTCACATCTCTTATCTTATAACTTTATAACGATGATTGCATAGAAATGAGCAGTGGCGGTTCATGAAAGTTAAATAAGTCAGGTATTAATTTAATCTTGAAGTTTTCTTGTAGCTCAGTGTTAGAGAATCATGTCACGGTCAAGGGATTGCACATGAAACAGATGTCAAATATAATACAAAACCTTACTATAATAAAAGTGTCTGTCAAATGTGAGAATGTAAATATTATATAACTGTTTCCATCGGCATGATCAATGCAATAATGATGACTGGTTCCATTCTGGACATTTCTCCGACTATGTGATTGTGTTCAATGTCTGATCTGGTATACTCTGATTCTGTTTGTGTCAGATATCAGATGATGATCATGTAAACACAACTATGATGATCATGTAAACACAACTATGATGATGATGATCATGTAAACACAACTATGATGATGATGATCATGTAAACACAGCTATGATGATCATGTAAACACAACTATGATTATGATGATGATCATGTAAACACAACTATGATGATGATGATCATGTAAACACAACTATGATGATGATGATCATGTAAACACAGCTATGATGATGATCATGTAAACACAACTATGATGATTATGATGATCATGTAAACACAACTATGATTATGATGATGATCATGTAAACACAACTATGATGATTATGATGATCATGTAAACACAACTATGATTATGATGATGATCATGTAAACACAACTATGATGATGATCATGTAAACACAACTATGATGATTATGATGATCATGTAAACACAACTATGATTATGATGATGATCATGTAAACACAACTATGATGATTATGATGATCATGTAAACACAACTATGATGATGATGATCATGTAAACACAACTATGATGATGATGATCATGTAAACACAGCTATGATGATGATGATCATGTAAACACAACTATGATGATGATGATCATGTAAACACAACTATGATGATGATGATCATGTAAACACAACTATGATGATGATGATCATGTAAACACAACTATGATGATGATGATCATGTAAACACAACTATGATTATGATGATCATGTAAACACAACTATGATGATGATGATCATGTAAACACAGCTATGATGATGATGATCATGTAAACACAACTATGATGATGATGATCATGTAAACACAACTATGATGATGATGATCATGTAAACACAACTATGATTATGATGATCATGTAAACACAACTATGATGATGATGATCATGTGAACACAACTATGATTATGATGATCATGTAAACACAACTATGATTATGATGATCATGTAAACACAACTATGATTATGATGATCATGTAAACACAACTATGATTATGATGATCATGTAAACACAACTATGATTATGATGATCATGTAAACACAACTATGATGATGATGATCATGTGAACACAACTATGATTATGATGATCATGTAAACACAACTATGATGATGATGATCATGTGAACACAACTATGATGATGATGATCATGTAAACACAACTATGATGATGATGATCATGTGAACACAACTATGATTATGATGATCATGTAAACACAACTATGATGATGATGATCATGTAAACACAACTATGATTATGATGATCATGTAAACACAACTATGATGATGATGATCATGTAAACACAACTATGATGATGATGATCATGTAAACACAACTATGATGATGATGATCATGTAAACACAACTATGATGATGATGATCATGTGAACACAACTATGATTATGATGATCATGTGAACACAACTATGATTATGATGATCATGTAAACACAACTATGATGATGATGATCATGTAAACACAACTATGATGATGATGATCATGTGAACACAACTATGATGATGATGATCATGTAAACACAACTATGATTATGATGATCATGTAAACACAACTATGATGATGATGATGATCATGTAAACACAACTATGATGATGATGATCATGTAAACACAACTATGATTATGATGATCATGTAAACACAACTATGATGATGATGATGATCATGTAAACACAACTATGATGATTATGATGATCATGTAAACACAACTATGATTATGATGATGATCATGTGAACACAACTATGATTATGATGATCATGTAAACACAACTATGATGATGATGATCATGTGAACACAACTATGATTATGATGATCATGTGAACACAACTATGATGATGATGATCATGTAAACACAACTATGATGATGATGATCATGTGAACACAACTATGATGATAATGATCATGTAAACACAACTATGATTATGATGATCATGTAAACACAACTATGATTATGATGATCATGTAAACACAACTATGATGATGATGATGATGATCATGTGAACACAACTATGATGATGATGATCATGTAAACACAACTATGATTATGATGATCATGTAAACACAACTATGATGATGATGATCATGTGAACACAACTATGATGATGATGATCATGTAAACACAACTATGATTATGATGATCATGTAAACACAACTATGATGATGATGATCATGTGAACACAACTATGATGATGATGATCATGTGAACACAACTATGATGATGATGATCATGTTAACACAACTATGATGATGATGATCATGTGAACACAACTATGATGATGATGATCATGTAAACACAACTATGATGATGATGATCATGTAAACACAACTATGATTATGATGATCATGTAAACACAACTATGATGATGATGATGATCATGTAAACACAACTATGATGATGATGATCATGTAAACACAACTATGATTATGATGATCATGTAAACTCAACTATGATGATGATGACCATGTGAACACAACTATGATGATGATGATCATGTGAACACAACTATGATGATGATGATCATGTAAACACAACTATGATTATGATGATCATGTGAACACAACTATGATTATGATGATCATGTAAACACAACTATGATGATGATGATCATGTGAACACAACTATGATTATGATGATCATGTAAACACAACTATGATGATGATGATCATGTGAACACAACTATGATGATGATGATCATGTAAACACAACTATGATGATGATGATCATGTGAACACAACTATGATGATGATGATCATGTAAACACAACTATGATGATGATGATCATGTGAACACAACTATGATGATGATGATCATGTAAACACAACTATGATTATGATGATCATGTAAACACAACTATGATTATGATGATCATGTAAACACAACTATGATTATGATGATCATGTAAACACAACTATGATGATGATGATCATGTGAACACAACTATGATTATGATGATCATGTAAACACAACTATGATGATGATGATCATGTGAACACAACTATGATTATGATGATCATGTAAACACAACTATGATTATGATGATCATGTGAACACAACTATGATTATGATGATCATGTAAACACAACTATGATTATGATGATCATGTAAACACAACTATGATGATCATGTAAACACAACTATGATGATGATGATCATGTAAACACAACTATGATGATGATGATCATGTAAACACAACTATGATTATGATGATCATGTAAACACAACTATGATGATGATGATCATGTAAACACAACTATGATGATGATGATCATGTAAACACAACTATGATGATGATGATCATGTAAACACAACTATGATGATGATGATGATCATGTAAACACAACTATATAATAAATATATGATAAATACATAATAAATATATGATAAATATATAATAAATATATGATAAATATATGATAAATATATGATAAATATATAATAAATATATGATAAATATTTAATAAATATATAATAAATATATGATAAATATATGATAAATATTTAATAAATATATAATAAATATATGATAAATATATAATAAATATTTAATAAATATATAATAAATATATGATAAATATATAATAAATATTTAATAAATATATAATAAATAAAGGAACAGTGTTAGTGAACCTCTGCATGATTGTATGTGTGCTTGTATTTAAACTGCATGATCAGAGAATGATTATTATCACACAGGTTTATTCTTTTACACATTAAATGTAATATATGTACAGGAAACACAGCACACATGTCCCTTCATTAGAGTTTACGAGCAGAAAACATCTCTGCAGTCTCAACTGCAGCCAGCAGGGGCAGTGGAGAGCGCTTCATGACGTCATCACGCACCGGCGGAAGTGTGCGTCACGCGTCACGTGTGTTCCATGATCCACTATGGCGGAGAGGCAGTGGCGACTGAGATCCAGCAGCTAATATCCACGTCACTGATTCCCGGTCAGTTCACGGACCTCCGTTCCGCTTCCTCGTGCACGCTCGGTTCTCACGAAGCTCGCACATCGACACAAAATGCCGAATATAAAGATATTTAGCGGCAGCTCCCACCAGGATCTGTCCCAGAGGATCGCCGACAGACTCGGGCTGGAGTTGGGAAAAGTCGTGACGAAAAAGTTCAGCAACCAAGAAACGTGGTGAGTAATCCACGGCGTGACGTTCACGTGCGCGAGTGCGGAGGACGGGCGGAAGCTGGGACATGTAGTTCGCGCGCTCGTCTGCGCCCGCTCCACGTGGGACTTAGAAAACTCCATCTCCCAGAATGCTTTGCGCTGTATCGGTACTTAGCGCGTGCTAGAAGTGTGCATTACTTTGTGACTTTATTTATTTGTGTCGAATTAAAGTTTAGTTTTTAATCTTCTTCATCGTTAATTAATGATGTTTAAAAAGTAATTTATTTAAATTCTAGCTCAGTCAAATCCTCCGGTGTTTACATAGTAAGTGAATCCGAGCATGACGTCACAATGGTGTTATGTAAATGCAGCCTGAGATTCCACACTAAAGAAGTTTTGTGTCAAACAATGTTTACATTAAAGTGTTTCTCTAAGAATTGAGCAAATATCTTTTGTAGATTATATACAATTATATTATATTCATTTTAATAGTTTGTAGTTACATCTTTCTACATAGACACATACATGTTGTTAATATTCCATTTATTCTGTTAAAATCATCCGGCTCAATCTGAACTTTTCAAACCATGATTGTTAAATGAATCAACAATATTGTTTATTATAAAATAATGTTTTTTATCAAAATGCTTTAAATCCTGTTTTTGGTTTCAGTCTTAAACACAGGAAGTGACATCATCTCATAAATAAATCAATGCAAATATCCGGTCTATGTTTTCTGACCCCAGGTCAAAGTGTCACCGGCTCATCGAGTCCATGGAGAAATTGAAGCTCCATCTTTTAAGAATGAGCACAAACATACGCTTTAAAGCGTCGCCTTGTTGGATGGTGTCACACGATTGGTCGAGAACAAAATCCCATTTGGGCCAAATCAGATTCAGGTTTACAGCAGTTTGAACACAACTGCGTCATGTAGTTCATCATTTTATACAAGTAAATATAGCAACAACAAGAATGGCATGAATCATTGATGGAGGAGTGTAAAGGTTTAGTTAAGAGCAAACATCGCATGCCAATCTTTTTAGATCTGCCTTCTGGAACGCTTGATAGACATTTTCAAAAGCTGGCGTATTAACCTGTGAATGCTTTTGTTTTGGCAGTGTGGAGATCGGCGAAAGTGTGCGTGGGGAGGATGTGTACATTGTTCAGAGCGGCTGCGGTGAAATAAACGACAATCTGATGGAGCTTCTGATCATGATAAATGCCTGCAAGATCGCATCCGCCTGCAGGGTCACAGCAGTCATTCCCTGCTTTCCTTACGCGAGACAAGATAAAAAGGACAAGGTGAGCAAAAGGTTATGCATGGTGTAAATGTGTATCAATACCTGTATGTTGTGCATAATGCAAATTTGCATTTGCTGTTAAGAAATGTTTCAAAATGACGTTCCGCGATCTCTCTTGTTTGTTGTCTTGCCCAGAGTCGTGCACCCATCTCTGCCAAACTGGTTGCAAATATGCTTTCAGTCTCCGGCGCTGATCACATCATAACAATGGATCTGCATGCATCCCAAATACAGGTGGGCATTATAAATGTGCACAATTTGATTTGTAAACGGAAAAGTAGTTATGCTGAGAGTGAATTGACTTTTTTTCTTTAAGGGTTTTTTCGACATTCCGGTGGACAATCTATACGCAGAGCCTGCTGTTTTACAGTGGATTAAAGAGAACATTCCCGAATGGAAGAACTGCACTATAGTTTCACCTGATGCCGGAGGAGCCAAGAGGTCTGTGTATATTTATCAGATTAGTTATGCTGTTTGCATCTGTGCCCGCTGACCTGCATGTGACGTGACCAAGCTGTGTTTTTCCATTACCAGGGTGACCTCTATTGCAGACAGACTAAATGTTGACTTTGCCCTCATCCACAAAGAGAGGAAAAAAGCGAATGAGGTGGACCGCATGGTTTTGGTTGGAGACGTGAAGGACCGGGTGGCCATTTTGGTTGATGACATGGCGGACACGTGCGGTACCGTCTGTCATGCAGCTGAAAAGTGAGTAGCTATGTATTTTTGCATCTTATCTTTTGTCTGTGCTTTCTTAACAGAAATGTTCCTAGTTAGCTATCTGCATTTTCTAAATTATTTTACATTTTCTTCTGTGTTTAGGCTGGTGTCCGCTGGCGCCACCAAAGTTTATGCAATTCTTACCCACGGCATCTTCTCCGGACCAGCTATTTCACGAATCAACAATGCTTGTTTTGAGGCTGTAGTTGTGACCAATACAATTCCTCAGGAGGAGAAGATGAAACACTGTCCCAAAATACAGGTTTGTCAACTTGTGTGCAAGCCCGAAACTCCTCAAACACATAAAAAACAAACATTTTGACCTTTTCTATTCGAATAAGCACATATCATTTTTGATATAACATAACACGAAAGGCTTTTGAAGGGTTTACAAGTTTATATTAAAGCACCCTAAATTGTGATGTTAAACCGATTATTCTTTTGTCTTGTGGATCTTCTTTTCCTTCAGAATATTTTTTGTTGTGCTCCAGACGTGCATACTAAGGATGTTGTTTACTGCTTTACAGGTTATTGACATTTCAATGATCCTCGCGGAGGCCATTCGCAGGACCCACAATGGCGAATCAGTGTCCTATCTCTTTAGCCATGTTCCTTTATAACATCTCATTCGTTCACTAGATTCACTTTACCCAAAGAGACCTGACCAGAGATCCGACCTCACGGAAATATTTCCATAGTCTGTAGGATTTTAGCAAGACTTTAGAGATTTTTTTCCCCCACTGACTGCAGGAAATGTTTTCTCTGTCTGTTTTTTTTATATTTTATAAACTGCTGTTACAATCTGTGACTGTTAATAGGCTAGATGTTTTTAGGTTAGCCAGGGAAACACCATGTCACAGACTAATTTATGTGTTTGCTTTCATTTATGTTAATTTGGGAGATCTGGGTAAGCAGTCAACAGATGATTTGTTGGTCTTATTGTAGAATGTGCACACCAGTGAATAATGTGCAATTGCCACAATAAGATTTTGGCTTGATCTCAGCAGCTTGGTGCTTCACTAAAGAATTGAAGAATCTTTTTTTTCATGTTTTTAATAACTCGTGATATGAACATTTCTATGAATAAAATGTACGTTCATGCCCACATTGTTACATCTCGATAGTACATTCCGTTTTTAATAATTCATTTCAGGGAAATCCGTTTTTCATTCAAATGCACATTCCTATAATTAAACATTTTATTTAAAGTCACATGTACGCTTTGAATGCTTTCTTTAAGTGTGTTATGATGTTTTTGAACTGGATGATTGTGTGCGTTATCATGGAAGGTGTTCTCAACACAAGGCCGGGTCTTTTAGGTATTGTGTAATAGAATTGAGGCATTAGAATGATGTGAACAGATGAGAAAGATAGGTCTTTGAATTCATATAATATATATATATCTGTTCTATTATCAGTTTGTTACAATCTGAAGAGGGAAAGTGGTTAAAGCCCAACATCAAGCCTTCAATAACATAACATCAATGCTAATATTACATATATTAATACAGTTTATTATAGTTAAGCACTACTGATTTGTGTGATAACACTGAAAGGAAATATTTATAAAAAGTTCTGTTAAAGGGAATCTTATATTTACATGATAAAGCTTTACAAACACAAGACATTCACATTTCAGAGATAGAAAAGCATAAAAACAACAGATATGGGATTTTAAGAATTGTTCAATGTTTTAAAAATATGTTCTTATGTCATTCTGTAAGTGCCACATTCCTAACATTCCTCAGACCTGCACACACTCGAGTATCGAGCACAGCTTGTTCAGGGGGGGCGGGGCGGGGGGGAAGGGGAGGGGCCGATGGTAATCTCAGCTGAAGAGAGGGAGGGGGAGTGGGCGTGGTCTTGCGTGTCATGTAGGCCATCATTGGACAGTTCTTATAAGTGTAATTTTTTCTGGACCAATCAGAATCTCAGCGCTTGCTTCAGGATATTGAACACACCCATCTGTGTTCGGACACGTGACCTCATGTATAAACTCTAATGACGCAACAGACGCGAGTTCTCACGTGTTGACGCGCTGCACGCGTGGAGTTTGACGCTTGAACGTTTAAGTTCAGTCGCGTCCAACGCGCCATTCACACAGGGGGAGGGGCTTACATCCGGGAGTTGTTTATATAAGAGGGAGGGGCTTCTGTTGAAAGGGAG
>CM065654.1:5893199-5910699 GCA_033220385.1 Triplophysa yarkandensis
ATAAAGCACATTTCTGTATAATAAAGCACATTTCTGTATAATAAAGCACATTTCTATATAATAAAGCACATTTCTATATAATAAAGCACATTTCTGTATAATAAAGCACATTTCTATATAATAAAGGACATTTCTATATAATAAAGCACATTTCTGTATAATAAAGCACATTTCTGTATAATAAAGCACATTTCTATATAATAAAGGACATTTCTGTATAATAAAGCACATTTCTATATAATAAAGGACATTTCTATATAATAAAGCACATTTCTGTATAATAAAGCACATTTCTATATAATAAAGGACATTTCTATATAATAAAGCACATTTCTGTATAATAAAGCACATTTCTGTATAATAAAGCACATTTCTATATAATAAAGCACATTTCTATATAATAAAGCACATTTCTATATAATAAAGCACATTTCTGTATAATAAAGCACATTTCTGTATAATAAAGCACATTTCTATATAATAAAGCACATTTCTATATAATAAAGCACATTTCTGTATAATAAAGCACATTTCTGTATAATAAAGCACATTTCTATATAATAAAGCACATTTCTGTATAATAAAGCACATTTCTATATAATAAAGCACATTTCTATATAATAAAGCACATTTCTATATAATAAAGCACATTTCTATATAATAAAGGACATTTCTGTATAATAAAGGACATTTCTATATAATAAAGCACATTTCTGTATAATAAAGCACATTTCTGTATAATAAAGCACATTTCTATATAATAAAGCACATTTCTATATAATAAAGCACATTTCTATATAATAAAGGACATTTCTGTATAATAAAGGACATTTCTATATAATAAAGCACATTTCTGTATAATAAAGGACATTTCTGTATAATAAAGCACATTTCTGTATAATAAAGCACATTTCTATATAATAAAGCACATTTCTGTATAATAAAGCACATTTCTGTATAATAAAGCACATTTCTATATAATAAAGCACATTTCTATATAATAAAGCACATTTCTATATAATAAAGGACATTTCTGTATAATAAAGCACATTTCTATATAATAAAGCACATTTCTGTATAATAAAGTACATTTCTGTATAATAAAGCACATTTCTGTATAATAAAGCACATTTCTGTATAATAAAGTACATTTCTGTATAATAAAGTACATTTCTGTATAATAAAGCACATTTCTATATAATAAAGCACATTTCTATATAATAAAGCACATTTCTGTATAATAAAGCACATTTCTGTATAATAAAGCACATTTCTATAAAATAAAGGACATTTCTGTATAATAAAGCACATTTCTGTATAATAAAGCACATTTCTGTATAATAAAGCACATTTCTATAAAATAAAGGACATTTCTGTATAATAAAGCACATTTCTGTATAATAAAGCACATTTCTGTATAATAAAGCACATTTCTATATAATAAAGGACATTTCTGTATAATAAAGCACATTTCTATATAATAAAGCACATTTCTGTATAATAAAGCACATTTCTGTATAATAAAGCACATTTCTATAAAATAAAGGACATTTCTATATAATAAAGCACATTTCTGTATAATAAAGCACATTTCTATAAAATAAAGGACATTTCTGTATAATAAAGCACATTTCTGTATAATAAAGCACATTTCTATATAATAAAGCACATTTCTATATAATAAAGCACATTTCTATATAATAAAGGACATTTCTGTATAATAAAGCACATTTCTGTATAATAAAGCACATTTCTGTATAATAAAGTACATTTCTGTATAATAAAGCACATTTCTGTATAATAAAGTACATTTCTATATAATAAAGCACATTTCTGTATAATAAAGCACATTTCTGTATAATAAAGCACATTTCTATATAATAAAGCACATTTCTGTATAATAAAGCACATTTCTATATAATAAAGCACATTTCTGTATAATAAAGCACATTTCTATATAATAAAGCACATTTCTGTATAATAAAGCACATTTCTGTATAATAAAGCACATTTCTGTATAATAAAGCACATTTCTATATAATAAAGCACATTTCTGTATAATAAAGTACATTTCTATATAATAAAGCACATTTCTATATAATAAAGGACATTTCTGTATAATAAAGCACATTTCTATATAATAAAGTACATTTCTATATAATAAAGCACATTTCTGTATAATAAAGCACATTTCTGTATAATAAAGCACATTTCTGTATAATAAAGCACATTTCTATATAATAAAGCACATTTCTATATAATAAAGCACATTTCTATATAATAAAGCACATTTCTGTATAATAAAGCACATTTCTATATAATAAAGGACATTTCTATATAATAAAGCACATTTCTATATAATAAAGGACATTTCTATATAATAAAGCACATTTCTGTATAATAAAGCACATTTCTATATAATAAAGGACATTTCTATATAATAAAGCACATTTCTGTATAATAAAGCACATTTCTATATAATAAAGCACATTTCTGTATAATAAAGCACATTTCTATATAATAAAGGACATTTCTATATAATAAAGCACATTTCTATATAATAAAGGACATTTCTATATAATAAAGCACATTTCTATATAATAAAGGACATTTCTATATAATAAAGCACATTTCTGTATAATAAAGCACATTTCTGTATAATAAAGCACATTTCTATATAATAAAGCACATTTCTATATAATAAAGCACATTTCTATATAATAAAGCACATTTCTGTATAATAAAGCACATTTCTATATAATAAAGCACATTTCTATATAATAAAGGACATTTCTGTATAATAAAGCACATTTCTGTATAATAAAGCACATTTCTGTATAATAAAGCACATTTCTGTATAATAAAGCACATTTCTATATAATAAAGCACATTTCTATATAATAAAGCACATTTCTGTATAATAAAGCACATTTCTGTATAATAAAGCACATTTCTATATAATAAAGGACATTTCTATATAATAAAGCACATTTCTATATAATAAAGCACATTTCTGTATAATAAAGCACATTTCTGTATAATAAAGCACATTTCTATATAATAAAGCACATTTCTATATAATAAAGCACATTTCTGTATAATAAAGCACATTTCTGTATAATAAAGCACATTTCTATATAATAAAGCACATTTCTATATAATAAAGCACATTTCTGTATAATAAAGCACATTTCTGTATAATAAAGCACATTTCTGTATAATAAAGCACATTTCTATATAATAAAGCACATTTCTATATAATAAAGCACATTTCTATATAATAAAGCACATTTCTGTATAATAAAGCACATTTCTGTATAATAAAGCACATTTCTGTATAATAAAGCACATTTCTGTATAATAAAGCACATTTCTATATAATAAAGGACATTTCTATATAATAAAGCACATTTCTATATAATAAAGGACATTTCTATATAATAAAGCACATTTCTGTATAATAAAGCACATTTCTGTATAATAAAGCACATTTCTATATAATAAAGCACATTTCTATATAATAAAGCACATTTCTATATAATAAAGCACATTTCTGTATAATAAAGCACATTTCTATATAATAAAGCACATTTCTATATAATAAAGGACATTTCTGTATAATAAAGCACATTTCTGTATAATAAAGCACATTTCTGTATAATAAAGCACATTTCTGTATAATAAAGCACATTTCTATATAATAAAGCACATTTCTATATAATAAAGCACATTTCTGTATAATAAAGCACATTTCTGTATAATAAAGCACATTTCTATATAATAAAGGACATTTCTATATAATAAAGCACATTTCTATATAATAAAGGACATTTCTATATAATAAAGCACATTTCTGTATAATAAAGCACATTTCTATATAATAAAGCACATTTCTGTATAATAAAGCACATTTTTATATAATAAAGCACATTTCTGTATAATAAAGCACATTTCTATATAATAAAGCACATTTCTATATAATAAAGCACATTTCTATATAATAAAGCACATTTCTATATAATAAAGCACATTTCTGTATAATAAAGCACATTTCTGTATAATAAAGCACATTTCTGTATAATAAAGCACATTTCTGTATAATAAAGCACATTTCTATATAATAAAGCACATTTCTATATAATAAAGCACATTTCTATATAATAAAGCACATTTCTGTATAATAAAGCACATTTCTGTATAATAAAGCACATTTCTGTATAATAAAGCACATTTCTATATAATAAAGCACATTTCTATATAATAAAGCATATTTCTATATAATAAAGCACATTTCTATATAATAAAGCACATTTCTGTATAATAAAGCACATTTCTGTATAATAAAGCACATTTCTGTATAATAAAGCACATTTCTATATAATAAAGCACATTTCTGTATAATAAAGCACATTTCTATATAATAAAGGACATTTCTATATAATAAAGGACATTTCTATATAATAAAGCACATTTCTGTATAATAAAGCACATTTCTATATAATAAAGCACATTTCTATATAATAAAGCACATTTCTATATAATAAAGCACATTTCTGTATAATAAAGCACATTTCTGTATAATAAAGCACATTTCTGTATAATAAAGCACATTTCTGTATAATAAAGCACATTTCTATATAATAAAGCACATTTCTGTATAATAAAGCACATTTCTATATAATAAAGCACATTTCTATATAATAAAGCACATTTCTATATAATAAAGCACATTTCTGTATAATAAAGCACATTTCTGTATAATAAAGCACATTTCTGTATAATAAAGCACATTTCTGTATAATAAAGCACATTTCTATATAATAAAGGACATTTCTGTATAATAAAGCACATTTCTGTATAATAAAGCACATTTCTATATAATAAAGCACATTTCTGTATAATAAAGCACATTTCTATATAATAAAGCACATTTCTGTATAATAAAGCACATTTCTATATAATAAAGCACATTTCTGTATAATAAAGCACATTTCTATATAATAAAGCACATTTCTGTATAATAAAGCACATTTCTATATAATAAAGGACATTTCTGTATAATAAAGCACATTTCTGTATAATAAAGCACATTTCTATATAATAAAGCACATTTCTGTATAATAAAGCACATTTCTATATAATAAAGCACATTTCTATATAATAAAGGACATTTCTGTATAATAAAGCACATTTCTGTATAATAAAGCACATTTCTATATAATAAAGCACATTTCTGTATAATAAAGCACATTTCTGTATAATAAAGCACATTTCTGTATAATAAAGCACATTTCTATATAATAAAGGACATTTCTGTATAATAAAGCACATTTCTGTATAATAAAGCACATTTCTGTATAATAAAGCACATTTCTATATAATAAAGCACATTTCTGTATAATAAAGCACATTTCTGTATAATAAAGCACATTTCTATATAATAAAGCACATTTCTGTATAATAAAGCACATTTCTGTATAATAAAGCACATTTCTATATAATAAAGCACATTTCTATATAATAAAGCACATTTCTGTATAATAAAGCACATTTCTGTATAATAAAGCACATTTCTGTATAATAAAGCACATTTCTATATAATAAAGCACATTTCTGTATAATAAAGCACATTTCTGTATAATAAAGCACATTTCTATATAATAAAGCACATTTCTATATAATAAAGCACATTTCTGTATAATAAAGCACATTTCTATATAATAAAGGACATTTCTGTATAATAAAGCACATTTCTATATAATAAAGCACATTTCTGTATAATAAAGCACATTTCTATATAATAAAGCACATTTCTATATAATAAAGCACATTTCTGTATATTAAAGCACATTTCTGTATAATAAAGCACATTTCTGTATAATAAAGCACATTTCTATATAATAAAGCACATTTCTGTATAATAAAGCACATTTCTATATAATAAAGCACATTTCTGTATAATAAAGCACATTTCTATATAATAAAGCACATTTCTGTATAATAAAGCACATTTCTGTATAATAAAGCACATTTCTATATAATAAAGCACATTTCTGTATAATAAAGCACATTTCTGTATAATAAAGCACATTTCTGTATAATAAAGCACATTTCTATATAATAAAGGACATTTCTGTATAATAAAGCACATTTCTGTATAATAAAGCACATTTCTATATAATAAAGCACATTTCTGTATAATAAAGCACATTTCTATATAATAAAGGACATTTCTGTATAATAAAGCACATTTCTGTATAATAAAGCACATTTCTATATAATAAAGCACATTTCTGTATAATAAAGCACATTTCTATATAATAAAGCACATTTCTATATAATAAAGGACATTTCTGTATAATAAAGCACATTTCTGTATAATAAAGCACATTTCTATAAAATAAAGGACATTTCTGTATAATAAAGCACATTTCCGTATAATAAAGCACATTTCTATATAATAAAGCACATTTCTGTATAATAAAGCACATTTCTATATAATAAAGCACATTTCTGTATAATAAAGCACATTTCTATATAATAAAGGACATTTCTATATAATAAAGCACATTTCTGTATAATAAAGCACATTTCTGTATAATAAAGCACATTTCTATAAAATAAAGGACATTTCTGTATAATAAAGCACATTTCTATATAATAAAGCACATTTCTATATAATAAAGGACATTTCTGTATAATAAAGCACATTTCTATATAATAAAGGACATTTCTGTATAATAAAGCACATTTCTGTATAATAAAGCACATTTCTATATAATAAAGCACATTTCTATATAATAAAGCACATTTCTATATAATAAAGCACATTTCTGTATAATAAAGCACATTTCTATATAATAAAGGACATTTCTGTATAATAAAGCACATTTCTGTATAATAAAGCACATTTCTATAAAATAAAGGACATTTCTGTATAATAAAGCACATTTCCGTATAATAAAGCACATTTCTATATAATAAAGCACATTTCTATATAATAAAGCACATTTCTATATAATAAAGGACATTTCTGTATAATAAAGCACATTTCTGTATAATAAAGCACATTTCTATATAATAAAGCACATTTCTATATAATAAAGCACATTTCTATATAATAAAGGACATTTCTGTATAATAAAGCACATTTCTGTATAATAAAGCACATTTCTATAAAATAAAGGACATTTCTGTATAATAAAGCACATTTCCGTATAATAAAGCACATTTCTATATAATAAAGCACATTTCTGTATAATAAAGCACATTTCTATATAATAAAGCACATTTCTGTATAATAAAGCACATTTCTATATAATAAAGGACATTTCTGTATAATAAAGCACATTTCTATATAATAAAGGACATTTCTATATAATAAAGCACATTTCTATATAATAAAGGACATTTCTATATAATAAAGCACATTTCTATATAATAAAGGACATTTCTATATAATAAAGGACATTTCTATATAATAAAGCACATTTCTATATAATAAAGCACATTTCTATATAATAAAGCACATTTCTATATAATAAAGCACATTTCTATATAATAAAGCACATTTCTGTATAATAAAGCACATTTCTGTATAATAAAGCACATTTCTGTATAATAAAGCACATTTCTATATAATAAAGCACATTTCTATATAATAAAGGACATTTCTGTATAATAAAGCACATTTCTGTATAATAAAGCACATTTCTGTATAATAAAGCACATTTCTGTATAATAAAGCACATTTCTATATAATAAAGCACATTTCTATATAATAAAGCACATTTCTGTATAATAAAGCACATTTCTGTATAATAAAGCACATTTCTATATAATAAAGGACATTTCTATATAATAAAGCACATTTCTATATAATAAAGGACATTTCTATATAATAAAGCACATTTCTGTATAATAAAGCACATTTCTATATAATAAAGCACATTTCTGTATAATAAAGCACATTTTTATATAATAAAGCACATTTCTGTATAATAAAGCACATTTCTATATAATAAAGCACATTTCTATATAATAAAGCACATTTCTATATAATAAAGCACATTTCTATATAATAAAGCACATTTCTGTATAATAAAGCACATTTCTGTATAATAAAGCACATTTCTATATAATAAAGCACATTTCTGTATAATAAAGCACATTTCTGTATAATAAAGCACATTTCTGTATAATAAAGCACATTTCTATATAATAAAGCACATTTCTATATAATAAAGCACATTTCTATATAATAAAGCACATTTCTATATAATAAAGCACATTTCTGTATAATAAAGCACATTTCTGTATAATAAAGCACATTTCTGTATAATAAAGCACATTTCTATATAATAAAGCACATTTCTGTATAATAAAGCACATTTCTATATAATAAAGGACATTTCTATATAATAAAGGACATTTCTATATAATAAAGCACATTTCTGTATAATAAAGCACATTTCTATATAATAAAGCACATTTCTATATAATAAAGCACATTTCTCTATAAAAAAGCACATTTCTGTATAATAAAGCACATTTCTGTATAATAAAGCACATTTCTGTATAATAAAGCACATTTCTGTATAATAAAGCACATTTCTATATAATAAAGCACATTTCTGTATAATAAAGCACATTTCTATATAATAAAGCACATTTCTATATAATAAAGCACATTTCTGTATAATAAAGCACATTTCTGTATAATAAAGCACATTTCTGTATAATAAAGCACATTTCTGTATAATAAAGCACATTTCTGTATAATAAAGCACATTTCTATATAATAAAGGACATTTCTGTATAATAAAGCACATTTCTGTATAATAAAGCACATTTCTATATAATAAAGCACATTTCTGTATAATAAAGCACATTTCTATATAATAAAGCACATTTCTGTATAATAAAGCACATTTCTATATAATAAAGCACATTTCTGTATAATAAAGCACATTTCTATATAATAAAGCACATTTCTGTATAATAAAGCACATTTCTATATAATAAAGGACATTTCTGTATAATAAAGCACATTTCTGTATAATAAAGCACATTTCTATATAATAAAGCACATTTCTGTATAATAAAGCACATTTCTATATAATAAAGCACATTTCTATATAATAAAGGACATTTCTGTATAATAAAGCACATTTCTGTATAATAAAGCACATTTCTATATAATAAAGCACATTTCTGTATAATAAAGCACATTTCTGTATAATAAAGCACATTTCTGTATAATAAAGCACATTTCTATATAATAAAGGACATTTCTGTATAATAAAGCACATTTCTGTATAATAAAGCACATTTCTGTATAATAAAGCACATTTCTATATAATAAAGCACATTTCTGTATAATAAAGCACATTTCTGTATAATAAAGCACATTTCTGTATAATAAAGCACATTTCTATATAATAAAGCACATTTCTGTATAATAAAGCACATTTCTGTATAATAAAGCACATTTCTGTATAATAAAGCACATTTCTATATAATAAAGGACATTTCTGTATAATAAAGCACATTTCTGTATAATAAAGCACATTTCTATATAATAAAGCACATTTCTGTATAATAAAGCACATTTCTATATAATAAAGGACATTTCTGTATAATAAAGCACATTTCTGTATAATAAAGCACATTTCTATATAATAAAGCACATTTCTGTATAATAAAGCACATTTCTATATAATAAAGCACATTTCTATATAATAAAGGACATTTCTGTATAATAAAGCACATTTCTGTATAATAAAGCACATTTCTATAAAATAAAGGACATTTCTGTATAATAAAGCACATTTCCGTATAATAAAGCACATTTCTATATAATAAAGCACATTTCTGTATAATAAAGCACATTTCTATATAATAAAGCACATTTCTGTATAATAAAGCACATTTCTATATAATAAAGGACATTTCTATATAATAAAGCACATTTCTGTATAATAAAGCACATTTCTGTATAATAAAGCACATTTCTATAAAATAAAGGACATTTCTGTATAATAAAGCACATTTCTATATAATAAAGCACATTTCTATATAATAAAGGACATTTCTGTATAATAAAGCACATTTCTATATAATAAAGGACATTTCTGTATAATAAAGCACATTTCTGTATAATAAAGCACATTTCTATATAATAAAGCACATTTCTATATAATAAAGCACATTTCTATATAATAAAGCACATTTCTGTATAATAAAGGACATTTCTATAAAATAAAGGACATTTCTGTATAATAAAGCACATTTCCGTATAATAAAGCACATTTCTGTATAATAAAGCACATTTCTGTATAATAAAGCACATTTCTGTATAATAAAGGACATTTCTATATAATAAAGCACATTTCTATATAATAAAGGACATTTCTGTATAATAAAGCACATTTCTGTATAATAAAGCACATTTCTATATAATAAAGGACATTTCTGTATAATAAAGCACATTTCTGTATAATAAAGCACATTTCTATATAATAAAGCACATTTCTATATAATAAAGGACATTTCTGTATAATAAAGCACATTTCTGTATAATAAAGCACATTTCTATAAAATAAAGGACATTTCTGTATAATAAAGCACATTTCCGTATAATAAAGCACATTTCTATATAATAAAGCACATTTCTGTATAATAAAGCACATTTCTATATAATAAAGCACATTTCTGTATAATAAAGCACATTTCTGTATAATAAAGCACATTTCTATATAATAAAGCACATTTCTATATAATAAAGCACATTTCTGTATAATAAAGCACATTTCTATATAATAAAGGACATTTCTGTATAATAAAGCACATTTCTGTATAATAAAGCACATTTCTATATAATAAAGCACATTTCTATATAATAAAGGACATTTCTGTATAATAAAGCACATTTCTATATAATAAAGGACATTTCTGTATAATAAAGCACATTTCTGTATAATAAAGCACATTTCTATATAATAAAGCACATTTCTATATAATAAAGGACATTTCTGTATAATAAAGCACATTTCTGTATAATAAAGCACATTTCTATAAAATAAAGGACATTTCTGTATAATAAAGCACATTTCCGTATAATAAAGCACATTTCTATATAATAAAGCACATTTCTATATAATAAAGCACATTTCTATATAATAAAGGACATTTCTGTATAATAAAGCACATTTCTGTATAATAAAGCACATTTCTATATAATAAAGCACATTTCTATATAATAAAGCACATTTCTATATAATAAAGGACATTTCTGTATAATAAAGCACATTTCTGTATAATAAAGCACATTTCTATAAAATAAAGGACATTTCTGTATAATAAAGCACATTTCCGTATAATAAAGCACATTTCTATATAATAAAGCACATTTCTGTATAATAAAGCACATTTCTATATAATAAAGCACATTTCTGTATAATAAAGCACATTTCTATATAATAAAGGACATTTCTGTATAATAAAGCACATTTCTCTATAATAAAGCACATTTCTATATAATAAAGGACATTTCTATATAATAAAGCACATTTCTATATAATAAAGGACATTTCTATATAATAAAGCACATTTCTATATAATAAAGGACATTTCTATATAATAAAGGACATTTCTATATAATAAAGCACATTTCTATATAATAAAGCACATTTCTATATAATAAAGCACATTTCTATATAATAAAGCACATTTCTATATAATAAAGCACATTTCTGTATAATAAAGCACATTTCTGTATAATAAAGCACATTTCTGTATAATAAAGGACATTTCTATATAATAAAGCACATTTCTATATAATAAAGCACATTTCTGTATAATAAAGGACATTTCTATATAATAAAGCACATTTCTGTATAATAAAGCACATTTCTATATAATAAAGGACATTTCTGTATAATAAAGCACATTTCTGTATAATAAAGCACATTTCTGTATAATAAAGCACATTTCTATATAATAAAGCACATTTCTATATAATAAAGCACATTTCTGTATAATAAAGCACATTTCTGTATAATAAAGCACATTTCTATATAATAAAGGACATTTCTATATAATAAAGCACATTTCTATATAATAAAGGACATTTCTGTATAATAAAGGACATTTCTATATAATAAAGGACATTTCTCATCCCAAACTTTAATTTAAAATCTTTGCATTACTTGTAATAAATATTTGTATGAGTGACATGTCATGTGTGAACATCAGCATGCTGACTCAGAAGAAGATTGCAGTATTATGGGCTGGAGGGTCAGAAGATGTGTCAGGACATCCTGTCGGCCGGAAGTAAGAACAACAGTCTTGAAGAAGATCTGGCCGGAAGTAGACATGTGGCCAAGCTCGTGAACCTCTTGTCAGGGCTCAGAGGAAAATAAAGAATGTTTTTCAGTATAATAAAATTATTGTTGTGGTTCTTTAGTTGTTGTCTCATTAGAATTGTTGCAGTGGGATAAATAACAAAGTTAAAATTTATTTCATTAAATAAAAGAGCGTGAGAAGTATGACGTCATGCAGCGTCACACGTCACAGGCAGCGATAATAAACCAGGAGTGGCACAGATGTGCAGGAATAATGGACGCCAACACTTAGCTGCTCATATTATTATTATTATTATTATTATTATTATTATTTAATCCCTTATGACGTATTGCATTTTATTTCTGTTGTAAAGAACTTAACCGAAGATGTTAACGGATGTTCCCTTTCTGTCGGTCTCTCGACGTTGTGTCGAAGAACGACAGTATGGGGTTCGCTCTTGAGAACCAATCGACTCTGACTTTGTTTAAAAGGCCAATGAAATTTGGCGAATGAAATTTGCATGCCATGCCCCGCCCCGGACATCCGGGTATAAAAGGGGAGACGGCGTGCTCATTCATTACCTTTTGTTCTTCGGAACCTGGCGGATGACTTCGAGTCTGAAGCAAGAATCGACTTCTGGCGATCATCTTCCTGCTGGTGTCACGACGCGGTTTGCAGCGGACTGTCCATCTTCGACTCCCCTGAGCGTCCAGCAGAAGACAGAGAGTGTCTTCTCTTTCTTAAAAGAGCAAATTCTAACAGCGTGTTGCCTCATGGCGCATAGCTGTTCCCTTGGTTGCGGCAAGCTTGTCCTAGATGGGGACACCCATGATGCCTGCCTCGTGTGTTTGGGTCTCCAGCACGCTGAGGCGGCATTTATGGGACCGACCTGCCCGCATTGCGAGCAGATGTCGATCAAGACGTTGCGGTTACGGGTGGCTTCTTTCCTTGGAGAGCGAGCCACCATTTCGTCAGCTCCTTGCGGATCGTTGGCTGCGGCTACGGCACGGTCGGCGGTCTCGAGGAGCGGCGTCCGTGATTACGAGGGCTCTATGGATGTCACCCCGTCAGCCTCTGGCTCGCGGAGCATCCATACCTCGGCACGCTCGTCTACCCCATCAGCGAGAGACGGTACGCTGTCTCTCGCTTCCTCCCGGGATGAGGACGAGCTGTCTGTCGCAGCATCGGAGGGTGACCTGCTAGCCTCGGATTCGGAGGACATCCTGGAGCTTCCGCCTCTGGCAGGTAAGTCCCGGGATGATTCGGATCCTGAGATGGCGGCCATGCTTTCCCGGGCCGCCGTGAGCATTGGGCTTCAGTGTACGGCCCCGCCGTCACCCCAACGTTCGCGGCTGGACGCATGGTACCTGGGATCCGGGCGGGGTTCAAAGCCACGCCCGATCCCGGTGCCATTTTTTCCGGAAGTGCACGAAGAGATCACGAAGTCGTGGAATGCGCCGCTTTCGGCGCGTACACGGCAGACGGGTTCTTCCACCCTCACTTCCCTCGATGGGGGGGCAGCAAGGGGTTACGTTGACATACCCCAGGTGGAGCGGGCTGTTGCGGTGCACTTGTGCCCTCAGACCGCTTCTACCTGGAGGGGTCAGCCGAAACTTCCATCCAAGGCGTGTAAGACCTCTTCGACCCTCGGGTCGAGAGCTTACGCTGCCGCTGGACAGGCTGCTTCCTCGCTCCATGCCATGGCCATCCTGCAGGTCCACCAGGCCAAGGCTCTTAAGGAGCTAGACGAGGGAAGTTCTGACCCCGCAGTTCTGCAGGAGCTGCGCACTGCGACTGACCTGGCCCTCCGGGCCACGAAGGTTACGGCGCGTGCCCTGGGTCGGACGATGTCCACTTTGGTGGTCCAAGAGAGACACCTCTGGCTGAACCTTGCGCAAATGCGTGAGGCCGAGAAAGCCCGCTTTCTCGATGCCCCCATTGCGCAGGGTGGGTTGTTTGGAGACACGGTGGAGAGCTTCTCTGAGCAGTTTTCCGCCGTGCAGAAGCAGACGGAGGCTATCAAGCATATCCTCCCTCGCCGCAGCCAGGCCGCCCCCGTGCCGTCTAGGCTCCGTGCATCGTCCGCTCCCAAACGATCTCGCCCCTCCCAACCGACCACTCCGGTTGTATCTCCCCCTGAGGCGGCGACCCGGAGATCGGCGACCCGGAGGAGAGCGACTCCTCCCAGTCAGCAACCACCCCGCAGGAAGCGCGGGAAGCGGACCTGACGGGAGGCAACCAGCGGAGGAGACACCACCATGCCCGGCCCAGGACATTCCATCTCCAAAGTGGCCGGTGCGGGACGGTCCTGCCACGTCCCAACTCGTGCCGGGCCCTTTTCAGGGCCTGGCGCCCACTTCCTCTCAAAAAGAGCTGTTTCCTCCTCTGGTTTTAAAACTCAACCGCTATCACTCTCCGAGCGACGGTGTACGGTTGCAAGACGTTTCGTCAGTCCGACCCCACGTTGCGTCAACCCGACCCAACACTGCGTCACGACTAGACGTTGCGTCACATCGGCGGAATTGCAGTCAGACACTCTCTCAAATAGACGGTGTGCTACACTGCAAATCCCACAGGCAGGTAAGTACTCGGGACAGCAAGCCCCTAGGGGATCCGTCCCCAGGCAGAGCGGCTGTCCTGAGAGCCACAGAACCCCCCTCCATGGAGATGGTGAAGGAGATCGTTCCTCTGGTCCCGCTGGCCCAACGACTGCACGCATGGTCCATGCTAGGCAGACCGGGGCGGTGGCTAGACCGAACGATCCGTCTCGGCTATGCGATCCAGTTCGCCAGACACCCTCCCAAATTTCGGGGAATCCTTCAGACCTCGGTACGAGGGAAGGATTCCGCCGTTCTTCGGGCAGAGGTGGCGACTCTTTTGGCAAAAGAAGCGATCGAACCCGTTCCCATGGCCGAGATGTCGTCGGGCTTCTACAGCCCGTACTTCATTGTCCCCAAGAGAGGTGGAGGGCTGCGCCCAATTCTGGACCTGCGTTCACTGAACAGGTGTCTATACAGACTTCCGTTCAGAATGCTAACACAGAAGCGCATCCTCGAGTCTGTCAGACACGAGGATTGGTTCGTGGCGATCGACCTGAAGGACGCGTACTTTCACGTCTCGATACTTCCTCGGCACAGACCGTTCCTACGGTTCGCCTTCGAAGGTCGGGCGTACCAGTACAAAGTCCTGCCCTTCGGGCTGTCCCTATCTCCCCGCGTCTTCACGAAAGTCGCGGAAGCCGCACTATCCCCCCTCAGAGAGCAGGGCGTGCGTGTACTAAACTATCTCGACGACTGGCTTATCTTGGCTCACTCGCGAGATCTAGTATGTACACACAGGGACTTGGTGCTTCAGCACCTAAACCGATTGGGTTTACAGGTCAACCGGGAGAAGAGCAAGCTCGCCCCAGTGCAGAGCATCTCTTATCTCGGTATGGAACTAGACTCTGTCACCATGTTGGCACGACTCACGGAAGAGCGTGCCCAAGCCTTGCTGCGAAGCCTGAGCAAGCTCAGGCGTCCAGTGGTCTCCCTGAAATATTTTCAGAGGCTCCTGGGGCATATGGCATCCACGACTGGGGTTATCCCACTCGGGTTGATGCACATGCGACCACTTCAGCATTGGCTTCAGAGTCGGGTTCCGAGGAGCGCGTGGCGCACAGGCACCAGGCGGATTGCCATCACGCCTCAGTGTCGGAGCACCCTGGCCCCATGGTCCTCCGGGACCTTTTTACGAGCGGGAGTACCCCTCGGACAGGTTTCGAGGCGCGTTGTGGTGACAACGGACGCCTCCCTGTTGGGCTGGGGAGCAGTGTGCAACGGGCATACAGCTTCGGGTCGATGGACGGGTCCCCGACTGTACTGGCATATCAACTGCCTGGAGTTGTTAGCGGTCATGCTCGCCCTCAGGAGGTTTCTACCTCTAGTGAGAGGCAAGCATGTGCTGATCCGCTCCGACAGCAGGGCCGCGATAGCGTACATCAACCGCCAAGGCGGGATGCGCTCGCGCCGCTTGTCACAACTTGCCCGACGCCTCCTCCTCTGGAGTCAGCAGAAAATAAGATCTCTGCGAGCCGTATTTCTCCCAGGCTACCTGAATCAGACAGCCGACGCGCTCTCTCGTCAGACGCCGCCTCGAGGAGAATGGCGACTCCATCCTGGGACGATCCGGCTGATATGGGAAATGTTTGGTCAGGCACAGGTGGACCTGTTTGCCTCGCCAGACAACACCCATTGCCCCCTGTGGTACTCCTTGACCGAGGGTTCCCTCGGCACGGATGCCCTAGCGCACAGCTGGCCCCGGGACAAGTGGAAGTACGCCTTCCCCCCAGTGAGCCTTCTTGCACAGGTCCTGTGCAAGGTCAGGGTCGAGGAACACCAGGTCCTGTTAATTGCGCCATACTGGCCCAACCAGGCTTGGTTCGCAGAGCTAATACCTCTAGCGATAGCTCCCCCCTGGCCCATTCCCCTGCGGAAGGACCTTCTGTCCCAGGGGAAGGGTACGGTATGGCACCCACGACCAGACCTCTGGAACCTCCATGTCTGGTCCCTGGACGGGACGAGGAGATCCTGAACGAATTACCTCCGGCGGTGGCGGACACAATTGTTCAGGCGAGGGCACCAACCACGAGGCGTTTATATGCTGCAAAGTGGCGCATCTTCTCGTCCTGGTGCTCTTCACATGGTGAAGAGCCCGGAGCATGTGCGATCAGTGCAGTGCTGTCCTTTCTCCAGGAGAAACTAGAGGACAGCCTTTCGCCATCTACGCTCAGGGTATATGTTGCCGCGATTGCCGCACACCATGAGCTGGTGGAGGGTAAGTCTCTCGGACAGCACAGCCTGGTCACAAGGTTCCTCAGGGGTGCGAGGCGGGTTAATCCCCCGCGTCCGCGCTCCATACCCTCTTGGGATCTCGATGTGGTCCTAGCGGGCCTTTCCGAGACTCCT
Organism: Triplophysa yarkandensis; assembly: GCA_033220385.1. Classification (NCBI taxonomy): domain Eukaryota; kingdom Metazoa; phylum Chordata; class Actinopteri; order Cypriniformes; family Nemacheilidae; genus Triplophysa; species Triplophysa yarkandensis. Next base: position 5,910,491 of record CM065654.1, read on the forward strand.
TTCGAGCCCCTAGTAGAGTCTGACCTTCCTCGTCTCACGGGGAAGACAGCACTCCTAGTAGCGCTCGCCTCTATCAAGAGGGTAGGGGACCTACATGCACTCTCCATGTCCGACGAGTGCCTACAGTTCGGGCCGAATAACTCTCACGTTATCCTGAGACCCCGACCCGGCTACGTGCCCAAAGTTCCTACCACCCCCTTTCGGGATCA
>CM065654.1:5918199-5920699 GCA_033220385.1 Triplophysa yarkandensis
TGAATGCCACCCACATAAGAGATCAAGTCACAAAACAGTTCATACCCTGTTGCACTTCTGCTTTTCTAGAGAGTTCGGTTTCCCCGTGACAAAATCTGATTGCAAAACTGACATTCACTCACTTTATTCCACACAGACTCTCCAAAATGAGTGACAACAACCCCGTGAAAGATGAGGTTCAGAGCTTTGACAAGAGGTGTCTCAAGAAGACAAACACAGCAGAGAAGAACAGTCTGCCGACCAAAGAGGGTAAGCCAGTTCGCCAGCTTCGGGCTTTATTGTTTCAGCACACGCAGTTTGGCCTTGCGCAGTCTGACACTGCAAAGCAAACATCGCAAGAACATGCACGCTGCCCATTTCTCAAGATAACACTTGAAGCGACTGCACGCCTGCTTTTGTTTCACCTGTGGCATAACCACAACACGGTTCAACATCTAAAGGTGTGGTTCCTCAACCCCGATCTGCTGCAACACATTATCACACATGATATGATAGATTCATTGGAGATAATTTGCTGACCGTTTTGTTTCAGCAATGAACTTGAATATCTCACATCAACTATGGTGTCGACTAACCCTGCATTTAAGCAGAAGAACCAGAATTTATCGCACAATAATCTGGTTTGATCAAGCACGTTCACGCATTCATTTGCTCCTTACATGTGACTTTTAAGCACATCAAGGCAATCATCTTTAAATGCAATGAGTAATGCGAACAAAACGTATCAAAGCAAAAACAAGTGTATTTTAAAGTTGTGTTTGTTCACAATTCAGCAGTAATTGATTTACATCTTAATTTGCATGTACAGTTCCCTTTCCAGGGAACATACAGTTTCCCTGAGAGCCGACCATACTCTCGTTACAAAGATATCAGACAGACAATGTCTCGACCGAACAATTCCTAAAATTAGAACTTCATGAGTCATGTCTGGGAACGACAACACATCGAATGTTATGATGATTGAGATTTTACTGTGCGTGACAACCAGAAGCCGCTGACATCAATCCAATATGAGCACTTATGACACAGGAATACGTTAGCTATTTCCAATGTGAAAGACCCGTCCGTTTGTTATGTATCCTTTACTCAATTGGATGTACGTTGTTCATTGTTGCATTGCTGTAATTCCTGCACACGTTTTCTCTTTTCACAGATATTGAGCAAGAGAAGAAGGCTGCAAAGGCGTCGAAATGAATCCTGCCTGTCATTACGCCTCTCCCATCCCATCCCCTTTGACTGTACCCTTTACTTCCATTTGAAATCATGTTAAAATCTCTTTCAAAATCTTTTTCAGTACTGTAAGAGAACTGTGTAATCATGTAATAATTACAGCTGTGGAGCTTTTTAACGTCTTATGCATTGAGAAGAGTGATGACATGAGCAGTTCTGTGATCAACAGGCTGCCCATGTCTGAATATGCTGGTATTTGTGATTCATATATAAATAACACGCAAGATGATATTTTTGTTTAATAAATAATTCCAGTGGTTTTAAATGTTTAGTGGATATTTTTTGCATTTGCACAAAGAGTTTGATAAAAATGGTCTATACTGATAAAATAAGGTTGTCCTTAAGCTTCAATAAAAACAAACTTTTACTCCGTTCGTTTATTTACTTAGCAAACACTAGCAACAAATAAAGAACTTGCAGATAAGAAAAATAATTTTACAGTATTTAATCTGCCTGGATAAAGACATTACATATTAATAGGCTATAGCATGATCTTTCTTCTCTCCTGGTAAATTATCTATTTGTGCATTAAATGCAAATTAATAGCGATATTATCTGCATCCATTATTAAAAAAACATACAAAATATGCCCGGAACTAGAGTCCGTCTAGTAATTCTCAAGTCATTCATTTCCCTCTCATTCACGGTGTGCTTTATCTGCTTTAGGGCATCGGTTTAATGCAAAACTTCATGTACAATATAAGCCCTACGATATAAACACCCCAAAAGCCTTAACATCGAAAATTCAGCTGTGGCGTGTAACTTCTGCACTGTTTGTACAGTGGACATTACAGATACATGAAATCACGTGGCTGTTTGAGAGGGGTGTGTTGTATTTTTCTTTTGGACCCATGCCATCCCATTGCAGTGGCCGGGCAAACACCTTCTGACATGATGGCCTGTTTTGCGCAGCAGTCATGCTGTAGAATGTTCCCAATGTTTTTAGCGGACGTAATCTAACCATGCGTGCTTTCAAAACATGCAAAAGACAATGAATCCATTTTTTCCTTGAGCATTCATTTCCTGGTACAACCACAAACCTGTTACAGGAAACATGGCGTATAAGACACTCAATTTTAGTTTGCTAATACATTTACATTGCAATCAAATATTTTTATAATATTTAACTTAAATAAGTCAACTTCTAAAAGCATGTCTGAGCTGTCTTAGCAAGAATACACATGAAAGGAATGAAATGATTCACCCTGTGTCTGTTTTAAAATAGTCAATAGTTGATTGCATTTGCTATTACACAATTTGTACAAAGAAA
>CM065654.1:5925699-6015699 GCA_033220385.1 Triplophysa yarkandensis
TCCGTAAGCTACAGGAGCTGGTGCGACGTCTGGAGGTTCAGAATCAAGCCCTGCGCAACAGAGGAAACAAACTAGTGCTGCCGGGAGCCGGCAACAGCGCTCACACGGACGGAAGCATCGCCGAGCACCTCCACGCGGACCACACCGGGGATTCTGGGAAGTTTGAGCGGTCACCTCCAGCAGGCAGCAGCAGTGAGGAGATGTCTGCATTGACTGAAGCCAGCAGACCGGAGGATGAGCGGGACGGGTTCTTGAGTCTCCCCTGTGCTTCTGGCTCCGAACAAACACAGGGACCGTTTGCCGCGAGTCCGTCTGCGGATAGCTGTGATTCAGAGACGCTAGGAGAGAATCATGGTGCTATGGACCACTCCGCTCTGGATGAGGTGGATGTTCTTGATTTGGAGACGTGTGCAGAAGCTGAGGATGAAGACAGCTGGTGGGTTTAATAATCTCCACATGTACCGTATCAACACGGGTATAATACAAACAGGTATATTGTAACGGGTATGGTGAAGTCAAGACACAAAATAAAAATGACCCTGAAGTGGAATTTGTACAACATAGCACACGTATTTCTTTTGTGTGAACCTGTTAACAAAGATGTCTTTTGTTTTGTTCCTTGACTTTTTTTCCATGGTCACTGTTGGTTAACATAATGACCAAAAATGAATGTATATTAAAAATACGACCGGGTATAATATATAGACTAGTTTTAGAGCTTGTAAGTTTTACTATAATATTTTGGTGAGTCCGTTTTAAAGTTTACAGCTACAGTACCTCTTTTTAAAACAAGTTTGTAATGTTTCTTTAAATGGTGAACTTGACCTTTAGGCTCCATGTCCTTCAGGCAGGTGAAGTTTGTCTGGTGTGGTTTTGTGATTGTTGTGTTCCTCTGAATGGGTAACCGTGGTTTACCGTATGCGTCAGTGACCATCACTGAATGAAAGAGACCATGGACGTCTTTTCTATTTACACAGAACATTCAACAAATATGATTCTCAAATTCACATCAAAGAATTTTTACTCCCTATTTCAATGGAACCTTGAAAGCATTTCATTTTGAGGAGTGTTTATTGACAATTACCGATTGTGGGCCGATGTATTGGTGCATGTTTTCATGTCATGTCTCAACTAATGCATACGGTAACTTGACCTTGGACTGTAATGAGCAGCTCAGTCTTACAGTTTGTTTGTATTTAGTGGATGAGGTTAATAGAGTTCTTCTGAATGGTAAGAAGCTTTGGCTGGGTTTGTGCATCATGTGATTCAGCACATTCGTATTGAAATGGTGAAAAGACAAGACGATTGGTGACAACGGGATTATGATGTCCATGGCCCAGTTGTTAAATAGGGATCAGAATGATCTGGTATAAGAAATCCCATCTAAGGCTTTCAAGGATTAGGTAGTCCGTCTTACTTTTGTTGTGTTTTTCTTAAGTATCGGGAAATGTTGATCCATACACACTTTTCAGATTAGTAAAATCTAGATTACCAATGGTTTATGAAGATTCTAATGGAGAAAAAAAATATGAGATGAAAAAAAAAAAAGGATTCAGGGATTTTACTGTCACTCGGAAGTGTTGTGCTGCTTACGCCTAAGAGACTTTGCATTTAGATTTGCTTTTTACAAAATCATCACTGATAGTTGTGCTTATATAGTGATTGTTTTAAGGTTCCAAAAACTTCTTCTGGAACATACAAACTGTTGTCCGTGCACTTCCAAGCTCTCTGATTGGTGCATTTGCAAGATTTAACGGATAAATAGCCGAAAAATAACAGAACTTTCTGACTCTGAAAAAGTCAAAGATTTTAGAATTACATTCAGAAATGAGGTGCAGTACTGGGTAAGTGTTTTGAGCACAGAAATCTGTCTAACTCGGTTTTAACAATTGGATCAAGTTGAACATGACAATTCAAGATGTTTAACAGTCCAAAACACTTATAATGCATGAAACAATGTGACGCTCCCCATTTCATATCCGAGATTATTTAACTCTAAAATGAATTAATTGCTAACATTGCCATTGTTTAATTGTTTGTTAATGTATCTTAGATGGCTTAAAGAACGCCATTGGGAAATTGACCTTCTACAAATTCTTTATGAACATACTAGACACACCAGTAGCTAGTTTCTCTTTACCAAAAAAACGGTTTAATATGTTTACATTGGAACATTTTTCAGAATATGACCTGCATGTCAATTGGAAGTTAAGGGCATGGTGTGGTGGTGTTCAGTGTTTTCGGTCTCTGTTTTTAGGTTGTACGTGTCACCGAAGAAGCAAGTGGTAGAACAGGGACCAGAGTCGACGCTGAAATGGTGCAGGAAAGTTCTAGATCACCCCAGTCCAGAGACTGAAGTTGCATGTCGGACCCTAATCAACAGGCTTGACCAAAGTATAAATACACATTCAACATAAAGAATTTATTGGTGATTATGGTTAAATGAAATAAAACTTCATTAGTGCTTCTTTTACCGTAGCTTCGCGATGGAAGAACGTGTACAGCAGCCCATCCCAGATGACTGAGGCTGGCATGACAGCGGCCACCTCTGCTGGGTACCTCAAATCAACTAACAAAACACTACTAACCTCTGGCAGCTCAGGTATGACTCTAACCCAATATGCTGTGTGTTCACTTGACTCTTCCCACAACACAAACACTTATACTCAAATATGCTCAGGTGTGGTCACAACTGCCTGTATTTAACAATGCCGGTGAATCAGATCAGGTGTCATGCATGGGCTGTCTTTGCAAATATTTTTCTTGTTTTTATCAGTGTTTCATGGGTGATTTTTGAAAACAAGTCCAGTCGTTCAGAAATAATTGCATGAGTTTCTGTTGCTTAAAAAAGGTTTTTAGCTGCTTTGCTGCAACTTTTAAATCATGCATTTCTTAGTGGCCAAAGTGTCATATATAAACAGCTTCCAAACCACTGCTTTCTAATGTGTCAATGAAAATAGTAGTTTTTTTAAAGAGTACCAGTAAACAATTATTGAAGTGAGAAATCCCAAAGTTCACTAATAAGTGAGGTAGAGTCTTTGATAGAAATCAGATGTCTTTTGTTTACTGTACTAATGTACACTGAAACATTTTATACAGCATTGATTCTGCATGGAAATGTTAGGCTCACTTTATATGTAAAACTAAAACTGTCAGATTAGGGTGGAGTTCATGAATAATTCAACTAATTCAGACAATTGTTCAGACAATTGATTAATTCAATGCAAGCATGAATCCCTGTAAATCTTGTCCAAATTGTTCAAAATCGACCTTCATTCAGGAGGGTGTAAGCGGTAAACAAAATGTCAATATGCATATGCATCATTACTTATTGTGCTATGGTACCATCGTTGAATAGTGGATATTAAGCATTAGAATGGGCAGGTGAACTGGGGTTTGGCATTATGGATGTTTCAGTGATTCCCTGGGATTCTGATTTTCTGTTTTTCACAGGGTATATGGGTGTCCAACCAGCTCTCAGTTCACAATCCTCTATAGACAGTGAGTTAAGCACCTCAGATGACTCCATCTCAATGGGCTACAAACTTCAGGACCTGACAGATGTTCAGATCATGGCTCGACTACAAGAAGAAAGTGAGTAAACACAAATTCAATCATGCACCAGTTTCATGCTTCATGCAAATTAATGCTGTGGGTGTGAATGTGCTTTGTAATTCTGTGTGCAGACTGGACAGTGAATCATTGTTATTAGTGTTTATAATCCGACTGTCTTGAGCAAACATGTCTCTAAAGATTAACTGTTATTACTTAGCAGTTGAATATAATGGAGCTATTCGGATGTTAGTACAAAACTTTCACTAGGGTTTTACTGTGTGACAAAGTTCCAATAGTCTGAGCTACATTTTTGTCGAGTACTTTGGTCTCAGAAATTAAAATTTTGGATTTTTCAGCATTCCTATCTTTTCCTGAGAAAAAAACACATTAAACAAAACAGAAAAGTTAATTTACACAGACATTTATTGACTTGTAATTCATAGACTGGATCCAAGTATATACAGTGGAATGCAAAGCATGTTGTTTTAATTAAGTCATGTCCCGAGTGACACATTTTACATAAAAGACAAAAATATAGTTGAAATTACAAAATTGCAAAAGTTCGGGCACCCTTGGTCCTTAATACTGTGTTTGGTTACTAGATCTTTGAAGTTTTTGTGTGCTGTGAACTGAAGAATCTGCAGAACCTTGAGGATTTTTATCCAAGAGCAGAGGCTGAGTTTAAATGTTCAGAACAAACAGAGCACTGATGAACAACCATCAAAGCACACATAACATTTAAAGATCATCCAGGTAATCACACACAGTGTTAAGAACAAAGGGTGCCCACACTTTTGCACAGGGAAATTTTTATCATTTTAGACATATTTTTGTGTTGAGGCTTATATGAAAACATATGTTTTGTAAAATATGTCACTCAGGACAGTATAAATAAAGAATAAAATGCTTTGGTATTATAACTCTTATTTTGTTGAAATTGTTAACATTTTTACAGATTCTACATAGGGTGGCTAAACTTTTGCACACCACTGTGTTTTAAACATTTTCAACAATATAAAGTCATATATTTTGGGATGTGTTTTTCTACAGTGTTATGTGTCAAGTGGACCTTTATTTTGGAATTTAATCAGGGGGCATAAATAATTGTTTAGGGTCTGATTGTAAAATATGGGGCTCTCACTAAATCCTAGCTGTTTTGAGTCTGACATCATCACTTGGCCGTGTATTTGGCAAGTTTAAGGAGCATAGGCAGTTTGGATAGTTTGGTTAAGGTTAAGTTAAGAGCGTAGCAAGACTCGAAACACCAAGGATTTTGTGAGAATTGAGATTCAGCGGTGATGTTACGAATTGCAACCAACAGCTCCAGGCCACCGCTGACCTCTCGCTTTCAAAGCACTACAGTAGCTGACACGGGACAAAGAATTCCGAAGAAGTTAATATATTTATCCTTACTATTACACAATGCTCCTTTAATTAATAGTTTTCAAAATAAACGTGAATCGTTAAAATGTTCTGCAGTATGAAATAAACCTTTTTGGGTGTGTTTAAAGGTCTCCGGCAGGACTATGCCTCTACCTCAGCCTCACGTCGCAGCTCCTCTGCATCTCTACAGTCTCTGCGGCGTGGCACATACAGCGATCAGGAGTTTGACACTTATAGTCTTGAAGATGGGGAAGATGAATGCAGTTCTGTACCACAGCGACTCCAGTGCTATTCACCCTCTCCACGCAGCACTCCCCGCTGTCTGTCTCCTAATACCTTGGCTGAGTACAGCCGCCTGGCTGCCCCTCGCCCACGCATGTGCCGACGGTCCCTGCAGAGTCCGGGAGCCAAAAGTGAAGGTAGAACATATTAATATATACTGTAGCACAGATAAACACCTCATAGATGGTGTAATGCCCTAGTGAAAAGAAAAGTACGTTGCTGATTCCTGGTTTGAAATAAGTGATAGATGATCTTGCAACATTAACGTTTTGTCGTAAAATACATGCAAACTTAGCATTGTACTCTTATGAAAGGGAAGAAGAATATTGTAAATAGACAGTTAGTATTTTGAAGTGGCCCTGTGTGTGGTTTTCAGAAGAACTAAGGCACAGCATGCCTAACCTGACCCCGCGCACCAGCCTACGCTCTCTGGAGGCAGTAAGAAACAGCCGCAGCATGGAGGCTAACTTACAGAGCTCAGGCAACCGCACATCCCGTCTGCCCCACTCTCCCTCAGGTTAGTACCCCACCCCCCCCACCCATCTGCCTACCTTCATTCTTTTCCCTTCTCCTTAAGTATGTAATTTACCCTCTGTCAAAAGTCAATGCCCTGCAGAAAGCTGAGGATGTTCGATTATAACTTAATAGGAGTTTGTTCCATCTTCTCATGTAGTAATTTCTTTCTCCTTAGCATGTCTTGTCATAAATATTGTTGTAATATTTATGCCAGGCCTACCTACATTCTTCTCCAAGCTGAATGCCAGTGTATACCCCGAAGTACAATATGCACATAAAATGTATTATTTTATTAATAAAGAGTAAATTAATTATAAAAATATATTTTTAAAATAGAAACAAAATGATTATTTCAGTGGAGGAATTTTGTGCAATTGTTAATGTGTTTAAAATTAAAGGGCACAAGTCACGCATATTAGCACACAGCGTCTGCTAAATGACTAAATGTAAATGTAAAATTTGTTCTGGACTTGACATAGTTGTACTGGCCTGAGTTATGTCCGCTCAAGTGGAATAAGATTATGAGTCCTTTTTGCTTATGCCAGTCTATCAGGAAAGTCTTTTTTCTCACCTGCAGAGACGAATATTTTTTTTTTGGTGTATCCAAAATGTTCTGTAAAATGTAAGCTTTTGAGTATGACGCACTGTAAATCACACAGCTTGTGAATTGTCTCCCCGTCTGTGCTGTGTGTATCGGTTTGTCACTTGTAGGTACATCCTCCATACGGTTAAGAGGTGAAGGCCAGTCTCCGCTCTCTCTGCGGGCACCCATGAAAGCTCTCAGTCCTGTGGCCTCCATGGGTGCATCTCGACAAACTGTCCGAGGATCACCAGGTGCTCAGGGAGGGTCATATTCCGGAATGAAGAGGGTACAGTCTCCTGTAACTTCTAATAGTACCGGGTGTAGAAGTGCTGGTGCGGCGAGACAAACACCTGGCAGAGGCATCACTCCGACATCGCCTTCCTCCAGAGGCAGAATTCCACAGACATCTAGAAGGTAACACAAAACCACTTCCATTTATCAACATAAACTACGGCGAAGAATGGAGGTTATATTACTTTCTCCCTCAGCAGATCGCTGGGAATTACCAAAACGCGTGCTCCCACTGATGATTCATGGAAAGATGGTTGTTATTGAAGCCCCAAGGGTCACGTCTTTCTTCCTCACAGTGACGTTCAGTGTTGCAGCACTGTTTCTAAAGACACACGTTGAATCATCCCAGAGCCTCAGACAATGAAAGAGGAGATCAAGTTTATTTCCAGAGACCACAACTGATATTGTAATATGTAATATGTTACTTGTTTATAAAACGTCAACCTGCTTTATTTTCCTGAGTGTTGGAGAAGCTGCTTGCATAATAATAAGAGAAATGTGCGATGTCCTGTAATATGTAACTTTGTGTGAAACAATGTGTGGAATTTAACCCGACATTGGTATTGCATGTTTATCCTATTTTTAGAAATGAAGGAAATGTGATTTATATGCTGAAGTTTTTAAATCTCCCATTTTTTTAATTCAACGAGGGAGCAGCTGTATTCCGGCAAGAAGGAAATGTGTCTGTTTTGTATTTTCTTGTCTTAACAGAGCAATATTTAAGTTTTCTCCGAGTTCAAACGTGAAGGAATGCAAATCAAATTGAGGTCACAATGTGCCAAGGTGCATAACTACTGCAACACTGTTTTTAAAGTTCAAAATGCTTTTAAGTTGATGTTTCTACACTCTTCCTCCATATGCAATTTTGATCGTGATTATGGATGCCTGTGATTTCAAGATGTAGAAAAGATGCACTAAGTCGGGAACAATATCAGTGTATGCAGTGAGAAGTGGAGCGCCTCATCGCTCATAAATCAGCAATAAAAGTCCTTGAAGGATCATGTGTTTGTAGATTGATTTGCATGCGGTGACCGTGGGGATTATGATCATACTCTGTACATACAAGCTTGATGGACTCATACAAGCTTCTTGAATCTTGTTGGGTTTGTTTCATTAGGATTTTCTTTGGCTCTCCATCTGACTCTTACAAAAGTGACATCTGTGGCCTGTGAATGTGCAATAAAACAAGTTTTATGATCATATCTCTGCGGAACACAACAGAAGATATTACGAGAAATGTGCAATGCACTGTTTATTCAGTGGGATGTTTATGTAGTTAAATACTCTCATGTATTTCCTGTTATGTTCCTCATTTTTGAATATTAGACAAATATTGATCTTCTTCCAGAACACCTGATAGATATTTGTCATTATTGATACAGTATTGATCAGAATCATCACAACACAGTGAGTTTAACCACAATGGCTGATTATAAAAATAAACTCTTATTTTTAACAGCTGACAGTTGATGTAAAACTCTTATTTTATATACAGAACATCAAAGTGTTGCTAGAGGAAATAAACTCTAACTGTGTGTCATGACGTCAGGCCCCTCTCTCCGCCACTGTTACCCGGCTTTCTGATTGGCTCACACGTCGAGACGACGAGTGTGATTGGCCGAGGCCTCGAACCGAGCGGCGTGATTGGTTCAGGCCTAGAAAACAGTGCTCGGGGATTCTGCGCGTACAGGCCGCAGCGGTGCTAGCGTGGAAAATCCACTTTAACAAAACTCGACACGACCCCGCGGCCCGAGAGGCCGTCGACGCGTGGAGATCCGTCGCGGAAGAGGTGAAAGGTTTGAGATTTCAGCGTCGCGTGTACGAACGCGGAGCGTCGGCCTGCGCGGGCCTTGTGTCGCTTCCTGTGCGCTCGCGCTAGCTCACCCTCAGGTTAAACTTCTACATTAGCGAGATTTATCCACACCGGAAGTCCACTCGACGCAAATATGATGAAACACGCAGTTAAAGAGATGTGTGTGTGCTTTTGTTATACAATATGAGTGCGTTTCTCCCGTTTGTGCGATTACACATCAGTTAGCTTATGCTATTAGCCGCTTAGCATTTATAAAATGGCGGATGGCAATATGGCGCAATAGCGCGACTCTACATGCGCGTGCATTTACACGAATATAAAGTTATTTTCGCACACATGTTGAGATGTTTGTGTGTTTTGTGCAGATTGTTGAGTTTGTCACGTGTAAGAGACATTTGTTACATTTATTCCCTCACAGTTGTGCGCCGATCTGCGCAATTACGAATCGTACTACGGCCAAGGCGTACGTGATGAATATTAATGAGGTGACGTCATCTCTGTTTGGAGTCGACGTATTGGAGCGTCAAGTCACGAGCGCTCATGAATATGCATGAGGTCATTTGTACCCATAGTAGGTTTCGTTACTTCATGTTGAGATGAAGACAAGAACTTATTTTATTTATAATATTTATAAGATTTATAAGATTCCAGGAACAAGACAATTTTCAATTTATTATGAACAATCAAATGAAAATAAATAATAGAAATAAAAGCATAAATTATATTATAAATCATAAATATAACAATAATATAACAGAAACAATATATGTATATGTGATTAATATATGTTTTATATAGCAATTATAAAAATAAAACAAATGTTAATTTCTCAAAGTTTTTAGTACCCTTTGCTTAAAAAGAAAATCTAATTGAATCAACATAAAATATTATATTATGTAATATTTCTTATTATTTAAAATTCTGCCTACAGCTTTATTATGTAAATAATGTTGACTCTTTCAGTCTTTTCAACACAAAATAATTATTCACTATTTGTTATTATTCATAATATAACATGTTTATCGGTCCCAGAACTAATAAACGTATGATTAAAATACAATATGTGTCTGAAATAAGGATCTGATTGGTCTGTAATGAGCATTTACTTTTAATTATCTTGAACATTAGGGCCAAAGTTCAGAGTTCATAGTTTTTTAGATTTCTTATGGTTTAAGAAGATATATCATTATAAATTTGGCATTTCATTAAAGGTCAAGATCTGACAGAAGTGTTTCACAAGTTAATTTCAGACATAGCTTTTGTTGTCTTAAGGAGCACCGCTACACTTTATTAATGTTATATATAAAAGTTGCTTCATCTCAGTTTCACCTCAAATATCTCTCAGAACTGACAAAAGCTCAAGTCATCCGACATGTCAATTACTTTAATGAATAAATCTTTTGTTGGATAGTTTTGAAATGTCATCATGTTATCTTAAATCGTTTTATAGGTTTAACATTGCGTGGGACAATGGCGCTCGCTTTATCGCAGTTTAATGAACATTTGTGAATGGAGGACAAAGAATAACCCTGAAGTTGTGTATTCTGAAATGTTTTCATAATTAAATAAAGTTGTTTTAATGAGGAATATGTGGCTTTCTTGCTGGTAAAACCACATGGAAAATATCTTAGAGTAATAAGCCTAGTTTCATGGACAAGGCTGAATCGCTTTTATAAAAATGCCTAAGATAATATATTACCGGTGTGCATTTTTAGACAAAACAATGACATTGTTTTTAGACAGCTGAAACATTTATTTAAGTGTGCTACAGCCGTTGGCCTTGTCTGTGTAACCGGTTTGTTTTCGGCTCTGTTTGGCACATTACTAGTCTAGTTCAACAGAACAAGCGTGTAGATTAAGAAAAAACAACACCGGAGGGTCTTTATAACCCTCGATATTTTGAGGATCTTGTGGACTACAGCGAAACAGTTAAATAATCCTCAGTTACTAATTCTACACCATCAACATGTTGAAATTATGCAGTGAAGTTAAAGAGAAATAGAGGCGTGGATGTGCATGTAAATGAATTTGTGTGTGATATACGTGTAAATGTGTGTGAAATGCGTGCTAATTAAAGATAGAGACGGTAAAAACAACTCGCAGAGAGGCTTTTCCACTTGCCATTGTATATTGTGATTTTTGTCATTGCACATGTTTACAGAAAACAACTTGTTCAGATGAGTTCTGGCACCTTGTGTATGAGTCGCAATCAACGTTAGGATGTTAACCCATGCTGGTCTCAGGGTTCGGTTCCAATACGATTATCATGTCACAGATTCAGTTCAATACAATATCACAATGAATTGATGATGCGCTCAATTTTTACGTTTGGATACAATTTTGTCAATAAATACAAATAGTCCGAAAGCCAGATATATGAACAGAAATTGTTCCTTCTCAAGAAAACACACTTTTTGAATATATCAATCAAATAGTCTGAGCTCGGAAGATAACCTGAGCATTTGGAACGAATACACAAATTTTAATATTAAAAGAGCAAAATGTGCGTCCATGTTCTATAAAATATCTTTAACAAACACTACATCTCCTTCTTATGTCTGCCATTCCTTCACATCATGAGACATTGGCTCTGCCAGATGAACACCCGTGTGAGACTAAATCTAACCAGACCCGAGCCTGATCCCATTGTTAACATACGACAGCTTAAGTAACCATAAAAGCAAATTGATCACTCTCACCTTATATATACCATCATAATATAAAATTTATTACATTAAGTGTGACTTCATTTATGTGTGCGACACAGACTCATCAGGACATAAGCGAGCAACTGTCACAAATATGAGTAAACGGCTATTTAAGATTGATTGTACTTAAATCTCACATATTGTAATATTTGGAATAGCATGTACTTGTGTATAAATGGATAAATGGCATAGTTATTTATGCGTGTAATGATTTACACCTAGCATGTCTTATTCAGTCCTTGTTTACCAGGTTGTATATAAGAAACAAAATGAGCCTAGATGTTGGCTTTAGTAAGAAGAAGTTGTTTTAATAACTCGAGCTCCAGTCTCGCCAACCTCTGGCATTGTATTCTACTGCAACAATTTATGTGCGTGGCAAATGATGTCAGAAAGCGCCAGCATGTTATTATTGGATATTGTCTATTACTGAACCTGTACCGAATCCATCTCATCTGCATCACAATGCATCTTAGAAACAATTAATTTTCAAAACCCCTAATTAACTTAAGAATTTAGGCTATGGATACGCTTGGAGTTTCATCCCCTGCCGTTGTGTGTATGTGTTTCAATGCTGAGTGGCGAAGTAACACAAACAGGGAGGCTGATTCGAGAACCAGAAAGTGCTGTTGCATAGAAATGTATATTTTACACTGCAAAATTTAAGTCGCTTTGAATAAAAGCGTCTGCAATTGTAAAATGTCAATGTTAATATTATCAATGTTAATTACCAATTTTTATGTCTTAAGTATTATTGTCCCACATTTATTTGCGTATATAAAAGATTTTGTTTTTTAAGTTTATCCATATATCAAAAAATCATGTGTTTCTGTGTACTTTTTTGTTTTAGAAACTTTCAACCAGATGCCAGAGTCACATAATCATATAATGTTTGACACACGTGTTATGAACTGTCATCAAATGTGAAGGTCTGTTAAGTGTTATTTTTAAAATAGTATTTATATTAACTTTAGCCTGAATTGTATGTTTTGAGCTTGTTAATAATGCTCCTTGTGCAAACACAGAATTGTGGAAAAATCACAGATAATGGATCAAGGTGGAGGGATCCTGGAGTTTCATAAGGATCTCAAGATGTCTCATACCATGATTATGCCAGATTTTGGTAAGAAACGGCCATCTTACATCTTGTCCGGCAAAGCTGTTTTTCTTATGTTCATCCAGAATGCTTGGTTGTCCTTTAGTTGCCGGTTTGGGGGGCATGGCCCACATTGACGGTGAGCACATTGTGGTGTCTGTTCCGGAGGCTGTGCTGGTCTCAGATGTGGAGACCGATGAGGGTATCATGCTTGAGGCTGACCTGGAGGCTGAGGTGGTGGAAGGTCCCGACATCTGCCATGAAGATGTCATCACCACTGAGGGAGTCATCATGTCTGAGTCTATTCTGGGGGCAGAGGTTGCCATTGAGGAGGCACTGGGCGGCACAGCCAATCACGAACTGACTGCTGAGCTAATCGAGGATACGGCGTCTGATCAGGTGTTTGTGGCCGACCTTATTTCACAGCATGAAGAGAGCTCTCTGGATCATGACCTGGTATCTGCAGAGGTCTTGGTGACTGACGCAGAGACGGTGATCCATTCGGACGACGCCATGCCATCTGAAGTCACTATTAAGGTGCATGACGAAGAGGACGGGAAGAGCACTTCGGAGGACTATCTCATGATTTCCTGTGAGTGGACATCAGCAGAACGCCTCAGTAGGTTTGGGAAATAAAAGCCGGTTCTTTGTTCAGAACCGTGTTCAGTGTGATATTCATTAAAAAATCTGTGATGGCTTTAGTGCATTTCATCTGAAAGTGGTCAAAAACGTTATGTGTATGTTATGTGTGTATGTCTACATTGACGTTTGACTTGTTTTGCAGTGGATGAAGTTGGGGACAAGCTTGACATTGGGGATACGCCTTTAAAGATCAGGACGGATATGAGCCATGACGATGATGGATCGAAGGAGGATGAGTTCAGCTCCGAGGTCATTAAAGTTTATATTTTTAAGGATGATGGAGATGAAGATGTGGAAATAGGTAAGACAAACATCAAGACTATTTAAGATGATTTTTTTATTTCAAATTGATTTGTAGGATAAATGTTTTTAAGTAATAGAAGCTAGGAAAATAGCTATTTCTTTCAAACATTGGGCATTTCACTCAAAATCTATAATACAAATAAATAATATAATACAATTGAATCTTGCAGATAACTTTTTCAATGGTTATGTTTTTTTAACAGAATGTAAAAGCCCAAATAAAGCTGCACATGAAAAGCCTGTTTCTAGGAATCAGTGTTTTTTTTTCTACAAACCATAATTATATTGCGATTGTGATGTAGGCAGCACAGAGGTGGTAGCAGAGAGTGATTTTCACAACGGGCATGCAGTGTTGGAGCAGGCGGGCTCAGGCCGGCTGTCTAGAGAGAAAATGGTCTACATGGCTGTAAAGGACGCAAGTCCGGGAGAGGACGATATCAGTGAGTTTTTGAGATGTTCCACATGTTGTTTGTGTTTCTAAAGCAGAAATCAAGTGTGTATGTGTGTGTGTTATTTTTGTGTAGACTGTTCTGAGATGACTGATCAGGTGTATATGGAGGTTATCGTTGGAGAGGAAGAGGCTCCTCCCATCCAGGAATCGCAGATGGAGGACACACCAGTCAACAAGACCTTCGTCCCTGCTGCCTGGGCAGCTGCCTATGGTCCTTTACTTTACAACAGAAACATAAAAAGATATAAGTTATTTTAAAGGAAAAGTTCACCCAACAGTATAAGTCATTTACCTATCTAATGTTGTCTCATAATCCCTGTGAAAAACACAGATTAGGGAACTTCTTTTACTATTGCTATCTCTACCATTTACAGCGTCATTGTTTTCTCAACTATTGTTATGTATACAGTTGTATAGATGACTTTTAAAATATAAATGCATACTTAATGACTGTCAAGCTCAATATAAATAAACCTGCACCACATCTGCTCCTTACCAATAAGTAAATGGTAGGATTTAAATGTTTGGGGGAATTGTTCTTTTAAACGTAGCAGTAATAGTGTTGTTAAACTGCACTCTGTAGTTTTATTGCAAACGGCTCATAAGCGTTGGTTTTCCTACAGGCAGCAGTTTAGAGACTAAGAACGGATCTGCTACTCCTTACCTTCAGATAACTGACAATCTCAGCACAAGTCGAGCTCTCAAACAGAAGATCAAGAAGAAGAGGAGAGGAGAGTCACGCCAGTGCCAGACGGGTAGGACAGACAAATGTATGTTAAGGTCACCAAAATGTTGTAAGTTACACGACTTGTCAATGCGGAGAAATGTTCAGAAGATAGCAATAAAGGTGGTTTTGTGAGATTTGCAGTTATCAATGTCTAGCAATGTTTTAATGTAGCCCTTACAATAGCTAAATAAGCTCAAATGTGAATGGTTTAGAAGACGTGTATTCACCTATTGAGTCATTTAGATCAATTTAATGGATAATTCTTTTATGAATTACAGAACAAAGACATTTATACAGACTTGAAACAACTCAAAGGTGAATTGAAAATTATGAGTTGTAGATATGGTGTTTTAATTAGGAAAATATTGCAAACTTTGTCTGCTGTAATTTCCAGCTTTCATTTTTTATTTTATTTTAATAATGTTAATGTTCTTAAAGAGATAAATTATTATAAATTATTTATTTCATTTAAATGTTTCCTTTTTTTTTGTAGCTGTCATCATCGGCCCTGACGGACAACCCCTGACTGTCTACCCTTGCAACATTTGTGGAAAGAAGTTCAAATCAAGGGGGTTTCTGAAACGCCACATGAAGAACCACCCAGACCACATGTTGAAGAAAAAGTACCAGTGCACCGACTGTGACTTCACCACCAACAAAAAGGTTAGTTTTCACAATCATCTGGAGAGCCACAAGCTTATTATTAAGAACGAGAAGATCCCTGAATACACGGAGTACACGCGACGCTATCACGAGGCCAGCCCTCTGAGCTCCAACAAACTCATCCTGCGTGACAAGGAGCCCAAGCTTTACAACTGTAAGTATTGCGAGTACGAGACAGCCGAACAGGGACTTCTGAACCGTCATCTGCTGGCTGTGCACAGCAAGAACTTTGCACACGTCTGTGTGGAGTGTGCCAAGGGTTTCCGCCATCCGTCAGAGCTCAAGAAGCACATGAGGACCCACACAGGCGAGAAACCCTACCAATGCCAGACCTGCGACTTCTGTTGCGCAGATCAGTCTAACTTAAAGACTCACATAAAGAGCAAACATGGCACGGACCTTCCCTTTAAGTGCGGACATTGCCCGCAGGCCTTTGCTGATGACAAAGAGCTCCAGAGGCATACAGAGATCTTTCAGGGCCACAAGACTCACCAGTGCCCGCACTGCGACCACAAGAGCACCAATTC
Organism: Triplophysa yarkandensis; assembly: GCA_033220385.1. Lineage (NCBI taxonomy): Eukaryota > Metazoa > Chordata > Actinopteri > Cypriniformes > Nemacheilidae > Triplophysa > Triplophysa yarkandensis. Next base: position 5,941,237 of record CM065654.1, read on the forward strand.
TAGTGACCTTAAGCGTCATGTTATCTCGGTGCACACTAAAGACTTCCCACACAAGTGTGATGTGTGCGAGAAGGGCTTCCACAGACCCTCAGAACTGAAAAAACACGCAGAGACTCACAAGGGGAGTAGAGTTCATCAGTGCCGGCACTGTGATTTTAAGATTTCAGACCCTTTCACTCTCAGTCGTCACATCCTGTCCGTTCACACCAAGGACTTGCCGTTTAAATGCAAGCGTTGCAAACGCGGTTTCAGACAACAGCATGAACTCAAAAAGCACATGAAGACGCACAGCGGACGCAAAGTCTACCAGTGCCAGTACTGTGAGTACAACACTACAGACGCTTCAGGTTTCAAACGGCACGTCATATCCATTCACACTAAAGACTACCCCCACCGCTGTGACTATTGCAAAAAGGGTTTCAGGCGACCGTCGGAAAAGAACCAGCACGTAATGCGACATCACAAAGAAACCCTAATGTAATGAGGTATTATATTCAACTTTTTGGCTACACGCAGATATTTGAACTTCACAGCATGTCTTGATGATTAAGCATCTGATTCGATGTAAAAGAAGTAAGACGGATCCAGGTGGCTGACAGTATGGTCTTCAAAATACTCACCTCCACAACAAATGAAAATTTCTCATTCAGGGTCCCAAATGTCTATTTTTATACCCACTTTGCTAGCAAATCATGTTCACTAAATTAAAGGATTAGTTTTAATGTAAATGGTTATTCTGTCACAGCAAGCAGTGAAAGTATATAGGGTTATACGCCGAGGCACAACTTCAATGTGGGCATCGTAAAGAACAAAGCAAAGTGCAGTTGCCTTAGCATGTTTCGCCACTTTTTATGGCATCAGTGTGGTGTTCTCATGAATAATTTTGGTATGTATTAATTTGATTAAGCTCCAGTAGGAGCTCAACACCTCTTGGTCACTATATACTTCCATTGTATTGGATCATCACTCCAACTTTTGGGTTGAACAAGTGAACCATGTCAGAATTTTCATTTTCAATGAAATTTGTTCTTACCTTTATGCTAGATAGAGTATCATCAAGGGCAAAAGTCAGCCCAACAATTTATCTGTTTAGTGGACTCCTTATTAAATGTGTTTTACCAAGTAGTTTATCCAGGTTTTCACAGTTGACATTATAAAGCCAGACAATGTTTATTCAAGCAACCAAGTTCTCTTAATATACCTACAATGATGAAACTGCATTATTATCACATCTCTATAACATTCGCTCAGTACATTTGACTTACTGTTGTTGACTTTGTGAAGACCACTACAGTTTTAATGATTTTATGTCAAGTCAAATCTTAACATACATGCAGCAACTGCCAATTATTTTGGATCTCTTTTTTCGGTGTCATGCCTTACATGTAATGTATTATCTTGCACTGAAGTCAGTAAAAGTTAAGTTGTGAATATTTTTTAACAAGTTTAACTTTTGATATAACAGATGTATTCATAACAAATCAAATCACACCAATAGCACCTTTCGCTTTTGTGGTATCACATCATTATTTATGTATTAGTGTGTGGACATAGACAGAGACAACATCTTAAATTTTAAGCCATTTCCCTTCATGCTTGCATTTATAAGATCTTAGCAACTTAATGAAGCTTGTGTATCGTGTCTGTTAGAAGGCACAGGTTTTGACCATGGCAGAAAGCATTAAGCATTAAGCAGGAACAAAACCACTCAAACTTTGATTTGGTTGTTGTTATTTCTGTGTAATAACCCTAACCCAGTATAAAAAGCAGTCTTTATAGTCAGAGTGTCTCTAGAAAAATTGGTTGCAGTGAACTCTTAAGGCAATGGATGAGTTACAAGAGCTTTGAAACCTAACACTATAAAGAAATGCAGCATGAGTGGATGCTATAAATCTTGTTTCTGTAGATACCTCTACTCACTACTAAATTTGGGGAATTAGATGCAAAATGTTCAAGTACTGGTGAATATTTTTATATCCCTGGGCACCTTACGCATGATTTTGTCGGGCATCATGCCTCATTGATGAAATGGAGAAGGATTTTTTGTTTCTAAAACAAACCTCCACACAAAGTAGTTCATCAATTAGGTCCATTCTTTTTGTGGCTCTGAACATTGAAGCAAGTCTGTGTAAGCAGTTCTTTGGCCTAAAACTAGTGGCAAAATGTTTGCGAGTAGTCTAGATGTCGCTTTCTTACAGTCATGGTTGCAAACTGTCATTCTTGTGAATGCAATTCGTACATTTTAAGCCATTTGTTCTTGGTGTAGGTGACAGATGGACTACTGTTGGAGCAATTTAAATAACTGTCTCTCATAATGTTTTTTTTTTTTTTGCTTTCAGAATTGTTTGGCACTCAGGTATTTCCTTGACATTTATCAACTAGCACTTTTCAAATGTAAAATAGTTAACACAATCTAAATAAATCAAGTAAATTCATTCTAAATGTTGTACATTATGTCATTAAAGTGGTTAATTAAAAGCATGGTTTATTTTTTTTTAATTCATGTTGTGAAAAATGCTTGATTTTAATATTAAGTTTAATGTTATTAAGGTTTACTAATGTGAATATACAAATGTCATTTACCCCAATTTTAAGGTTGGTTTGATTTGGCCCTTTGACAAATTTAAAACCAGTTTAACTGCTTACTAATTGTCAAATTCTTTTTTATTTAAAGCTTTGATATTTATTTTAATAATGGAATATAAATTGTGTTTGTAAATGACTTAAGAATAACAGTTTTGCAATGTAAACAGGGATTCAGTGGAAATATGCTAGTCATAGTTGATGGTAAGGGGTACATGGAGGCTCAGAAAGCAAAATCGGTCATTTGACATACAAATATGACCTTGTATTCATTATTGCTAATATACTGGAGATCAATTATTTAAACGTAATTTTTGTACCCGTTTATCCAGAAAAGCATTTGAGATGTATTGCTGAAATGTGAAAGTAGTTAGTCACCTTGGAGGTAAAGTCCACTATAGTTGTCTTTGTATTTCAGAGAGTACCCGAGGTTGATTGTGAGGTCATCGGTCAAAAAGATGAAGCTCATGACGACATAACAACAATGCCTTGTGGCAAATCTAAACTTAAAATCTATTATCGAGCTGTCAAAATCTAAGTGCATGGGTTGAATGTACTAAATATTGACAGTTGAATGTTCTATAAAAGAGAATAAACAGACATGTCTGCCGCCAAATGTCAACATAAAATTACATTAACTCATCAATCTATTATAATGTTATGTTTGAGGAAAAGAACTGTAAGAAGCGGATCAAATATTACTGAGTTAGCCAGCCCCTGGATCTCATAGTCAAAACTAAGATTTTATTTTTAATACACTTTATTGCTTTTAAACATGACCTTGCACATAAGAATAAATCACAGTGAGAGAATAAATAGACAAGAACTAAAAAATTAAATATGAACAGGCACAACAAATGAAATGAAGCACAGTGACAAATCTCTATTTGGCTAAGCAACTAGTCTTCGACAGAACATATCTTTAAATAAAACTGTCTAAACACGATGTCTTTAACTGTAATGCATTTTATAAAAATAAACATGTTTCATGCTTTATTATACTCTAAAATATAGGTACTCTGGTACATTACTACTAAAATCATAACTGTTGATAAAATCATCAATGTTGTGATTTCTCCTAAAAAAAGGAAGTTATTTTAATCAATCTTTGTTTTTGTTTTTTTTAAATTAAATTTGGCTAATATTTCATGTTTTTTAAAATATCTGTACAAGTTAACCATTTAATCATTATAGTTTTATATGTAAATAGCATTGTAAAATTTGTACTTTTGTTCATCTAACAATATAGTGAAATCTAATTCCAGCGTTAAACAGTCATTCGGTTATCTGGATAATGGTGTTTGCTTCATTCAAATCTAGAATTGGCAACATGCAAGACTCCAGAACAAAAAGAGTCTGTTGAAAGCGGGGTTTCAAGACTATGATCCCATAGACTGGAAGAGGAGACAGAAACGTTTTCAGACATAAGACAGCAGTTGGTTTTATTAAAATACATATAAAACTATTCTGTGTTGGGGGAGGTTGTTCTCTTTTCAGGAGTGCACAATGGATGACATTACATGAAAATCCCAAAATAAAAGACATTTCAAATAACCTTGTAGAGGAAACAATATCAGAAAATATTATATATGGTGTTGGTTGTCAGTGCACTTGTAAAGGCTTTATGTTTAAATGGATATATATGGTATATTATTACACAAGAATTGGCCTTGAACTGTATTGTGTGACTGTCAAGAGCCCACCCCACTATTACACAAACCACTGTTTTCACTGTATTACTTTAAATGAGGTATGGAGCTGGATCTGACCTGCATGAGCATGTGAGATTGAGAAAGAATGTTAAATTTGTGCATAAGCAAAGAGGAACCCCTTTGTTTCAGCTTGGTCTCAGCTCAACCACTATATGCATTTAATTGATATTTCAGTCAATTTAAATCTGCTACATAATCTGCCCGGAGCAGGCGTTTCTTTTCTCTATATTGTTTGTGGGCTCTTGTGTGTGCACATATAACTTAAAATGTGTCGGTTTAGCATTGTAGAGATAAAAATCTAGACAGTGTTACGTGGTCATTACATGGTATTGTGAAAGAGGAGTATTTCGTTTCACAAGAATCAAATTTGAAAAACAAGCACATAACCAAATGACCATTTCTCTTTCTAACTAAATGACAACATCTGATAGAACTTATCTGATTTTGCCATTCAAGGGCACATATTTTAGATTACGTAGGTATATTGTCTCTACAATACTTGGAATTGCAATAATGATAATATTGTTTTTTCAAATATATATATATATATATATATATATATATAACCCAGACACTCCCTGTCAACACCAGCCCTTCCCAAGACAGATATTTTAGGATTTAAATAGGAACAACTGAACATATAAAAACTAACTCCATTTCACAGTAACCTTTCTCTAAAGACACAAGAGTGAACAGCCCTGTATAATATCCATATTTTACACAATCAGTGTTTTTTCTCACTCATGTGCACATTTATAATATGAAAGGTCCTATAGTTACAAGTTGGAACAACCTTTATAACAAGTAAAAGTTTTGTAGTATGCAGTAATGGAGTTGACCAGTCAGTAAACTAACAGTAAAAAATGTAAACCGATGAATGATTATAAAAGATTTCTGCCCCATTGTCTATGCAGAACAGGTGACTGTCGCCTCATGAAGCTGTGTGTAAAATGCACTCCTTACTTGCTGGGAAATGTTTTGATGGCACGATTAAGAGAGCCCATGTTAGTGGCGGTAATGAGTTGAGGACTTGCGCTTTTATTGGGGAGGCTACTAGAGTGTCCCATTGCCTCCTCAGCAGCCCGCAGAAGAAGCGTGTAGTTGACAGCTACCTCCTCTACTTTACGTAAAAGCTGTAGTTTTTGACTTTCAGAGCGTACACCTCTGACCAGCCGAATAAATGTCTGAGTGAGGTTACACAGCACCTGGAAACTGGCTGTAACAGCGTTTAGCATTCTTGAGGGACTTTTCTCAACACTTGCCACACGTCTACATGATGCCCTAAACTCTTTAAAGTGGACTGCAAGTTCTTGCTTGTACTCTGCCAATCTTGCAGAAGGAACACATGGTTCACCCTCGATCTGGGGACTGCTGGCACACTGCCTTAAAATAGAAAGCAGCTCATTGGCATCAAGTTGTGCGTTTAGGAATCCATCGGGAAGCAAAAATGTTTTGCCCTGAAGGGACTGTACTCTTGCCAAACTACTTTCCAGGTTTCCAGGGGCCCGCAAATCAATCCTCTGTGTTTGTGGCTCCTCTTCTTCCTCCTCCTCGCCACTGCAATCTTCTGCATCAAGTACCTGAAGAGTTTTGCTCACGACTGGCATTGATCTAGAGTCTAGTTGCATTCCAGGCAAGACCTGCAGGGGGATGGAATAAGACAGTTCATCCTTTTCACTGCTCTCATCAGCCGCCTCACATTTTCGATAACAAAAGCAAAAAGAGCAGCATTTTTCCCTATCCTCTGTATCCTCACTTGGCAACCCTAAAACCTCAGCTGTACCCTCACGGCTTTCCTGAACAAGCTTCTCTTCCTGAATAAAAAAGATTCCTTTCTTTTTTGCATCCCCATCTTTAGCATGTAAAGGCTCGACTGGTGTTGGTAGACGAAGTCCAGTGGCCCTGACTCTTTCCATTTCTTTCTCCAAGCTCTTTGCTTTTGTAGATTTGACCTCAGCATACAGGGGGGTGTTGTCATTGTTATCTATCTCTCCTATACTATACCGCCTTTGTAGCTTTTTGTACTGAGTTGCATCCATGCTTTCTGAACGGGTGGTTAAACATGATGTGGATGTTTCTCTGGGTTCCCTTGACTCTAGGCTTGTGGAGCGGATTCGAGTGGTTTTGATTTCCAAAGTCTGAGGTTTTCGTAACTCTTCTGGGACATGTGTAGTCTTTGGAATTACTGGAAGTGTTTTAGAGACGGTCCTCTCTCTTCCTCTCTGTTCCACTGTAGAACCCACTGCTGTGTCTGGGAGACGCATTCCCCGGCACATTCTCTTACAATCACAGCTTCGTCGCTGTTCTCGTGAAATTCCTGGAACTTTCTGTACAGGACTTGTGCGTAGCTGGCAGGCACATGGGGTAAAAGACGGGACTGGAGAAGATCCCTGGGGCAAGAATTCTCCTTGTGATGTTTTAGGTTTGAGTAGCTCTTCCAGAAACTCAAGTTCATACTGCCTGACCTTCTGGAGCTGAGCCCGGCGCTCATCTGTCTCTCGACGCAGACGTGCTGGAAAAGTGGCTGAAATTAAATTTCTGAAACTCATAAATGGAGTACTGCGCTGGGATTTGGCTTTATTTGCTTCCTTCTTATACTCTGCCCCTGGGATAGTTGCACCCTTTTCCAGACAGCTCAGAATGTGTGTTGGGTTTACCAGCACTGGCAAACTTTTAGCAATTTGTTGTGGTTCCCCAGAAGCTTTACTCTGGTTGTTTTCCGCTTTTGCATCTGGCATATCTTTTTTTTCTACTTTAACTGGCATTACTGGTGAATATTTTGTGGGAGGCAGGGTGCTAGGCTTAGAAATACTTACATCAGGTGTCTTAGCTGTACTCTCTTTGTTGCTGGCTGACTGTAGTCCTATGACGCGCATACGCTCATCATCAGTGGGTGAGGTTGAGTGAAACGCTATCACCTTTTGGGGATCTTTTAGACGCACTTGTGGGCCTGGCTCTGGTCGTACTGGACATGTGCAGAACAAGTCAGCAGCTGGGAGAAGATCCCGTGAAGGCTTAGTGGTCTCACTTGAGGCAGTCTCGGCATCTTGGCACATTTTTGTCAAGCAAATGTTAGCAGATGCTGTTCTTTCCACAGGTAGGAGAACAGGTAAGGCTATGTTGGTTGTTTCATGGGTGCCTTTCCCAGATAGTTGTTCCTGGACACCCTCAGAGGTATTAGAGCTCAGCATTACTTCATTAGCAGGGGGACATTTCTCTTCATTGGACCCCTGTTTAGGGGATTTTAACTCATCAGATTTCTGTGGATTGTCAGACTCTGATAAGGTCTCTTTGACTGGACCTGCTTCTGTGTTTGCTGAATCCTTCTCAGATTTTTCTCCTTCTTGGCCTTTTCCCAGCTCCACCACATTGCCTGTCCCTTGATTGGGACACACTTTCAGGGGCACCGTCTTACTTAAGATCACAGACTTTGGTGCACCCCTGCCACGGATCTGACTCATTGAAAAAGCCCCTCCCCCAATTGTTTGTGTAGTACAGCCTGGGATCGTCAAGGGAAAGTCTCGCCGACTAAAAAGCTGTTCTTTGTTGATGTGGTGGGCTAGAAGATAGGCCTGGTTCTGATGCTGCTTCATTGCTGACACCATCTCAGACACATCTGTTAGCTCTGATGAGTTTGTCTCATGCCCAGAGTCCAAGGACGATTCAGGGGTTATGGCTGCAAGCACAATTAACCCTGCAAGTGAACAGAAAAGCAAAACAAGATCATAAGAAACTACACCAGGTCAGTTAAGGTAAATATAACTGCAAAGACAAGTACCTTTTGTAGAGTAAAATTAAAGATAAAAAGAAGTCATTAGCCGTTTACTTGTTACTTTTGTGTTTAACATTTAGTAATCAAATAAAAGTAGGAAATCAATCGACAATCTAATTGAATGGCCAATCTCATTTTGAATTTACTCATTGATCATTAAAAGGAGCAGCACTTGTAGTAGTATTTATGTCCACCTGCTGTCTGTGGTGTCTGCTGGTGATGATGCGGGTAGTCCTCTGATGCAGCGAGTGCTTCCAGTGCTTGGAGGGTGGACACCAATGCATCATCTAACTCCTGTGCGTGGTCTTGGACTGTCCTAGTGGCAACATTGTCAATCAGTGTTACAGGAACTTCCTCTTTTCTTGTAGCTGTAGCAGCAACAGCATTGATTCGTTTCCGGCCCTTTTTAGGGTCATCTTCATCAGAGCTGTTATCACGGAACCCTGGGGGCGGCGCTGCTATGGCAGGAGGGGGAGGCTGTAACTTTCCTACTCCTTCATCTATCTCCTCATCCTCCTCATTTCCAGGGAGTGGTAAGGCTATGAGATCAACAGACCCCACTTCACGAGAAGCACAAGCATTTGTGCACTGTTGCAAAATAAGCTTTCCCAATTCCCCAGTGTCTGATGTCAAACCTTTAGCTTGGAGTTTTGCTTTGCATGAGTCACAGAAGAACCTCTTTGCTTGTTGTGACTGCTCCATTGTTTTCGCTCTGACCCTAAAGTTTGAGTTCTCATCTGCAGGAGCGTCTTGTTCAGCCACTGATTCAGTGCTCTTTACAGTGGGATCAGACTTTGTACGTGAACGACTCTGCACCTGCGAGATAAGATTCTCATTAATGTCAAGCTCCTGCTCTGTCTGTAGCTGAAGGTCTTGCAGCTGTTGTTGCTCTTTTAAATGGATGTGACACAGGCCAAGGTGCTGAGATATAGGTGGTGCTAAGGTCTTCTGTGTTGCCTCTCTGGACGACCCCTCTCTCTCTTCTCGTCGGCTACCACTTAACACAGTGGCTCCAGAGCGGGAATTGGCATGGGAGCTTCTGGAATCTAAATGACAGAACTGTCTGAGTGGCTTTACTTGTAGAGGACACATGATTGATGGTAATGAGTCCAGATGACAAAAGGGTTCTCAGAGATGGATGCAGAAAGAAGCCTTGTGGGATGTTATGACATGTTGTGTTCTTTCACTTTGGAAGACCACAGCAGATGATGCGAACGTCCAACACATACTATTTAGATCTAAATGTTCCCAGCTTGCAGAGTAATGAACTTACCCCAAAAAAGCATTTCAGTTAGGAAATGACATCTCATTAGCCATCACAGATGAGGATGAGAGATCAAGAAGCGTATGAATGATCACCATAGAAAATCTTTGTATCAAATATCTCTTTTTTCAAATGGGGGATAATAGACATGTTGAGGCACCACAGTTGGTATAGAATTACATTTTTCATAGAATTTTAAATGGCCAACATAATTATTGTGAGTAAAGATATATATTTCTGCTAATCAATTTCCTGTTTTCAAGGAACAACTTGTAGGTCAAAAGACCAACTCACCACCTTTAAATTTATTATTTTAAAAAATTCTGCATGAAATCAAGTTATTTTAATTATACCTGCTTTCAATACATTTTAATGTATTGTTTTAAAAGGGACAAACACCAACAAAAAAATGTTTATTTCTTTAACTACGCAAGACATCTGTACTGATTACTGAAAAAAATTAAATGCAGTTTACAGGAAACCCAATTTTGTTAAAAAGCATCTTAGGGTAAAATCCAAATAAGTTGCTTGACAAAGTGTCAACATTTTTTTTGTATATTCTAGACAGTGTTACTAAACTAGAGTTCCTAAAACGAGTAAATGAGTTATTGACTGCTGAAGAAAAAATTGTGAAACAAAAAGGCTCTTTGGATGTAAAAGGTTCTTTATGGAACCATTTGTAGAAAATTACATTGTAAAGCATCTTTATTTTTAAGAATGTATGTAAATTTATTCCAACATGTTTTAAGTGCAAAACAATTTAATATTTTTAAAGAGTTTAAACACATTAAATGTTATCAATTGTCAATTTATTGGTTATTCTATTTTGAGGAAACCAAGAAAATGTATTATCTGAAGGTACACCGGTCAGGATGTTACTATACAGGTTGCTTTTCTGAGTATTCGGAATTGAAGTTATGATGTTTAATGAGAGATGATGAAAAGCAATGCAAAAACACTAATATGAAGTTACTTTTGTACTTCAGTGAAATTTTAAAATAAACATCAAACTAGATTAAACCTAAAAAGAAATGAGCTTTAAAAGCACTGGACCTTTTAACGTACCTGCCTTGATCATATAAGGCTGACCAGGTATCCTGCAGTAGATGGTCTTTTTAGGATCCACAAAGAGCTTGTAATAGCCAGAGATCAAACAAGCAAAGTTGGATGCATCTGGCCACTCCATTAACAAGACCAGGGGCTACAAGTAAATACAACAAAAGAAAAGAAAATGTCAAATATTAAATTGATTAGTATGGAATATTGTAAATAAACATGGAAATGACAATAATTATGCTACAAGTAATTTTCACACCTTTGCCTCCAAAATAACAACCTCAACGCGGGCTACCCCATGATGCTCTCTAGAGAGTTGGACTTTGGCTACCCGGCTGAACTCTGCTAAGACTGTGGTCAAGTTGTTCTTCAGGTCAATCACATGACTTATTCCGTGTCTTGGCCCAACTAACAGTGTAGTTGCTGACTGCTTTTCATCCTTTTCAATGAAAAATAAAAGGAGATAATGAAAGACACTTTACTTCAACAGTAACCACAACTGGTGGTAGCAAAATCAACGTGTGAAATGCAACTGTGGACATTTTTATTAGTACAAGGAGTTTTTGAGAGGCTATGTCCAATTGTTGTTACCAGGCCAACTGTGTGAAACAAGAACCCTCCAAATGGTGGAAGGTCATTCAAGACACGCATGTACTGCAACTTTCCTTGTAAAGGAGAAACCTGCACAGACACAAATGGATGACAAGAAAATGAAATTTGTGAGTTGTGAAGGTGGACACAGTTTTTACCAGCAGAGGGCAATGAGTCACTACAGTAAAGTCTGCAATGCCTTAACTCAACATTACAGATAATGAAATTGCTCATGTATCTGTACCACAGTTATACGATATATAATGTAACGCACATTATGTGTTTTTGCATTACCACAGTTTTTCTAAATATGTCTAGTGACCAGTAATACCTTGTTACCAGCCGGTGGAGGATGCTGATACGTTTTCAACAGCTGTGAAAGAGATTTGCAGACATTCTTCTCTTTGACAGTGGGCAACAGGGTCAGAGGAAGAAAGGGTTCCAATCCCCATTCTTTCCTAGAGGCGGTGAGACAGAGTTAGTTAAGTCAGTGTTTTGATATGTCAAGGGCGACATCTGGCACTAATGCACAACAGCTTGGCTTCAGAACAAAATTGTAGACATTCCCCCAAATTCATATGCATATATTTGCTAACAAGTCAAGGTGAAACTTGATCACGCTTTCGGCCAATTTATATTACCCTTCTTAATCAAGCCATTGCATTTCTTCAAAAGCCTAAGAACTTACTCGACATGCTTGAGAGAAATCTTTTGATTGGGTCTCGCAATTGACACAGTGATATAGATGTGAAGGGCTGCCAACCTAAGTGTCACATCAGACTTCCAGTCCATTCCAAAACGCTCTTTGATGACATCATTGCGACTCTTTTCGAAATTTGAAACAGAAAGGAGAAGTTATGCTAGGACTTTTAGTTTTCATGGGAATGTTGTCAATGGGAATATCCATTATATATTGACTAAATCCACCTGTATGTAGAGGTACTCAAATGCCGCCGGGTCTCTTCTTAACAAATCAGCAGGGTCCTTCGGGAAGAAGCAGATTCGAAAAAGACACTTCATACCCTGGAAGTAGGTCCTGTGAACTACCTGCGCATACAAGAAACCAACACTCTGACAAACGCATCAACAGCAGTTCTTAATTTTGGTATGGTTTTTACACCTGATGTGTGTTAAAAGGTTTTCAGTTTGATGAGAGATTTGCTAAAAATAGACAGACTGACTGAGAGATGGCTAAAGGTAACTCATCAGTCATTGGTTTTTGGATGGCATTTACACACATGAGACAATGGCTGGTTTTCCTGGAGCAGATGCAGTCCCTGGTTGTGGGCCAGTCCACCAGACTCCAGAACCAAAGCAAAATGCTCAATGTAGCGTAGAGAGAGGCGGTCCTGCAGCGATGATATGACGTCCTGTGGTGAGAGAAGGAAAAGGGCAAAATCTGGGATATTCTGTAGAAATATTAGAATTTTGAGTTTGAGTTCTAGCAGCATGGTGAGGTTAGTAGACGTATTGTTTCTTGGTTGTTTCAGTGTAATACGGATGAAATCTAGTAAACTTGCACCAGAAGCAGTGTGCGTGTCTCAGATTTGACATTTCCATCAGCGTTAAAGCATTCAAATTTCCAGAAACCTTATTAATCACAGGATCTTGAAACGACAATCTGTCACTAGAGATGAATGTATGAGGCTTTAAACTGTCGGCTTGGCTTCTGGACATAACTCAAAATATTAATGAGTCGGCCATGTGACTAATGTATATACAATTTCACTACAGGAGGAGTTGATGATCACAATGTCTCGGGTATATTGATATGTTATAGTATTCTATTCAAACCCTTTTCCATTGCTGCCATTGCATCGTGTGCGTTGCCATTTGACACTAAGACCTGGAACAACTACACATCCATACCTTCAAAAGAAAGAAAGAGCTTTTGGAGCTTTTGTTACAGTTAAATAAGTGTTTTAATTTGGTAAGACGTATGATCGGCTTTGAAAATTAAATGATCACTCTTTTCCTAGCAGAAAGAAAATATAACCATTTTAGTACATTGTTGCTAGATTAATAAATAATTCTTTTATTTATTGACAGTTATGTATAAACCACAAGATCTGATTAATTTAATGACAGGAGTTTGATCAAGATAGGCCCTCAAGATCTCTGCGCTCCGCAAATGAGCTGAGACTTGTGGTGCCAGCTCAAAAGGGTAAGAAATCTCTCTCTCGTACGTACTCTGCATCAGTTCCTCGATGGAACGATCTTCCTCTGGCTCCACACTTGGCGGACTCGGCCTCTATCTTTAAAAAACACCTAAAAACTCATCTTTTCCGGCTACATCTAACTCACTAACTCACTTCTTTTCTAACCTACTATATCAAAAAAAAATTAAAATAACTTTTGTAACTTCTCTCTCTGTGTAACTTGGTAGCATTGTTTAAGCTCTTGTTCACGTATTGTTGTATCGGCTATTTACCGCTTCGTTGTCTCCTTGACTATTGTAAGTAGCGTTGGATAAAAGCCTCTGCTAAATGCCTAAATTAAATGTGAATGTAAATTATTATTGTTTCAAGATTCAGACCACACAGTATTTTACATAAACTTTACTAACAACCCCAAGATCAGTTATAGGGACTAATGCATACTGAACAAATTAATTAATTTATTACAAGATAAATGGAGCAATGGTATAAAGCTTAACTGTTTTGGTTTCTCCGCAAAAAAGCGCTGCATTACAAGATGTGATGTTTGTGCAGTAGGTACGACATGATTTGCATAAAAGTGGCTGGATATCCCTATTAGTTTGGTCCAGTAACTCACCCTAACAGTTGTGCGGCTGTCAAATGTAAAGGATTTGATCTGTCCATTTTCCAGAAACACCTTTAACACGTTTGGTATCAGAAGCAGAGAGTCGTCTTTAAGCATGGTCTGAGAGAGACAGCAGAGAAAGAGAGGGAGGGAAGAAAGCAGTCAGTGAATCCTGGATGGGTTAGTCAAGAAAGAAAACACTCTGAAGGTCAATGCACAAAATCTAATAAGAAAATCTAATAAATTCTAAGGGAAGAGAGAGAGAGAGAATGTATAAACACACGAGAGGACTCTCATGAATGGAATACTAGGGTTTAGCAAGGCAAAGCATATTAATCTGAAATCATGGTTAAGGGGCTGCCATTTGTCTAACGGATAATAGTTTAAGTGGACTTAAATCAAGAAATCATAATATGAGCACAATTAAGAATACATAATAGCTTTCACTAGCAGCATGTGTAAAAAAGACTTATTCAATTTATTCTGTCTTCGTTTAAATTCTTTGAAGGTGCACCAAGTAATCTTTTGTATATGATTTGTGGGATCTGCTTTTTCTACTTTAAATATACAAAAGGTTGGTTAGAAATGCGAATCATCACCTGATCTAGGCATCACAGTAACTACTCTTACCCTAAATGAGTTGTTCAGCACAGGCAGATTATTAAAGGTTTTCTGGAGGGAATGGCTAAGCCACACCAACTAACCACCAGAGTGCTGTAGGGCCCGTTGGTCTTCTTGTCGCTTATTTTTGTCACAGGTCTAAATTATTTATGCACACAATGACCATGTCATTGTCATTTCAACAATGGCCCATGTAAATTCATGCTTAAAAGTGTATGATCTTCAACTTAATAAGGTCTTATTCCATTATCCACCTGCATCTAATTCAAGTTTTTTTTCCTCTGGAACGTCACCCTTATAAGTTGTAGTAACACGCTGTTTCATGCATGATAAGAGCTTAAGACTGTTAAACATGCTGACTTGTCATGTTCAACGTGGTCCATTTGTTACAAACAAATGGTTGGATGCATGATATAGTATTTCTGAGCTCAAATACTCCCCGTAGAGCCACTTGTTTTGCAAAGTCTTATTAAATATTCAACCCATCACCAGGTTACGTGCTATTTATTAGCCATTTTCCCGTCCAGGCAGCAGTCGGAGAGTGCCGAAGAGCACGGGCATCCGTGGGTAAATTCCTGGACTAGCCCTTGTGACGAGATTGGTCTCGAGTTCCGCTAACAGGAGCTCGGATTTTTCTGGAAACAGTTAAGTTGTGTCTGTCTTCTGTAAATGTAAGTTAACCAAATGCTTTTTGGAGATATGAACGACGCGATTCTACACTATAGGTATTTAAGATTAGCATGAGAGTGGCAGAAACTGCGTGTGTACAAATTCCTAAAAGTCACAGTTACTTTCACATAGCTTACCTTACACTAACATTTGCGGAAACCACCAAAATCTTGCCTTTCCCTTCCATAAGTGTTATCCAAAAAGAATGTCTGCTTGATGCTTTATAGATTTTACATGCATACTTATTGAAGTTAATGCAGCTCTCAATGCCATTGTAGAAATTCATAATTTATGACAATACTTTTTACTCATGTTTATTCTGCAGCTTAACGGAGAGCTTAAAGGCAATACGTCTGGTTTAAGGTTGGTCAACCCTTATTAAGGAGACCTTTTGGGGGTTTTATGTGGTTTCATTGTTTCAATGTTTGTCAAATATACTCTTATTAGCTTTGGTCATTTGAATAATTGTCAAGGTAAAAAATTACTCAGTGCACCCTTAAGTGGACAGTGAAACTTATTACTTGATGAATATAATTTTTCCAACATATTTCGCCGAGACATTCAATCAGGATTAAGAGGATGTTACACTTAGTAGCTTCCTGATTTAGGCACCATATTGATTTGTACCAGTTGTCTGTCTACTATACATTAATTGCAGGTGACATAAGGTGTACTTCCTGAGCTGTCCAATGATCTTCCACTATGTGTCTTCAATAAAATGTTTTCATGTAATTAAGGTTTGACATTGAGTAAGGTGCAAGGGATCTGTATTTTTATATAAAATAACTCAATCTGGGGCAGCAATTTAATCAATGGTCCAGGGTAAAAGTCTACCACTCGACATGTGTACAAAATGTTTTTCTTTACTCGAACACAGAATGGAAACAATTTGACATGTCAGTTGAGGTCATGTGATGACAGGCGGGGATGCGAGCAGGTTGGCTAACTCTCAGTTTCAACATGATTCCAATCAACTGCACGTTTACTACAGAGTGGGATGTGATATGCATAAGTCCCACGTCGGCATTTGTCTTAAAGCCTATCCCTCTTAATAAAAGGTAGCCGCTTAAGTACTCTTTGCTGACAGGCTGGTTTTAATGAAGAAGGCCCCACTGGCCCCTGCTGATCACACAAGATGGATTGACATGATTAGAGGAGGCTCAGGTGAGGGTGGTTTGATCTTTACCGATTTTGGCCCTTTAGGCCTGATCAGCAAGTTTCTTCGTCCAGGAGAGCTGCACACCCCTCCCATCGGTCCGCTTTATTAAATTGGTGCGACCAGCACCCAAGGGTGTAGTGTGGACTCTTCCTTGCTCGCAAGGCAGATATCAGACTGTATGGGACATAATCCATGGACATTGACATTAACATGGGTGCTCTCAACCCATGTTCACCAAAAGGAGATGGCAGCTGTAGTGCTAATGAAAGACTACGGATGAATGAATGTCTAGTAACAACATTAGGGGTTATGGGAAGGCAGCAGTCCTTGCCTAGGTATACTGCTATCTTATTGGATTACTCCGAAGCAGGCTGGAGCTGTAAAATGAAAACTGATGCTAAGTTCTCCAATCTGGTACTATTACCCCAATACATCTGAGGGAATGATTCCCAACTTGTGCTGTTAGGATTTCCAAGTCAGTCAAACATTTCAGCAGCTAAACAAACAATCTACAGAACATATGTTCGTTCATGTCATATTGCAGTCTCAGACACTAGAACCCTTTGATTAAAAAAAAAACCCAAGCATAGTCATCTCCAAGGCTTACAATGTCATGTCAAGTTTATAGATGGTGGATGGAGATGCATTCAGAGTCCAGGCACGGATTCTTAACATAGTTCCTTTTGCTTCTAAACTAGTTGTCAACATTTCTATTAAGAACAGCAATTCACGCATCGCCCTGCCGAGTAATAAACCTGCAGTCTGATGAAATGATAAGAGGATGTAAAGTGACTCAAGAACTCTGAAATGACAGCTGTTATTCTCTCAAAATGAGATAAGTTTGTATGTCATCAGGACAATTATTATACTTTCATGAAAAGACATGTCGTATATTACCTTTCAATCATAAACTAATCAAATTATACAAGCCATTCAGAATTCGCTCACTAGTCACACACTTCAGCTGTGTTAGGCACAAGTTGTGCAGCTCTCATTTCAGCTGTCCATAAAGCTGTGTTTAGCACAGAGATGACTGGCCGTGTGATGTGAGCGAAAGGCAGCAGCACATACTGAGTCTGGGTCGCTGATGGACACTTGCTCAGAAAAGCGCACTTTGGGAGGATTGGTTCGCAGACGAGCTTTCTTGGCTGCACTTATGAAGGCAGACTTAGGTGACTAAGGAAACAGAAAGGGTAGAGAGAAAGAAAAATATAGGTTAAGACTTTGTGTGATTGTAATGCTCAAAAGCTTCAAAGCCATATGATTCACCTTCACAAACAACCATGTTAAGATTTACGCCATAAACACATTTGGGTACTTCACTTACAAGGCATTGCACTAGCACTTGCACACTAAAAACTCAGGTAAAATTTATTTGCAGTCGATGCACTGCCTGGGTCGCGGGGACTAGAATGAGCAAGGAATAAATTTCACATCATTTTGGATGCAAAGGACAATATTTCCTTAACTACCTGTTGCGGTTGCAGCACAGTGAGAACAATCGAGTCCTTGCACCGTCTGCAAAAAGAAAAGGACATTTTGGGAACTGAGTTGCAGAATAGGAATAGAGTGTCTTTTATCTGAAATGAATTCCCTTATCTGATGGCGACACATGGAATAGAAAAACATAAAGCAAAGTCAGTCATGCGTCCTGACAAGGCCCTTCCCCTCTGGTGACAGTAAAGGGTGTTACCTTACAAGGTCTATGACTTTCTCCCGGGGTGTGTCGCTCACAAGTTCCTGGTTGATGGCAAGGATGTGATCTCCGGCGAAAAGCTTGCCACTCGATGGTCCGTCTGGAAACAAGACACGTCAGAAAGAGCTGATTAGTTGACAACTCTTCACATTGTCTTTCATAACACTTTAAGGTGACTAGTATCATTAATTCACACTTGTTTCCTGGTAAGTCTATGCTTTATCTAACTGAGCAATTAAATATTATATTCCCATCCGCCTGCAGTTTAGAGCATACAGAAATTTAAAGAGGTCAGTAGATTTTGATACAAATGAAAAGCTTGAATGATTGATGCTTGACAAAACAGACAACAGACATCTTGCTGAAAGCTCCTGACAAACAGATGTCCTACCTACAGAGACGGAGCGTACAACCACAGGCCGTTCGCTGCCTGCGATGAAACCGAAGCCGTGGCTGGGATGACGTTGGATGCAGACCTGTCGAGCTGAGCCAGGAGTGAGACTACTAATGTCCAAACCATCCTGACCGTCCTCTAACATCACAGAGCTGCGAAAAAAGAACAAATAACTGTTCAGCTTCTGGCCGTGCAATAAAAGTCAGGACATGGTTACAAGACGATACCTGTCATAATCCTCTGCGTGTCCATCCTCGACCCGGGCCATCCCCTGAGAGGACAGAACCGGACTAGGTGAACCGCTTCAGGGGGCTGGCTCTGTTTTGCACACATTCACCTGAATGGAAAAAGAAAGACAGAGAATAAATAGTCATAAGGGCTTCTGGTTCTTTTGTTGGTGCACTACCTATTACCTGAAGTTTATTGAGATGGAAGAAACAACCCAAACAGTTAACCAGGTTAAGTGGACATAATACAAAGGAATGCCACATTGATGGCAATGTAAAAGGATGACTTTAAGGAAGAGGACGCTATACCACTAACTCTCATTAAACTAAACAGAGTTCTAATTTCTGGCCTTTTGACATCAGAATGAAGTGTTAAAAGCCCTTTTCTTGAAGGTATTACACTGTGAAAGAGTTTTGTTTTGCAATGGACTTTTCCTTCTATTTTATAAGTCCTCCTTAGATTTCAATTTTGCTACAGTACAAAAATGACACAAAAAATCCAGTAACTTTGATATTGGCTGTTAACTGGTTAGCACGGAATTAAGATATTAACATTAAGAATTTAACATGATCAGTTTCTACGGTAATGAAACAACCCTTGTGGCGAAATTCAATGTCAGGACCTCCTCTCTTGAAGCTCATACTGTCATCTCAGCATTATTATGTTTGAATAATAATATTTTCCTTAAATGAAAAGGTTGCATATAGCATTTATTGAATAGAAATACAGAAATACATTATGCAAAAAGGAGCTACAACTTTTAAGGCATAGTGAAGCTTTATATCCTTTTTATGGTCACAGAGTAAGATAAATCAAAGCTTTGCACAGTGTTTTCTAAAGGAAAGGAAAAGAAACCAAGAAAGATGGACAGGCCGTAACCCTGCCAATGTCTTAATGCTGGGGTTTTTCAGTGAATATGTCACAGCACAGTGACAACCTTCATCTGTCAAGTTCCTTCAGGCCATTTCTGCAGGTCACAGATACATCACTTTGACTGTTTTCTGGTATTCTTTCTGCTGCTGGTTCAGACACTCGAGGGCACATTTGTATTTGCCGTGAGCTTACCAACAAACCCTTCTGATGAGTCACAGACTGGAGCTTTCGGAACTGCAATGGGATGTGATGCGCAGGTTTGCTTTCCATCTGTCAGTTGCTGTTTAGACATCTGCTTGTCATCATCATGGAAACGTTTCTACAAACTTCCGCCTGGCTCCGACGGAGGACATTTTTGTCCTTTTTCAAGAAGTGAATTTGTGTCAGGGATAACATTACGTCCTTTTAGTCCCAGATGTAGTTTCAAGATTCTTGCAAGTGATATTTCTTTCCCTGGAACAAGTTGTGCTAGTACTGATTTTTACAGAAACTCATTTGAACACATCAATTTAACTGCTAGACTAGTATGTAGGAACGATTCAAAGAAATCGATCCACTCTCTGTTCCAAGTGTCCTCCACTACTTCTTTCGAGAAATTGTTCCATTACCAAGCACATAAGAAATAATACATCATGACACAAAATTGGTTTAGAAATGCTGGTGATCTTTTTGAACTCGGGACATTTTGTGGTGGTTAGTGAAATTTCTTCAGAATGCTGATAGAAAATCCAACTTAATTTTGTTTTGATATCATTTGCAATTCTATTAAAAGAATATATGAGTTGCTTAATGTTTTCAGTGGACCGGAACTAGAAAGGAACCCCGCTTTTAAAAAGCGATAAAATTCTTTATATTAAAAGTAATGCAGCTTTAAGAATGACAGCTCCGTGCGCACAGAAGCTCTCCGTAGCGAAGCTAGACTCATAGCGGCAAATAAAAGGGATCTTTATCTCACAGCTTGTTGACAAGGTAGACGCGCAAAGTGAAATATGGCTTTATTTCGCATAGGTGACAAATACATAGGGTCAGTCCTGGTCAGGTGGTTAGAGAGTTTGACTTTTAAGCAGAAAGTTGCAGACAATGATTGTGGAGTTTATAAGTGATGAATAGAATTTCATTTATTAAAAATATTAAACGTAGATCTAATTAATTACAATACTAGTACAACACTTAATGTGTGACAAGTTAATGAAGTATTTAAATATACATATTGCATTAAAGAAATAATATAAGGAAAGCTATATAATCTATAGTTTTATTAATGAATAATGCTGAATGATAATTAACACAAATATTACCTGGAAGTCTGAAGATTCTTCTATTCTTCTATTATTCAATTATTTAGTTTTTTTCCCTATAATAACATTTGGTATTAATATCGCAATATTTAATCTGGTCATTGTATCAACGTTAACATTTTGGTAACTTGACAGCACTACTTTCACTATGGAACACCCCAAGGACATTAGTGAGAAAACTTTAAAGAGTATCGCTGTAAGTATTAGTTCATGAAATAAATCTGTATGGACAGAGTGCAGTCTTCACAAAACAAGACAAAAAGGAGCGGGAGAGAACACACACATACACAAAAGAGCCCTTAGCATCAGGCCAACCTTTTCAGCAATGGAGACAGAGTAATGCTGTCAAGACATGCATCCCAAGGGCATTGACTAGCTGGATTGTTGCCATGGATACAGCAGAAGTGAGCTGATAGAAAATGAAGTGTACGACCGCAACAAATGATGGCTCCAGTCGTCCCTATACACACACACACACACACACACACACACACACACACACACACACACACACACACACACACACACACACACACACACACACACACACACACACACACACACACACACACACACACACACACACACACACACACACACACACACACACACACACACACACACACACACACACACACACACACACACACACACACACACACACACACACACACACACACACACACACACACACACACACACACACACACACACACACACACACACACACACACACACACACACACACACACACACACACACACACACACACACACACACACACACACACACACACACACACACACACACACACACACACACACTATATGCACACATACCGGACATGTTGTTTGAACGAAATCTTTTGGCCAATTATAACACAATGGTCTTATTTCATGTTGGACTCTGTTTATATTTTATTCTGGATTAGTAAAGGTTTCATGCTGCGCATATGCAAACTCTGGCTTAACATTTGGTTATCATACTTAAGGTTTGAGAGATACATAATGAGAACATGAAATCTCTTTCATCAATCTGGAGTGATTTTCTTCTTCAGAACACAAGATCCACAGATGAAAGAGTCATATACATGTTTTTAAATCAAATGAGGGAGAATAAAGGATGACAGAATTTTCATTTCAAGTCAACTGTGATTGGAAGAATACAACAAATTAAGACCTGCTATTCATCCGTAGTATTTTTTATTTGCCATAAATTGAGTCGACCCTACACAGTTCCGATTTCCAACATTCCCACTCAATTAAACTGAATGTATGTTTTTTTTTTTTTAAATGTTTACCCATGGCTCTCAAACTCAACACACGTTTTATGATGTAAAAACTCATGCTTTGTCACTGATGGGTCATCTCTTTTAGTATCACTAATGCAATTCACCCTTAACATCGACAAGATGCATCTTAATTCTGTCTGTTCACCGAAAGTGAGGAGTTTTATTTAACAGTGACCTTTGAGTGTGTACTTCTGTTTCAGACTCAAGTTAAAAGTCCTGCAATCGATCTGTTTAAAAAAAAGTAATGCAACCAGGACCTGTTTGGTTCACCTGACCCGGCTTTATTGCGCCAGAAAGAAATGAATAAATCCTATAACATACATAAAAAGAGGCCTCATAACCTCTAATTTCTCTATTCCGCTTGGAGAGATATCCTGTCAGGGTTTAGTGAATGTTCTTATACATCATGTATGCTGCGTTAAGCAGACATTTGCTGCTATATTGCTTTATCACATACGGCTATATGCACACGCACGCACGCACGCACGCACGCACGCACGCACGCACGCACACAGACAGACAGACAGACAGACAGACACACACACACACACACACACACACACACACACACACACACAGACAGACAGACAGACAGACAGACAGACAGACAGAGAAACACACACACACACACACACACACACACACACACACACACACACACACACACACACACACACACACACACACACACACACACACACACATTAACTTAATAAATCTGTTAAGTACAGCACTAACTCCAACAAATACATGAATTGCCCTTAAGCCATCTTGCCCTTTATATCATCTATCATTTTTTGGTTTCTTGTCGCTTTCACCTATCAAGTAGTTGGTTAGGAGCATCTTGAGGGACTTTTCCTTTTTTAAAACAGCAAATGGGAATTGTTTCTTGTAGACATCGTCCATGGTCAAGGGACAAAAAAAGGATAAGAAACCATTTTCACATCTCACGACTACATGCTTACAATGCACAGCAGAATTCATGAATCACTGACAGCGCCCCAGAAATGAACGAAGTCTGGGCAATGCTCCATCGGCAGTAAATATTGACTCAGGGCACTGGCTCCCATTTCGTCTGCTTTTGCAACCACATCTTTCACAAACAGAAAAAGAAGGATGCCAATATGACTTTACTTGAGTTATAATTGAAAACGTATTGGAAAGAATAAATAGCGGATCGTGGAAATAATTCAGTTTTACAGTTTCAAGTGGGACTATTCTTTTAAAGTAGCAGATGGGTTTAAAATGTTGAATGTGGGGGACTGAATCATGACCTTTGGTTGTAATCTTGGCCTCATCTCAAGGATTCAATCTTATTACGCACTCGACACAGTCTTCTTTACCCAGTAAGTAGGCAGTTCCTTATTGGGTTGAGATTGCATCAGCATTTTAAATGACATACGGTATCCATTGTGAAAAGTCAATGACTGCAAACCCAAGTATCTCAAGGGGATGGGGATGAGGGAGTACACAGTTTTTATGGCTTTCTCAAAGATGAGAATATATGACAGTACTACGCTGAACCATATGTGTGTTCACATTTTGAGAAGTTTTTTCCCCTTTATTTGTTTTTTAACGTTCTTCAAAATATCTTCTTTTGTGTTCTGCAGAAGCATGATAGTCATATGAGTGTGGAATGGCATGAGAGGGAGTAAATTGATTAATAATTCTCATTTTTGCTGAAATATCTAAGAAAAGAACCTCACCAAACTGAGCATATAGACAATGAACAATTGATCTGCTATTTTCCCCAGTCAACAAATCATTCCTGAAACACATTGGCATGATGGACCGCGCATTTGTCAAGAAAATAAGTGTTTAGTCTGGGATGAGGAGGAGGAAATGAAGAATTAGACAGTGTGCAGTGCTGAGGGCAAACGGAGCACAGGAGTGATGGAAGTCAGGACAGATCCAGCGGCAACGGCAGATGTGAGAAGAATATACCCTTCCTCGGATCCCGTAATAATTTACGTAGCACTCTATTCCGAGTCGAAAGTCCTTTTGACGTGGAAAACTCGGATCTGTCAGCCTTCAAAAAGCACCATTTGTTTTGGGCATAAATATGTGACAGTCAGTTTTGATAACACGTTGAAGTTTCCCGTCAGTGTCTCCCGCGCCAGTCTGGCGGCAAGAAATGCTCTGAATAACAATGCATGGAAATACAATTTAGCTATGAAGTGACAAAATGAGTCAAACGTGAAGTCATTGGTATAATAGAGTCCTGGGTGGCTTCCACATGTCTGAGCGTTAGTGATTTTCTCACCGATAGGGAACCATATATGAGGGTGTGAAGACACCTGGGGCACAGCAGGGCCAGATCACCGCTTCTCCAGTGATGCAAATCAGATGATACACAATACTGATGAGCACTCTTGGGAAACAGGAAATGATTTTTGACTTTCAGAAGGAGGTGCATAAACACAATTCTGCAAACTTTAAATTGGCAGACTTTAAGCACCATATTTACAAGCGTGAGAGGGCACATTGTAAAAAAGTGCTGATGACAGTGGACATTTCTGCTGGAACACTGATTAACACAGATTGGGTGGTAAATTATGTTATATATTCCCGAAAAGTCTGAGTCTGAAGAGGAAAATCCTACGAATGCATATGCAATTCGGTTGCAAAGCCAGCTGTGTCCGTACCTTTTCATCCCAAATGCTCACCGTTTGTCTTCCAAAAGGGAATGAAGGGCCCATGTTGACAACAAACACTCAAAAAGAATAAATTGTGCCCCTAACATCAGTTTACATGCATGTTCTATATGGTAAAAAACCATTCAACTTAAGTTTTTATGCAAATCCAGTAAAAGCACAATTTACAAGTATTGTGGGAGGAATATGAAGACGCTTGTATTCAGCTGACATTAAACAGCATCACTGTGATCTAGACACCTGACTTTAAATGATGAGAGTATAATCACTTTGTGTTCAGACATATAAATAACAATATTAAATCTTTCATTATAACACACATACCTCTTTAAACCAGTATTCACGAGTTTGCCCTTATGAGTTTTTCAACACGTTTGTCAGTAACTTACAGTGAATAGAATTTATGATCTCATTTATAAACCAACACAGACTTTCATAGAACAAGACTAAATGTCTTAGATCAGGTTTCTTGTTATGTGAATGTATTGCATTTTAAGATGTTTAAATATTTTTGTTCAAAGGATGGACAATTGTATTAATTACTTAAATCTATAGAAAGTAAAACCTAGAGTAAAATGAGAAAAAAGTTGATTAAAAGAGGTTTCCTTTCTGGTAGAATGGTAGAATGATGGAAATGCTGGTGATGTATTGGTCAGATAATGAACTTTGTATATAAAATGTAATATAAGCTTGCTGACATCATACAGACATAAATGTGGTTTAGGGCTTTTACGTAAGATGCAATAACATGATATGAAGGTGTTGACAGTGATCAATATTCACAGCGCTGCAAACGTTTGCGCTTTGTAAACTAGATTGGGAGTGTTAGTGGATACGTTTTTGCTCAGAATTTCTGCACCAGAACAGTTTAGTGGATTTACTCGTCACTTCGTTGGATGTGTAATCAAAACATTCTTGACACGCAAAATAATGACTGTAGCATGTGCCGCTGAAATCTGAATTACAGCTGAAATCGTGCATCATTATCCACACCTACACCGGGTTTGATCACACAAAACACATTACAGATAAACCGGATCCGCTGGATGCACATGTCATTTATCCAAAGCATCTGCCCAACGCAGAAATGTAAATGTTACAGACACACAGCACATCATGTGTTTTATATGCCAACTAAGGAGCATTAAATCTATACGTATTACTCTAGCATGTCACATGTGTTAAAATAACAAAAGTCACAAAATGTAAACGGCCCTACAGGATGGGGCAAACACTCAGGGCTTTACGGATTATATCACGTTTCCATGGCGATCTGTCAGCTGTTCGGGTTTGTTTTCATATGAGTTAAAAGATTAATTTTTTATAACAAAATTGGTTTAAAGTAGCGAGATAACACATTAAATGTAAACAGCAGCATAAGGAGAATGTTATATTTTCTATAAGATAAAATTTTATATTTTCTATTAGATAAAATTTTATATTTTCTATTAGTTAAAATGTTATATTTCTATTAGATAAAATTTTATATTTTCTATTAGATAAAATTTTATATTTTCTATTAGATACAATTTTATATTTTCTATTAGATACAATTTTATAATTTCTATTATTTAAAATGTTATATTTTCTATTAGTTTAAATTTTATATTTTCTATTATTTAAAATGTTATATTTTCTATTAGTTTGAATGTTATATTTTCTATTAGATAAAATGTTATATTTTCTATTAGATAAAATGTTATATTTGCTATTAGTTAAAATGTTATATTTTCTATTAGTTGAAATTAGATAAAATGTTAAAAGAACAATTGAGATTTCACAAAAAAAATAAAAAAAAATAAAAAAATGTGTAAAATCATATTCAATGTGAGCATGTGAAATGTATCTGATTGGGAATATCCAACAATATTGTATTAAAATAAAAGTCTGTTTATACGCATACAAAAAACATGCAATAATGTGATGAAAAAATAAATAAATAAATACTTTTGTAACTTCTCTCTCTGTGTAACTTGGTAGCATTGTTGTAGCACTTGTTCACCTATTGTTGTATCGGCTATTTACCGCTTCATTGTCTCCTCGACTATTGTAAGTCGCTTTGGATAAAAGCCTCTGCTAAATGACTAAATGTAAATGTAAATCTAGCTCCGCCCACTTTTCATGAAGTGTACAATAAAAGAAAATGTTTTTTCCTCACTTCAATTATGTTTTTTCATTTAGACCTCCATCCCATGATGAAGTAAAGTGGGTAATTTCAGCTTGATGTCGCAATTCTGCTCTGCAAAACTTATTTCCTCTATAACATTCAGCTCCGAGAGCAGGCATGTAAGATCGTTAAACATCCCTCATAGCCATCAACTCCTTGAAAACATAACCCTGCAATAAGAGAAAACCATTAAGCAAAAGCAACTGAACACAAGAGGCGTTTTTTGCTCTCATCAATAACGGCCCAATAAGAGCAGCTGTGCTGATCCACGCTAAAACATGAAACCATCCATCACATGCTCAGACGTCTCAGATCCGAGCACAGACCGGGGACTGCAAAACCACGTCTAAGGGCTTTCACCACGGGATAATATTTTGTTTTGTCCCTGGACTTTCCGGTTCAGGATGACGGACAAATACATATTTACAGTGACATCGAAACACATCACTTACATTTTTATGAGGACACGGATAGGCATGTTTTACCTTGTGTATAATTCCTTCATTTCAAGAAAGAATGTCTGCACGGAGAGAATGACAGCCAGCATGTGAAGTTGTTGTTATAGCAACTACAGTAGAAACATTGCAAGCTGATTTGATGACAGATATTGTGGATGAAAGTTTCATCCAATCAAAGCTCTCCAGGTCTGCACCGGGATCCGATTGATACTTAATTTATATCCCCAGCGACAGCAAGACGGTCCCGGTAAACCAAGATATTTGCGTGGAGTCTATCCTCAATACATGTTGCTAAATGACAACACACACTGTAATGAACGTAACTTATATTACCAAGTTTTCGAAGTTAAATCCAATTAGCGCTTTGAGTCAACAGCTTACGTGTCATTTAACAGACCTAAAAGCATCCATCGTATTTCTTTTTTTCATGTAAGTTTACGTTCATTTGACTCATTAAGCTAATTTGATGTAATGAAACAATGGAACTCATTATTATAACTATAGACTATTTTCCATATGTAAAGACTAGTCCAACTGCACCATTTTATTTTATTGCATATATAAATAAACCTTAAAGAAATATTCAAACGGTTTTGATTCGGTTATAAACGTTCAGTTGTTTCGTTTCTGTTCAAATGTTTGTGGAAAGTTATGTTAAAAAACCAAAACAGACTTGACCCAAGTTTTTGGTTGTATTTACTTCTATTTTTTACAATTATTCATATAATTACCTAATTATTTAATTTAATGGTTATGCATGTCATTATGTACATCAACGTTAACTCGAAATAACCGTAATGTAAAGTTAATGTAGTTAAGGTAACAACGTGTTACCAAATATTATTTACATCTGTAAATGTTTTCAGAAATAGTATGGACACAGCAATGGAGCAGTAATAAACGGCAGGGTTTTAGTTAAATTGCCATGTTACTGCAATATTTACTTAGGATATAGTAGTATTATTACTCGTGGAGCATTAAGTCTTGTTATTAGTAAATGTTTAGTATATGGCAGACTCACAGTGCTTTTGTTCTGTTGGTAGTTGGGCTTACAGTCTTTTTCTTCTCAGTCTGTTTTACTGTAAAGTATCAGTGCGTGGTACTCGCTCAGCCACAAGGTTTGCCAAATTCTTGCTGTTTTGTTCTCTTCTTGTACTTCTGTTATTTATTTTTATTATCTACACTGTAAATATTTGAGGCACCTTCCAATTGACCCCCCACCGACGCCACTCGAACCCATACCTGACCTCTCGCCTAATGAAAAATGAATGTTCTCTTCCCTTTTCCAAACAACTCCTTCTTTTACTATCTTTAAGTTTTTGCCCCCTCCCTACTCTGAGAATTACCGTCAACCGATATTCAGTTCAGTGATATACTGGAACCTTGCTGGAACAAGTCGCTGATTTCACATTTACAAAAATATTCATGAAACTCTGCGTGGATAAGTGTCATTCCTTCAATTTAAGAAAGAATGAAGACATGTTGTGTGATGTGTTTTTTCTGTGGTATGAATAAGTAGCATCTCGACAGCATCTATTAAGGTTCAACACATCCGAGCGGTTATGTCTGGGCTGGAGCAGTGGTGTGGTTCAGGCTCACTCGCAGTCTGTCTGACTTTATGTTGCTCTATGGGTGATGGATGTTCTTTTCAGCCGCGTGTTTTTTGTCCGTGTGTTGAGAATACCAAGTGCCTGAGCTGCTAGTGTGCAATTATCTGGCAGGCTGAGCAGGCTGGCTTGCAGGGTCTCAACACGCACAGGCACACACTCACGCACACGCACACACTCATGCACACACACACACACACGCACGCACACACTCACGCACACACGCACGCACGCACGCACGCACGCACGCACGCACGCACGCACACACACACACACACACACACACACACACACAAACACACACACACACACACACACACAGTAATGAGGGTGAGCGTGAGGTGCAAAGCACTCTAACCCCTCACACCCCTCTCCCTCCAGCTGCAATGTCCCAGCATTTCATTTCTGCATTTATCTCTGCAAACAGAGCAGCGAGGGAATGTCATTGTCTTCTCCTGCACATCAAAGGCTCCAAACACTTCAGTTCAGAGGAAGTTTGATTTATATTGTGATGCACTGCTAATTCTATTAGATG
Organism: Triplophysa yarkandensis; assembly: GCA_033220385.1. Taxonomy (NCBI): domain Eukaryota; kingdom Metazoa; phylum Chordata; class Actinopteri; order Cypriniformes; family Nemacheilidae; genus Triplophysa; species Triplophysa yarkandensis. The sequence goes on from CM065654.1 coordinate 5,970,628, forward strand.
GAAAGAATAATGTATCTGTGCATAACAAGACCAAATCAAGCGACTACAGAGCTCTGAGACAAAAGCATCACATGGTCCTGCATAAAAACGGTAAAAGTAAAAACTGCAAAAAGCTGTGCTCGGCATTGAGTATAATGCAATTCAAAAGGTATTTTAATATCAAGTTTTATTGCTCATTTAGAATGTTTGTATAGTGTTACAAATATTTCTAAATGAACGACATCTCTGCTCTCTGTTTCTTATAACCATGCACCTCGCAAAATTAACCAAGAAAAAGTTAGTCAACTTTGACACCAGAGTATTTAATAGCACATTTGGACACAAGACTTTAGAATGACAGTGACTATATATTATTCTGTTTGTATTTGTGTTCATTTTTGTATCACATAGTAATAATAATTTAGAAAAATTCCAACTTTAGTACGCTCTCCATTTACCATCATCACAGAATAAATGCTAGACATAAGTCAGAACCTGGTCTTCATTAATGTAGTTTATTATTCATGTTTATATTCTTTATGTTCTTACATGTCATCGGTCTACACTGTACTTTCTTTCGCTTGTTTAAGTCACACAATTGAGCTCTTTTCCGTATCGTATATTCGAGTGAAGAGGTTTGTGAAATTAGAAAAATGTGGGGCAGGGCTTTATTTTACCTTTCTGTTTTTATTTGGTTTATTGTAAGTTGGGTGTTGCAAACAAAAATGTGATTTGAATGTCAGTTTACAGTCTATGGCCATTGGAGAGTCAGTATAGTGCCTCCATTTCTTTGTTGCTTCCATTATGTGGCGAAGAGTTATTGTTGAGGGAGGAAAGGGAACTTCATTGATTTTGATTACAGATCACAAGTGCAAGTGGATAAAAAAATAATGGAGAGCACTGATAAATCTTTTATAATATTCACTGCAACACTAGATTTTCCTGTATTGTTTTATGGTGACTTTAAGGCCTTCAGGACAAGAATACAAGGACAAGAATACAAATGTGCTGCGGCTAAATTACAACACCACAACAAGACCTCTTAGTTCACACAAGCAATGTGAAAGAACTGTGATGGGAGAAAGAAGTAATACTATTGTGTTGTGCTCACTTTCTGAAAGTAAAAAGCAAACAAGAGTAACAAATGACCCCTTTGAACCAGAATGTCTGATGGAGAATACTATTGCAAAAAGAACATAAATTATATAGAGATCAACACTGAATCCATTAACGTCTTCCTCATTCACTGACAGTGCAGTTGTGTAACAATGTTTTGTTAAAAATACACATTTGCAAAGATGGAAAAAAGGTTTCTTCATAATTCATTTGTCTAGATGATTCTAAAATTATTGTATTTTATGTAGTTGATTTTCTTTGGTTATTTTATATCACCACAATGCGTTGTTTGTTTTCCCAGAGTATAATGTTATATAGCAACAGACATTAAGTGTTACGTCAGCAAAACTGTTAAAATCCAGATTCACAGTTTCAAATAAGTTTTCTTCCAAACCAACTTATAAGGACATTTGACAGATACAGATTAGAAATAGTTTACCCAAATTGTCTCCGGTTACGAATGGGAACCTTAGTTCCCTGAAGGAGGGAACGAGACGTTGTTAGACTGACTGGGGTTGTACTTGAGAACCTGTTTATGTCTGAACCTATTAAAAAGGCCAATTAATTTGGCGAATTAATCAATTCATGTCCTGGCCCCGGATGACAGGGGAATAGAAGAGATGATCCCTTAACTTTGTGCTGAGGAAACTAGGTGACCTCCCTAGGACGCTGCAGCGGCAGCCGAGTGTTGTGGCATGAAGGGCACAAGGTCTCGTTCCCTCCTTCAGGGAACTAAGGTTCGTAACCGAAGACGTTCCCTTTCAGTCGTTCTGTCAGCGTTGTGAGACTGACTGGGGTCCCTGTATAATCACGCGACACACTAAGGCAGTGTCCTGATGTCAGCGGAGCCGCAGAGGCTCTACGCGAGTCATGGAAGTTGAGAGACTCACACCGACGAGTTACAGGCTGCGGCCTTTCATCCCACCGTGCTGGTGGGGAAACCACCTGTCTCGTGACACTGGGGAAAGCCTTACCCCTCTAATCGAGGGCCCACATTGCAGCCATTATGTGAAGAATAACGCATGGTTCGCCAACCTTGGGGAGAACATCACGGGAGGATAGCGTGCGGATCCACTTACTGGGCGGACAGCTCTTAGGTGGAGGCCCACCTGGGGAAGATCACCGGACTCGCCGTATAGAAAAGTCCTCAGTGATATATTACAGCGTAACGGGGTCGCCCTTCTGGGGGTATCACATCGTACAGAGCTCCAGCTCAAGAGAGGGGTCAGCCCTATGGGGGTGAGCACTTCCTGAGCCTGGCTGAGTAACAGGGCCGCTCCGCACGGCCTGCTACTATAGAGTGAGCTTAGTGAAGGATAGGGTGCCCATACTCGCACTGAAGAGGGGGAGTAGAGGGGCTAAAAAGAGAACGCAGTTACTCACCTATGTAGGGGAGATGGCACTGATCCTAAGTGGTGCCATCTAGGACCCGAGCTGAGACCCCCGCAAAAGTGGTGGGCGTAGCCTGGCCCGCTACTCTGCATATGTCTGCCAGAGTAGCACCCTGCGCCCGAGCATACTAGGAGGCTACATCCCGACCGTAATGTGCTCTCACTACAAGTGGGCAGGGACGAGACTGGGATTCATATGCTCTGTTATGGCATTTACAATCCAGTTTGCTAACCTCTGTTTGGAGACGGCTCTCCCCATTGCCTCTCCAAAACAGACAAAGAGCTGCTCAGAGCTTCTGCACCGTGTGCGTTCCACGTAGAGGCACAGTGCGCTCACGGGACACAGTACGGATGAGGCTGGCTCTTCCTTTCCTGTGGAGAGCGCCTGCAGGCTCACCACATGGTCCCAAAAGGAAGTGGTGGGAACCTTGGGCACGTAGCCGGGCCGGGGTCTCAGGATAACGTGAGAGTCAGCCGGCCCAAACTGAAAGTAGTCACTGGACACAGAGAATGTGTGTAGGTCCCCGACCCTCTTGATCAAGGCAAGGACTACAAGGAGAGCTGTCTTCATCCTCAAGTGAGGAAGAATAGCTCGATCCAAGGGCTCGAAGGGGGACCGCTGAGGTCCCAAGAGGGTAGGGAGCGCGGCCTGGGCAGGTTTCCCCGCAATGCGCCCCTCAGGAACCTAGTGACAAGGTCATATCGTTCATCCCATCCACCTAATCGTGATGAGCGGCTATTGCGTCTACATGCACTTTCAAGGAGGAGGGGGTAAGCTGTTGCTCAAGCCCCTCTTGTAGGAAGGATAACACGACTCCGATCTCGCATCTCCGGGGGCCCTCAGATCGTGAGGAACACCAAAACGAGAAGTGGCGCCACTGCAACGCATAAAGACAACAAGTTGCTGGGGCCCTAGCCTGAGCGATTGCACCTGCGACCGCTGGTGGCAGTCCGCTGAGGAGCTCCTTGTCCCATCCAGGAGCCAGATATGGAGGTTTCACAGGTCTGGTCTGGGGGGCCATGACGTGCCCTTCCCCTGAGATAGAAGGTCCTTCATCAGGGGAATCGGCCAGGGGGGAGTGATCGTCAGAGTCCTCAGCTCCGAGAACCAAGTGTGGTTGGGCCAGTATGGGGAAACCAGGACCACTTGGTGCTACTCTTCCTTACCTTGCACAGGACCCGTCCAATGAGAGTGAGCACGGTGAGTTTTGCCTGGTAAGGGATTTGTTCTTTCTTAAACAAATGTTATTCACTCCTCCAGATGTTATCCACTCCTCCAGGCTTGGTCCGGCAAAAGCGCTCCCTGGCACGTTTGCGAGGAGGCTGCTGACGGGTCCCCACCGCCTGTTTCTCGGGGCCTTAATCATCATGGCCTCGAGGACACGACCGTGCGGCGTGCTGGAGCCCCAACAGGGGAGGCAGATCTCGTGCTGATCTCCCTCATTGATGCGCCTGTTGCACCCAAGAGAACAACGGTGTCCCATTATAGGACCACACCCTGTACCCACAGTTGGAATATAAAACTTTCTGTCAATATTTGCTGAAATGCACAGGGGAGTCCTGGACCATCCGCCGCACCGCGTCGTCACACCAGCAAGTTTTGTCAGTACCAGATACAACCATCTAGGTTCTGAAGAACAAAAAGTAAGGAATGGTCTCTTCTATCCCCTTTTTATACCCTTCATCCGGGGCGGGGACATGAATTGATGCATTCGTCAAATTAATTGGCCTTTTTAATAGGTTCAGACATAAACAGGTTCTCAAGTAAGTCTCACAATGTTGAGAGTTGGACTGAAAGGGAAATAAAGATTAACTCCTTTATACCTCACTAGTGCTTTCTTAGATAAATGTGACTTTATTTCTTTAGGTCAAGACAAACAGCTTACATGCATTTACATTTGTATTATGCTATCTACTTACAATATATGACAACACATGCAAACTCCAAAAAGCAAAAATAATGAAGTTACTGATGACGGCAGTGAATTACTAAATATTTTAGTTAAAAAACAATCCAGATCTTAACTTGTCTTTATTGGACCTCAACACCACCCAGATTGGTCTGCATTTCTTTCAAAATATTTGTCAGGTGAATAGATATTTTAAAGACAATGGGCTAAACAAGGCCAAAATAATGGACATTACTATGTATGTTCATTTTCATAAGTGAAGACGATGAGATGAGCCTCTCCATTCATGATCTAAGCTACAATTCCCTTGATATACAACAGTTCCTTCTGGTCCTCAAACCTGATTGTTACTCTGTTTTCGTCTAGCAATAAAGGCCTGGTTGCATAGACAAGGTATAAGTCTAGTCTCAGACTAAAATGCACATTTGAGCTGTTTTAACTGAAAACAACATATTGGAAAACATGTGGGCCATTTCTTTGTCCCAAGATCCACTGCAGTATGAAATGATGATCACCACTTACCAATTTCTCACCGTGAAGCTGCTGTAAAAAGATTTGTGTTGTTATATAAGCAAAAAAAGTTAAATTGACTTTCTATTCTACATTCTCAAACACATATCTCACACATATAACATCTGCTCCGTTCCCATTTGTGCCGGTCGGTCGGTCTCATGCTCCGGGATATACTGAACACCTTAATGTCACCTTCACATTTCACATTTAACAGCACAAATTGTCATTTGATTAAATTATACAAAGCAGAAACCTATGGTTTAAAGTAATCTGATGAAAACCAAAAAACAGTCTGCTTTTAGAATCCCGGTTGATACTTATTTTTGACAATAAAACACGAACAAGCCACATGTGATATTAATCATGTTTGTAATAGTGAAGTATGAATTTTATCTCCGTGTGCACAGTGTAACTCGTTTGGAAACAGAAATGGGATGGGCAGTGGGAAAGATTTATGGCAGCTGCTGGTGAAATATCACCCGTAGGTGACATCATTGCATGTACCTTTATGCAGGTGATGAGAGTTGGGAACTGCAGTTTTCTGTACCAGTTGTTTATAGGTTTGAAACAAGCGGTATTCTGTGATCTTCATGCTCTAGAGAACCTCCTTCGAACCGACCGAATCCACAATGCAGATGTAATAGTCTTCATCTCCAGAGCTGCCTTACTGACTATGGCAAACTTATTCACATTCACAGTTTCCTGCATCATTGACTGCATTACTGCGAACTCATAACTGCATGTCAGAGAGTCTTGTGCTTCCGGGATGGGGAAAACTTTCTGGCCCACATTTGTCCTTTTACATTAACTATATGAGTATATTCATTTTTTAATATCATACTCCTGTCATATTCCAAATGCACGTTACTTTCTAGTTAAGGGAATAATTATTCTCTGGTCTTACAAAGATAAAAGGACTAAACTTACTCAAACTAACTCATTCAAACTATTTTGGTTATGGGATTTAATAACTTGCTTAACAAATATTTACAAGGAAAATCATCACACTCCTGGTTATTCTTAAATCTCACTCTTCAAACTGTTCTACAAACGGACACCTTGAGTATACTTTCTTGATCGATTATCTCGCTTCATGATTTAAAGCACTATGATACGTACGATTAAAATATACTCAGTTGTTTACAGCAGCGTTCGACCCCAACCCCCCCCCCCCCCCCCCCCCCCCCCGGGGTTTATTGTAATGATATGCTCTGGCATTATGCGGTGGTTTTTCCTTGAGGAGGAAGGAGTTTTTATTGGGTAGTCTTTCTATCTCAGTCTATGCAGATGATTCATTAGTGTGTGGCTGTGATGATAATTAAAGACTCGAGTTGAGGAGAGTCTAATTTATGTTTATCAGCCGAGCTCCTGTTACCCTCAACTTCTCCTCCCATCAATTCACCCGTCCGCCCCGCCTCGCCTCGCATCGCCGGAGCTAAGAGATGCAGGTTCACAGTCAAACCGGATGTTTAAATAACCCGTGATGGAGGGGTACTGCATGGTTAAGTGAGCATTAGCTGAATTCTCTAAGGGTGTTGTTATAGTATACCTGCAGCTAGACAGACACTTCTGAATGATCTCAAGACTGACTTCAAACTGTCACCAAAAACTCAAAGTGTGTCAGCTTGTGTTTGGTGAAATCCACAAAGTGATCTTCAATAGATTCTATTTGGTATTGCTTTATGGCATTTTTTCGAATCAGTTTTACTAAAACATATTTCACGATGCTGTAGAAGAACCATTTGTTGCTGAATCTACATTCAGCTGATCATCCAAAGCACCTTGATGTTTCACAAAATCTTTAGATTATAAAAAGGACAGAAATGGTTCTTTGGTTAATAGCTATGTACATTACATCTAAAAAACCTCCCATTGATTTCTGTCCACGCTTTGACTGCGCATGGAAATCTGAAAGTCTTGTCAGATAATGCAATTTGGTTGGCCCGCTTGGATCAATACTGGCAACCCAACTTGTTGTACAATGTACTTACAGCAAGACTGGGACTGTCGTGCAAACCGGACAAGTGCATTATCTGCAAACTCCATTCCAATGAAAGTGAGTGTGTGCTTTTATGCCTGGATGTTAACTTAACTTCTTTAATTATTTTATGTCGACAGTAAAGAAGCAAGTTGCAAAGACACACACTGGCAAATCCATCATAAAATTCAAGCTTTCATTTAAAATGATTTTAAATGCGTACATTCATTTTCAAGCTGCTTTCCTAAATGCTCAGCGTTTTCGCTGGAAATTAATATCTGCAGAAATTAGCAGTAAGCCGGCCAGAAAGGATGAATTGAAGACATTTTATGAGCTTGGCTTAAGAACAGAACGCCGTTAATTAAGAAATAACATGAGATATCGCTTCGCTCGCCCTCTCGCTCTCCTCCCGTCCGGCACTGTTCTCCAGAAAAGCTTATTTCATGCCTGGCTGAATACCTCCATTTCAATGTCACACATTCTCATAGCCGGTACACATTAGAAGCGCGCGCACAAATGATTTTGGCGTTTCTGTTGTGGGTTGCTTTCTCAGAAATACTTGACATTAAAATGGTAATTCAGTAGAATTGTAATGGCCTGATTTTGACCTGCGTCTCCCCGAAGCATTTCACAATCTGTTTGTTTTTCCACTCCTACTGCTTTCTTTTCTTAGATGAACCTCGGAGAGGTTAAGAGTATTTTAGCGGTTTTAATCCGACCTGTATGAAACTGTGGGGCACTTTTTTCATTTTTCTTTCAATATTTTTCTAGAAACAATGCGACAGAAAAAATCGTAATAAAAAACCAGGGTCATTTTATGTAAATTGTGGGTCCATTGTCTGCTAAATGTGATTCTGTTATCATTTTTAAATCCTAAAATCATCTAAAGCACACAGCACAAATCTGATCTCAAAATATTTGGTTTGTACCATCTGCTGCCGAATATTAAACAAGAGCAACGCATATGCAAATGATCAGTAAACAACATTCCCATAAGAAAACACTTAAACATTCTTACCAGACAATAATGCATACCGGACATTTCATGCAAATCTCTTGTAGTGTTTGTCATTTGGAATGTATTAATAACCATTTTATGAGGTCAAGGGATCTATGCAGTACAAGTTGCATTGAAATTAAAGTCATGTTTGAGAATAATCACATAATAGAGCTCGACCTTGACTGCGAGTGAAAAAGGTTATACTATTTTAGCTTAGAAATGCACAACTTTAAGAGTTTAAAAAAGTCATGATTCAGGAATTAATTTGACATGAAAAAAGGAAGGTCAGCATTAAAGATCCCATGATAATTCAATATTGTTGAGCCAAAAAAACTTTTTCTTTTAAATATTTGATTCCACTATTACAACTTTGTTTACGTGCCCTAGTTTTCAATGTCAATAATGCTGCAGATTCATAACATATTTTTCTCAAAATCCATTTTTTATGTGCCACTATAATGTCATCATGCCATATAACAGAGACATCAAACGGTATATTTTCGACTCTTTCTGAGCAATGCCTCTATATGTTCTGCAGAAGCGTATTTATGAATAATGTTGTGTTGAAGTATTTTTCAATCCCTTCTGTAATATCGACGCTTAACTGGCTTTTTGAATACGCCTAAAATCACACTTTCTGTTTAATTGGGATAGATGAGCTTAAATGTGCCTGTGCTTCTCCAAGCGTGAAATATAATCATTATTCGATTTATCTTTACCTTCGTGCATTTCCATCTGCCATAATGAATTGACCTCTGACATCTACAGTCTGTCTGTGAATTTCATTATACGACTCACCTCAACTCCAGCCTGTCCTTATCAGTTTCTGACTCTAGAAGTTAAACCGTGTTACCTCCATAAAGATCTGCTGTCAGTCCGGCAGACAGAGATCGCTCTGTCCCCGAGCAAGAGGAAAAACACCCTGATCCGTTCCTTCTTCATGAGCTCAGGGGTGCTTTCTTGAAACCTGTCACTCATGTTTCGGCCTTCATTCATTCATACAGCTTGGAGCATGTACGCTTTCTGTTAGTCTGTATCTTTGTATGGGTGACAATAAAGGCTCAACATAAATAAAAGGATGATTCCCGTGTATGATGACACGCAGCAATTAGTCTGAACTGGAAATCATAGGCTGTGACAGATACATCTCATTACCGTCTCGGGCATCACAGCGAGCACTTGTAGCGATGACATCTCAGAAAATGTAACCGGAGACGGCCTTTTAAAGACGTGTGGTCGTTTTAAGTGTGAAAGGAAGTCAATAGTTACTTAAAAGACCAAAAACTGTAGTATGACATTACTACGACACATTCAGTATATAAAAGACATTGCCTTCTATTCTTAATGTAGTTGTATATATTAAAATGAGATAATAAAAAGTCTCATCCGTTATCTTGTCTGTTTATGATAACCTTGAGGCGACATTATTTTATTTCTTAGTTATTCTTCCTGAAAAATCCAAATATTTTTTATTGAACTCATTGCTTTCTATTGCATACCCGAAGTACTAATGTCGCTTTATGAAAATTGAACCACCATGATTGGATGGACTATTCTAACAACATTGTTATTATTTTGTTATGGAAATTATGGAAATAGTTTGTGGATGTCATATTAAATAACTTTATTTGTGTTGTGAGGAGGCCGGGAGGTCTTAAAAATTATACAGCGTCATGAGGGTGAGTTAAAAATCACAACATTTGAGTTATGGAGAGAATTCATTTACATCTGTGAATAACTGCAACTGTATTGATGTAAGGGTAAAACTCCTATAGATTGGATATATACCTGACATCAATGTACCTTATATCGACGCTGTGAAAGTAGACTACAAAAGGGTTAAAGGCCTGCAAAAGCACAAGTTTTCACATTTTATAAGGGTTTTCCAGATTTCACACGAATGCTGCTACTCTGTCTTTTTGCCACTCAAGCTGACAGTGATGACACGTGCATACCCTATATAGTGTACGCAGGCTCTTACTAACTGTTGAACACTTTATAACCTCCAACTAACCTCACCACAAACAAAATACATGTGTGCCGTTCTCTTTAAAGTCGTATCCCTATATCCATAACGTTTTAAGTAAAACTTATTTTGTGCCTTAAATTAAATGTTTAATTGTGGATGGAAACATATCTATTGCATAAGACTCGAAAGGAATAAATCAGATGCTCAACGCAAAGTTATCGCAGAAAACAGTGATGGCATTTATCCGCCACGTATCTGTGAACATGTAAAGACAATTTCTGCAGGAACAAGCAGAAATGATTTATTGAAATGATTTATATCTATCCATGCAAGACACAACATCCCACACACAACATTTATTAAATGTAATCTTGTGCGCTTCACTTTTGTAAAGTAGGTCAAATTACGTTCAAATAAACTACACTGGAGTTTATATGTATTATACCCCAGAGCATAGTTTTACTCAGCGCGGTTTGCAATATTAAAACGCACAAAATGAACAAAAGTTTATCTATAAAGGGGAGCATTGTTCCGCTCTCGGATGTCATCGCTCTTTCTACCGCTTTTCTAATTATGAAATGCTCTTAGAATGTCTATTTTACTTGTTGATAGTGTTTTATCATCAGAAAAATATCAGTCTATGCAAGTTTGTAATTAAAAAAAGGTAAATAAACCCGTGTTATGGACTTGACAAAAAGGACAGTGTTTGGAGGACAACACATTTCTACAGATCTATTTAAAGTTAAAGGTCCAAATCAGAAGCAAAAATATCCAAAAACAATGGAAAAGGTTTCGATTTTTATAGAACATAAAATCATTCTTATCATTTTCTTGTATCTGTTAAATACATTACGGATGTGACATTACTGAAAATGGCTCTTACTTGACTATGAAAAATATATAAATAATTCTATAAAACATATAGGGGGGTTTACTTTGGTTTTTAAAATTCAAATGTTGACAAGTATGCTTTAAGGATACTATCAACCTTGGCTTAATTTTATTTTCGTGGGAAGGTGGTCATTTCATGGAATTGCCCTGGTACGACCCCTTAAAACCATGTGCCTGGAATTCTGACCATCTTTCCATTGTTAAGATTGCACAAGTTGATTCAGTCATACCAAAATGCACCTGCGGTTTACACCATGTGCATGGATTGTTCAAATAGGGTCTAGAGACTTAGTAAAAGAGTTTGAGGCTTGTATAGTATCCTACCGGGAGAACATTGCCTACTTACATTCTGGCCACTTGCACTTGTAGGAATGAGTAAGATGCAAGGAAATGAGCTACACGTTTCCATCATTTAAAGACTTTTTTACTGTCTCTCTCTTTCTATGGTGGGCAATGATAGACAAGTATAAATTTTGTCATCTGAAGTCTGATTATTTTTTAACTGGGGGGTCTGTACAGTGAAATCTCCACCGAGTATCGGCTTGAAATGAAAAGAAAACATGTTTTGTTCTCTGAACACAACGACAAGACTCAGTGAACAGATTGATGTGTGTGATTAAACAGAAAATCTAGAGGTAAAATACACACTTAGGAAAAAGGAGATAAGGAAAAAAGCCCAGGGCGTTCTTCGGTTAAACTGGCTGGTCAAACGTTCTGAAGTCAACCTCACAAACATCATCTAGAGATGCGGTACATGTACTTCAGATGTGAGCTGATTCTATAAACAGTCCAGCAGAATGTTCATCTCATACTGTACTGATGTAATCTAAGAGACATCTCACAATATCTTTCAATCCCATCTGCCTTCTGTTTATAAAAAGGTTTCAGCGTGGTGCTTTTATGATGTCACGAGGTTACTTGTGGTGGTTTGACCTGAACTATATATAGTAGGCATTTGTCAAGTTCACAATGACTAACCTGACTTCCACTGTGGGAAGAATGTTCAATTCATGAGCTGCAATGCATGGGTTTCCATCACACGTGAGATTGAACTCCAATGCACTTGAAACGGTCCAGTTGTGCGTGATCTGCTCTGCACAACCTACTGTTCAAGGTATAGATAATAACTTTTATTATGATGCAGAATATTTTTTATTAAGAAATGTGCGAAAGTGCTACGTTTTTATAGAGTGGTCGTATTTCCAGGTCGCAAATGTTGAACTTATTTGTGTTTCTAATGCAAGTAACAACACAAAAAAAATATTGAAAAACATCTGTTATTACTCACGATGCTTCTGGAGAAGGTGTTGAGGATCGCCGTATGTCTGTCAAGATTGAAGATACAGAAAACCTCTGTAGAGATTGAGAGAGCCACTGCAAAACAAGAAAGAATGAATAGTTATAATTCTGATATAAAACGTGGTGTTACAAATGGTAACACTTTATTTTGAAAACCTTGAATATTTTGCCAATTGTACAGGGATCGACTTTGGAACTTCTTGTCACAGTTTTGGGTAGAGACATGCCATCAAATTACATTATAGGTCAATCTAGAGAGTAGGTGACCCCTAAGTACGACCTTTTGTATTTGTTTACCAGCTTAACCGCTCAAGAAACACAGACACAGCTTTTGTGATGTAAGCAGGTATGTTTTAAATAAAGGAAAGCAAGGTTTTCTTCTGTAAGACAAATTGTAAGAGGAAGACATCACACTGTTTATATTTATCTTGGGGGTTTTCATACTGCATCGTGGTGTGCTTCTTCGTGTATTATAGTGCATGAGCACACCAGCCGTGTCTCATAATTATTCATGAAAGCACGGTTTTCTAAAACTATGTCTTCATATGTTCAGTGAATGCTGAGACTCGAGCCAAGAGCTTTTATTTGCTTTGCTTCATCCACGATGCTGACAGAGCGTCAGGCGTTTCAATCAATGATCAATACTCTTGACACGTTTATGTGCAGCAAGCATTTATTTTTTATATCGAGATTCATGGTGAGATGCACTGGGGCTTCTTCGGGACATGTCTTGAAAACAAATGAACCCAATTTAAGACATTAAAATTCTCGCATGTATATTTGGTGACGGAAGTACAAAATACAAATAAATAAGATGTGGCCTATTGTACATACAGTTTCAATAGGTACAGTTTTAAAATAAAAGTATATAAACAGCAGTGTATAATATACTACATTTAAACACATCCCTCAAACACGATTGAACGACAGAGGTTTTGCAATTCTTCATTTGCTTGCGTCGGGTTGTTTACACCCTGCCTCTGAGCACAAAATTAAATTCTGGATTGTTCCTGCTGCGCGAACATAAAAAAAGCTTGTACTTCCGGCAAATCGTCCTTGAACGATGAAATTTTTCCTGCGGTGCGACAGTCTCTTAAGATTGCAGCGTGATTTGGTTCCTGTTGACATGATTTGAAGGCTGATTTGAAGGGAAAAGATGTAAACAAATCAGTGTTCATGTCGTGAATAAGAAGTGATATTGGTCGGTAATCTTTGACGTCTGGTGAGCTTAAGCTGCGTTTCTTTATCATTTCGTTCACACAAATATCAACGGGACGGTTCTACAGAGTAAATATATGTGCTGGTTGATGACCGAACGCAAAATATGTTTCAAAGTACCTGCTGGGGTGATGGACTGGAACACATTTAGATGGTAAATGGAAACAGATGGTGCATAACATTAAGGGATTTAAGAATGAGTGTGAGATGATGACCACATTGTGTGATGATGATAATTACACAGGCTTTTGTGTTTTGAATTATGAAAGTATCAAATCCGAGACACAAAAAAAAAATGCAGAAACACAAAATGATAGTCATGTCACCCAAAAATTTTAATTCTGACATGAACTGTTCCAAACCTGTATAGATTTCTTAGTTCTGTTCAACAAAAACGACGGTATTTGAAAAATCTTAGCAACTGAGAATTCGTCATTGAAAGCTGGTACCTGAAAGTTAATCATTGCTAGTTTTTCATCATCAATTCTGTTGAAGAATTTAAGAAAAAATTCCGGCACCTTTTTTTCTATTCTGGTTGTGATATCCCAGAAAGATCATGTGCTAACTTTCTCCCAAATATCTTTCTTTGTGTTAAACAGAACAAATATATCTTTAAAGCCTTAGTGAGTAATTCATGACAGCTTTACTTTTTTATTTATGGGCAACTTCCCCTTTCAAAATAGACCATGGATGGTAAAGTGGTTTTCAATGAGAAGTTTCACTTGTGTTTGCAGTGTGTATAAAACACAAAGAATGATGCATTGCATACGAACAATTTTAAAACTAGCACATTCATCCCGGTTAAATAGAGGTCTCGGAAAAACGTATTCATTGAACGTCTGTGTCTGTGACCGAAAGATCTTAATGAGGGTGCCTGTTCAAATCTTTCCTCTAATGTGACATTGCAAACTTCAAAGCTACTATTTCCTCCTTGAAATCAGAAGAAAGATCCCATAGACATATTAATTAATGCAGGAAGAGTGGCGCTCCGAGTGGATGTTTCGAGTGTGAGATCTCAGGAGCTCTCTGATCACAGCGTGGTCATGTAACTCACTGAGTGCTTTGATGGAGATTAGACGCTGGAAGTTTATTCCCGGTGAGAGACTGGACATGCGTTCATGTTTCAGTGCATTACAACTGAAACCTGAACATGACAGACACATACATTTTTAAATGCTCCATTCCATACATGTTCCAAACAAACATGAGACTCCAAAAACTCTGTTCTGAAAGATTTCATGCAAATGACAACGTTAAACAGGTTGAGGCTTTTTTTTGTTAATGTATACGTTTGCATAACACTTCAGTCTATTACTTACATTTGCATTTACGTATATGCATTCAACAGGCGCTTTTATCCAAAGTGACTGTCCAAGTTTGCAATCCTTGGGATCAAACCCCTGGCTCTCTCCAACCACGGAGCTACAGGAAAGCCTACAGGAAAGGTTGATCTATGGTGTATAGTTTTCTGCTACACGTATTCACTCTTTCACACTCACGGTCTTTTGAATGTATGCTGCGTTTGTCTTCGACCTAGGGTCATTTAGGATCCAGGACGCCAACATCTCTCAGGACCTGAAGTCGGGCATTTCACATGGCCTGTAGATGTTGTATTTTCTTTGCCAGCTAAGGATGTTCCACCTGCCACAGTCACTGCTAACACACTTCTACTTGGCCTTCATCGAGTCTGCCCTATACTCATACGTAACTGTCTGGTTTGGTTCAGCTGCCAAATTAGACATAAAGAGACTACAACGGACAGTCAGGACCACAGAGCACAGAGAGTGCCCCTGCACAACCTCTAAGATCTTTATATCTCCAGAGTGAGAGAAACAGCCGAGAAAATCACTTTGGACCCCACTCACCAAACTCAATCCCTCTTCCATATGATCCCCTCCAGTCGGTGCTACAAGGCATCGACCACCAGACACAAGATCTGCATATTATCGGAATTTTTGAAAAATCACAAATCACATCTTGTAAAGATTAGAAACAAGTTCTGCAGTAACCGACGGAAGACGGATTACATCAGATCCTCTTCTGTAATCCCATTGGTAGTATAAAAGCACCTGCGAAATGCCTAAATATGAATGTAACATTTAAAAATGCTTGGCATTAAAATTTGATTGACGCAATGCTTAGAAAGGCCATCGTCTGTGATGCACACCGTAGAAAAGATCACACATAAAAACAGCTGTGAGACGCTGTCCTGTCACACACACACACATGCACACTCACAAACGCACACACATTCACACCAACGCAGTACCGATTTAACATATATAACACTGAAATATCCCTGTGTCTTGGATTAAATTCACACGGAATCACTGAAAACAGAATTGATCATTTTCCTCTATTCTAACATTTCAAACGCCTTGTTAAATGATGTGCCTCGTTTGCTTAACTCAAATACATTAGACACAAATCGTGCTGCTACATTTCAGGTCCAGGTTCTGTCGATAAATATATTAATTGATAAAGTACGATGGAGAAATGTGGCATGTGTAACCTTCGGTTGTTATGAATTGTATTGCTGAAGATCATTAAACCAGATAACAGACACATTAAATAGAGAAATCGTGATCAATAATCTCAATACACACCAAGTCACTTTCGTGGTAACACAACACTTTGTCTTTTAAAATGGACTTTTATATTCATTTTACATTAAATGTCAACATCGCAGCTCTGCTTCAGCGCTGTTATTAATGAATGAGCGTCAGGGTAATGTATGCTCATTGCTTTCAAAGCAGATGGTGGGCTTGTTCTTTTATTAAGGTACTTCACTGATGGATATTCAGTTATTACTGAGATCCAGTTGCTTTTGTTTTCTTCTCACAGAAGCTTCCCACAAACCACACATCACACAATCTGATGAAACATAAATTGTGATTATGTATTGCATTGGATTATTTCTCGTCTCTTGAATGAACCGCAGGGATGTTGGTTTAAGGAGGCTTTTTGACAGCATCCAGTTTACATTTTATTGTTTATTAGTGTCAGAAAGATAAAAGACAAAAATGAGACAGCGGGCATGAAAAGTTTTATTTTTTTTCAGAGATACCAACAATATTCCTTTGTCGTGTATAATTACATATAAGAGCTAAAGTTAAATAATTTATGGTTTTATTTACAATTTTTAAAAAGCCATTCTTAGGGTCACATAAACTCTTTGTGAAATGTCTTATTGTATATTTAGTCGGTTTAATTTGATGAGCGCTGTTCGTAAATTCAGTGATTTCTATTCCCTGAGCCGGACACTTATTAAACCCTTTAGTGCTGAATCTGATTAAAGTTCTCTTTTTCACAGCGAGCTAACCGTGTTTTAAAGAATTTCAGTTGTGAGGAGTTGCGGTGTTTAACTTGTGTTTAAGAGAAAGACAGACGCGAGAATTCACTCAGATTCGCAGTAACACTTAACTCCTGCTGCGCTGCTTTCAAACTCTCTCTGTAGAATAAAGATTTCATGTAGAAGAGAGGAAAAAGTGTTTGGCTCGGCGGAATTCAATCTGTTGAAGTCCTGAGGATTTTCAATCTTTCGTTTGCTTTCAAGACATCAGCTGAGACATCTTCATGCTTTCATCTAAAACCAACCAGTGAAGAGCTCAGCATCAACGGTCGACTCTCACATGACGGATGGACGACTTCACCATGGATTTTTTATTTCATCTTACAATACTAAATATGATATTGGAGATGTTCTTACATTCTTTATTTATACATATCATTCCTTGTTTCCAAGCTTTTTACAGCAACAAACTGACAACATAGTTAGTCTTATATACAATATCTGTTAGATGTCATTGCAGTTGTTTACTGTAAAAAGGCCTACAATAACCAAAAAGTATGTTAATGTAAAATACCCGGTAAGCACTAAAAGTACATACAAATGTTCAAAGTAAATTACTGTTAAAAACACAGAATTTTTTTTTTTTTATGGTAATGCTTATCTTGATAAAGTGCTGTGTTATGTAAAGCCGAGAGATGTGAAGAAACGGGAAGAAAGTCTTCGAACAGAGGCAAACGGAGAGATGTTATGCGATCATCGCTTCGGTATGGTAATAAAGGCTGAACCTGTACTAAGCAGCTCAGTAAGTAACATTATTAACCGTAATGTCATTTAATCATATTAGTGAGCTACCCACTGGCACTTAGTGTACCACGCTGAGCAATGCCATTAGGAATTGATTTTTTGGATGGAAATTGATTACATTTTTCAGCTAATTTTCATGATGGGGCTTCACTTCGGTGCCTGTCATCAAAATGCAAAAATGTCATAAATCAAATCAACCCCACGTATGTGTAATAGATCACCGGGAGTTGGGTCACGTGAATCATGATGTTTTCATCTGGCCGGTCATATCCATCATAGGATGGCATTGTTTCTACTATTATTAGGGCTGTTGTGAAAATGACTTGTGGAGGGACTTTGTTAGCTTCATAGTAGGGTCAAAACCAGCACGATACAGAAAGCTGATGTTTCCTCTCTGTTGTGTTATTTTTTTGCCATGAAACCGGTTGTTGTTGTGTCTTTGTCACAACTGTTCAGCTATAATTATATATCACAAAACCCCTTATGGACAACCAAAGAATCCAAATATAATCTGTTTGGTTTTAATGTCACGCTTGCACTTTTAAGATCATACTGACGGTGACAATGCAAGAAGACAAATAACCCCAAGAATATTAAGTTCTCAAGAGATAGCTTTGGAGTTATAATGGTTATATTTGATATATATTTACTGTACATGCTCAAGAGCTGTTGCTGACACATTAGATTGTAGAAATTTTTATGGTAGAAGATAACAGTTCCTCCTGTACAGAAAGGAAAACTGAAGATATTAAGATGTTTGGCCGAAGCATTTTCTTCTATTGGAGAAGTTTTTAAAATGAAACGTTAGATGCTGTGTACATACATTTATCGGACAGTTATTCACAAAAAACATTTGATCTCGTGAATTCGGGATAGAACGCTTTTTGGGTTCCGAGGTTGATTGAAGCTTCTGAATGTAATGGGTGAAAGCCCACGTCTCGTCTGTAACACAGCCGTTAATGAGCTTTTGGTTATCAGCCATCAAACTGACTTTCCTGAACACCAGAGGTGTAAATCACAAAGAGATTGTGTTAAATTCAGCAGAAATGATTCACAGGACAAGCCCCCCGGGAATACTTATCTGATGAAGTAATCTTACCTCAATCACGACATCAACGCTGTGTGATGCTGCAGGTGTGTGAAGACCTGACCTTCCATTATTTCTGCCACATGTGCACAATACCAAAATAAAGCAATTACGCCACAAAAAGAAACTGGCACTTTGGGCTTTATACAACTCCAAACATATTTGAAACCATCTTTTCATCTTTGAATCCATATAGACGGATAGATGAACCCTTTCACAAAGAGAAGTCACTATGCATTAGAATGGCGCTTTTAGATCATCTATGTCTATCGTTTATTTAAGTTTAGCCAATAAAAGTAATATGACTTAAACATGTTTTTTTAAGTTGGGTGGATGTTTCTGTCACATGCTTGGGATCAGTTGTCTTATTGCTTTCAGTCGACTAATGTGGATAAAGTGTTTTTAGTGTGCATAGTAAAAAAATTTTATCCGTTATGTTGCATAAAAAATTCCTTACAGCGTAATGAAGGCTCAACCAAAAACCAAAAAGTTATATTTAGAAAGTTATGCAAGAGATTTCTATTACACACAATATGCTAGACTCTTATTAAACATTTTGGTTAGTATATACACGAATGGATGAAGCAATGCATGTTTTAAAAATGCGGATTATTCATGCGGTACACATTGTCAAAGCTGAAACCTCACATCAGAGAATTTCATAAACCCTTCATAAAAAAGTTTTTCATAAAAAACGTTTATGGCTTTTTTCATTCAGTTTTCATATCACAAAACACAGGAATGGCCTTTCATGCCCAGTCCTGCTCACATAAATCTATCATGACGTCAAATAATGGATGAAAGGAAACAGCTCAGGTCCCTGGTGTGGTTAATGAGCTTCTGGTTATCAACTTTTCTGGTAAAAATCCATCCTTCCTTTCCTTTTTACGTAAGTTAGATAAGGTCGGTCGATGTATTGCTAAAACAACCACATATGTCAGGTTTCCGTGTCGTGTTGTGTTGTATTTTTGTCATTTTTTTATCTTGAAGTTGTCTTTCGTCAAGCTTTGTATTTGACTTTTTTCTGTTGATGGGTTCATTGGTTTACCTGTCACGTCTTTATGTTAAGTCTACAGTACATTATCTATTTAACATGAATTAATACCGCTTATTACACAGCTAATCACATGAGTTATATTTGCAACGCAGCAATTGAAAATATTGATCATGACTCATTGATGACTCGATTGTAATAAATACAGATTTTGTTGAATAAATGATTCGACACTTAGGAATATCAGAGCTAAACACTTTCTTTTTTCCCACATGTGTAAGTTCACCTTTTAGGGTTGTGAGTAATTGATATAAACATTTGGAGCACATTAAGGAACTTTTGTAGCACAGAAAAAATTCACCAAATCATTAGTATTTAAATACTATACATATTTCAATACAAGTATTATTTCACTATATAAATATTAATAAATTCGCCCATATAAAGGTATATTTGTATTTTATTGTGGTTATAACCTATATTTTTTTCTTGTGGCATTTTAAATAATAAAGTGTTTTAAACCTTTAGATAAAAAGGGTGCTAAAGTCATGATGTGTGTCTTGTGATCCCCTGTTAGTCTTGTTGTTGGGTTTAGTCCTGTTAATTTCCTGTATCTGTCATGTGTTGTGTAGTCCTTTGTAGTTCTTTTGTTTCATGGAACCTGTCTTGATTGTTTCCCAAGGTGTTGTCTTGTTACCTCCTTCATCCCAATGTATAGAAGCCATTGTGTTTCCATTGTCTGTTTGTCAGTCTTTGTTGGGTGTTATTGTGTTTTGTTGTGTTCTGTTGTGTTCCTTGTCCTGTTGCTCGTCCAGGTCCTCATCCAGGTCCTCGTCATAGTCCTGGTCCTGTGCTTGGTCCTGGTCTTGGTCCTGGTCCACGTCCCAGGTCCGGGTCCTGGGGCTCGTCGTGTTCCCCGTCTTGGTCCTGGGCTTCTCATTTGGTTTTTACGTGTTGGATTATTTTATTAAACATAGAAAGCTGCATCCCAATCTACGCATCATTTTTGGAATGCCCAGGTTACTGTTAATATGAACCAGTACTTTTAAAGTGCATTACATGATTTCTTTATTCTTTAATAGTGCACTTAGGCAGTATTTCTTGTAATTGAATCAGTATATTTACTAAAATAAATGATAAACTACTGTATTTTTATGTTGATGTGGCCAAATTAAAGTAAACCGGATTTTTATTTTGACTGGTTGTCGCAAACATCTTCCAGTGTGTGTTTGTCCACAGCTCCCTGAGCAGCTCTGGAGATGAAGTTCATCCCTGTGTTCCATTCTCAAGTGCTCATCCCAATGCCCTAAGCCTTTAAAAGGGCTTACACCCTGGAGAAAGAGCTTCAAAAGGGTTGAAGGGTGCAGGGGACCAAACAACTTTCCTTGAAGGGCCCTTTTGCATCATCATCCCATGATCATAAGGAGCTCCTTATTGGCATGTTGTCACATAAAGAATCTTTACAAACATTCAAGGGGACGCATAGTCTCCATCCTTTTTTTCTCTTTTGAAATTCCTCTTCATCCTGAAGGGTCCTTCATTGGGCGACCATGATTGGTTTACTCCAAAGTCAATCCTAAACAGAGCTGAAATGCGAGTGAAAAGCTCGCCAAGTGGATTTCCATTTTATATTTAATTTATGTAAAATATTACAATGCAGGTGTCAAGATGACTTGGAATAGTCTACTGATAATAACAGATCTTGGAGGTTGTGATGTGCTTTAGATCATGATTTAATAAAACCATTTTAAAATCTTGATATTATGGGTCATGGTAAACTAAGTGACATTTCTAATAAGCGATATTAATAGAATGTCAGGACTTGTTGCAATGCAGCACAAACAGTCACTTTATGGTGTTATGTTGAATTATTAAATGCAGATTAATGTACTTTTACGAGCAATTTACACAATGTATACTCTTACAAAATCTGTGTAAAAATGGCAAAATGTACTGTATTAATATTAAGTCATTTTACATATTAAATTCTTACAGTCGTTTTACCTGTATTTTAAACTTTTCACTGCAATTAATTATCATAATTATCATAATAAATTACAAGTGTAAATGGATATTCCGTGTAATAAACAGAAAATGCACAGGTAATTTTCTGACAGCACATTATCCGTTTCTTACACACAGCTGTTTAATTTCTTAAAGGTTGATAGTGTAAGTTTGTGTCATGTGATTTTCTGCTCTTCTTTATTTGTTTTGCTTGTATTGTTAAAGTACACTGAATGCGGTCACATTTTAATATGTGTTTAACTCAATCAGTAAAGCAGTATTACATCTTATTTTCACTGTAAGCTCGTTATCTTCATCTCCTGGAGCTGAAGGGGAATAAATTATCATCACACATCCTTAAACATTATCACACGACACCCTTCAACATCACTATATCCTGTTTATAATCTTATAATGACACTTATGCTTGATTGTGAAGTTTAGTTCTGAAAACTGTGAATCACTGAATTAAGATTTATTTTACAATCAACAAATGCTCTGATATATTTCAAATATAGTGATTAAAATTGGCAGCTGCCATTAATGGGATGACAGCATTATTTGTTTTTTATTGAATCTAATTATCTTAAAACTCCAAAATCTCTTAAAACTTCACATTTCTTTGAGTGACCTTTTTATTTATTTATTTAGATATTGTTATTCTCTTATTGTAAATATTTCTCAGCTTTTAATTGATATGATTCAGTTTATTGGCTTTTAAGGTGTATTCTTAAACATATATGCAACGTATATATGTTACGTATGTTACGAACATTCCTTAATATTTTCTTTTTGGATTCCATTTAAAATAGTGTATTAGTAAACTTTATTTTACTATACTAAATATAACTTACGTATAACTTATGTTATTATATGCATAACATTTAAATCACATTTCCCATTTTTTTGTAGAATAAATCTTGGTTTAGCATGTTGATGTCCAGAGGTGAAAGCGAACTTAAACACTTTCCTGAAGGTTAAAGCTTTAATTAAACATCACCCTTTTTCTTTAAAACCCTTTACACAAATCTGTTTAAGCACACAATATATTCTTCAAAATGCTTTCTAGAAAACAACATTTTTTTCAAGACCCGATTATTGCTATTAACAAGACATTAATTACGACTTTTATGTCAATATACTCATGATTATAAGTTCATTTGGTTGTTGTTATATTTTAGGTATTCGTTAGGATTAGGGATGCAGAATAATTATTTGTAACTACTTATAAACTATTACTAGTATGCTAATGAGATACTAGTTAAAAGCAAGATTTGGTCCCTAAAGAGTTACGCATTTCTCTAACGTTTCTCGCCATTAATTGTACGTGTTCTCATTTTCGTTAGCAGATCACAATTCCATTGAGTTATCGGAGTGTATTGTGTTTCGAAATGCAACCTAAATGACATAATTCATTACTTTATATAATAGAATAGAATAATCTGTGCACCGTAGCGCTGTGCAGGTATTATTTTCCTGCAGCTGTACGCTGTCCATTTTATTCAAACTGACAAGTTATCTGTGATTACCGAGGTGAGCCACCATTTCTTAAAGTGCTTTGACAGAACCACCAACTACCCCTGACATCAGGCCAGTGATGTGCAAAAGCCCTTTCCTCTCTGCAAAAGTGTGCGAGGATGAGATCGAGAGCAAAGTCACTCACAAATGCAGAACAAGAGAAGTATTTTAGCTCAGGAGTGCCGGCTGGTGCATGTAACCGAATGTCTCTGAATCTCTGCAGATCGCACCGCAGTTACCAAAGTCAATACAAGAATCCTCCGTTGACGTCACACTTTTGTGTCTTATGAGGTCTTCAACGTGCAATCTAATGCCGGGTTACTCAAGGGGAATGACCAGGCGTTTTTAAAATTCTCTGAAAGAACATTTATTGTTTAAGACCTTGAGTTTCTCCTTTGGTGCCTTTATCTTTACTGTATCCTACATCTTGACCGATGGCATTTGGAAAGAAGTTCTGGTAGGTCATCATTCAGTAAAACGATAGCGTCGACCAGATGAATTAGATACAATATCCTAACAAAACACAACATTAATGTTAACAGTTTTTGTCACCGTTTGTGTATTTCAACACCCTAAGGGAAAACACGTACATAATATGATAAACTACACATTTGCGTTTACAAAGCAAAAAAGTCCAAAAAATGAAAACCTGTTTAATGCACTAAAGTGATCATCATCATTTACTCCCTCTCTTGTCGTTTTAAACCTCCACGACTTTTTCCTCCTGCAGAACACAAGAGAAGATATTTTGAAGAATGCTGGTAACTGAAAAGCAACATTCATTTTTGCACTTTTAATACAGTTCTTCAAAATATCTCCTTTTGTGTTCAGCAGTAAGAAGTCAAAGGTTTGGACAGACAAAAATAGATGATTTTGACCTTCTCCTTATTTAAAGTACATTCTGGAGATTTCTGTTTGTTTGTAGTCGTTTTAACATCATTTGATGGAACACATTTTGGGGGGGGGGGGGCGTCATTAACTAAAAAAACGAATAATGTGTTTGCACAACAGTACAACGGCGGCTTTGAAATATACAAGCTACACAAACACACAAACACAGGTCTGATCATTCATTTCAATGAGAAAACATCTCTTTATCTGCTTGTGTTCTGCATTCTGTAATAGCTCATGAATATTCTCCCTCTATCTCCTAAATAAAAGCTTAATGACAGTATGCAAAATATGGTTGTCCCTGGAAGGCCTAGCTGTATATTAAAGGAGGCTGTAGACCGGCTGTTTGAAAGAGATGGGGAGGCTTTATTTATCATTTTTTGCTTCCTCAGCATTTTTTTACGTCACTTCTGTGCCTCCCTCTCTGGCTTTTATGAACCCTGAAGGCCTGTAAGATCTGTGAAGGTTGTATAGGTTGTAGTCAGCGTGGCCATGTGCTGGCTTTTATAATATTGCTGTTGCAACCATTTTATAAAAGTGATAAGCTGCTCAAGGCTTTGTGTTACACTAGTTTAACCAAAAGTGATCTTCTGTGTTAAAATCACAGCAATAAACAGCCTTCTTTTTTCTTTTTGTCTTGAATTAAATTGAAGGAAATTTTGTATTCAATTTTAGGATTAAATTCAATGATTTAGTATTAACATATTCAAGATAAACTCTTTATTTTATCATCTACTGGTAAATTCCTACATTAGGATTTAAATCATTTTATCAAGTAAACCTCTATGACTTTTTTCGCCTGCAGAACACAAAAGAAGATATTTTGAAGAATGCTTTATATATTTTAAACATTAATTTGCTTTGTTTTCATTTTGCACTCTTCCGTTAATAGATTTCTTCAAAATATCTTCTTTTATGTTCAGCAGTTGGAAGTCAAAGGTTTGGAAAGACAACGTGCTTAATAGATGATTTTAACTTTACCCTTATTTAAAGTACATTCTGGAGACGTTTCCTACATTAGGATTAAAATAATTTCATGTTGGATAAATAATGCAAATATTAGACAATTTTGTGTCAAATAATGTATTTTAGATCATAAGAACCTGACATAACATGCATCATGCAAAATTCCAATAAATATTGTACATTATAATAGTAAATAGTATAATAGTCTACATACAACTAATGTTGTATGATTTGTCTGTTCTGGTTTAATTATAACATGACATATTATAATCTATTTATTATCAACGCAACCTCCCTATAAACCTACACGTTTGTTGCTTTAGTGTCCGTCTCTCATCGCCTATGACCAACAGTTGGTGGTTGGCAATGTTTCATCTCGAACACCTGGCAACTGGCAGGCTAATGGGAGGACGGACCACATCGGGCGAGAGAATCGAGCAGGTCTCGGGCTGACAGGTGTGGGGAAAAATGATTAGACCCTTCGCTGATTTATCAACTCTAAAACAACAGCATCTTCATTACCAGATGTTGCATCATTCAATCTCACATGGCTCTGATATGTCAGAAATTATGAGAAATTTTAAATTAGTTATCAAGAGCACATCAATTCACATAACAAAAAAGAGCATTAATATTTAATAAATTGCTCTTTTCTTTTATGAAGAAAGAAGATTGAAAGAGATCATTAACGAACCAATGTGTTATTAATCACTTAAATGGAGCGATACAGTGCATATCTTAACATTTGTAATATCTTGTGATAGAGGTCTAATCATTTTAGGATGCCATGTGTCCAGATGCCATGTGGCCAAAAATCTCTCTGGGTTTGATGTCATTTTATAACACAAAATCCTTTTAAGAGTTATAAAGATCGAAGCTAATCAGTCACTACTTAAGGAGCACCCATAGAGTTTGACCATCCACAGATATTTATTTTATCATGTTGTGCATTTCCCTAATATGGACTCTTTTTTTGGTCTGCTTTAATATTTTTATTCCAATGAAGACAAAATCTCCATCTTGTGACTAAATATATACCAAAAAGACCATATAAAATACCAAAATATTTTTTTAACATTATAAATAATAATCTGCCACTTGATGATGTCAAAAATAAATAATAATCTGCCACTTGATGATGTCAAAAATAAATAATAATCTGCCACTTGATGATGTCAAAAATAATTAATAATCTGCCACTTGATGATGTCAGAAATAAATAATAATCTGCCACTTGATGATGTCAAAAATAAATAATAATCTGCCACTTGATGATGTCAGAAATAAATAATAATCTGCCACTTGATGATGTCAAAAATAAATAATAATCTGCCACTTGATGATGTCAAAAATAAATAATAATCTGCCACTTTATGATGTCAAAAATAAATAATAATCTGCCACTTGATGATGTCAGAAATAAATAATAATCTGCCACTTGATGATATCAAAAATAATTAATAATCTGCCACTTGATGATATCAAAAATAAATAATAATCTGCCACTTTATGATGTCAAAAATAAATAATAATCTGCCATTTGATGATATCAAAAATAATTAATAATCTGCCACTTGATGATATCAAAAATAAATTATAATCTGCCACTTTATGATGTCAAAAATAAATAATAATCTGCCACTTTATGATGTCAAAAATAAATAATAATCTGCCACTTGATGATATCAAAAATAAATAATAATCTGCCACTTGATGATGTCAAAAATAAATAATAATCTGCCACTTGATGATATCAAAAATAATTAATAATCTGCCACTTGATGATATCAAAAATAAATAATAATCTGCCACTTGATGATGTCAAAAATAAATAATAATCTGCCACTTGATGATATCAAAAATAATTAATAATCTGCCACTTGATGATGTCAAAAATAAATAATAATCTGCCACTTGATGATATCAAAAATAAATAATAATCTGCCACTTGATGATATCAAAAATAATTAATAATCTGCCACTTGATGATATCAAAAATAATTAATAATCTGCAATTTTATGATGTCAAAAATAAATAATAATCTGCCACTTTATGATGTCAAAAATAAATAATAATCTGCCATTTGATGATATCAAAAATAAATAATAATCTGCCACTTGATGATATCAAAAATAATTAATAATCTGCAATTTTATGATGTCAAAAATAAATAATAATCTGCCACTTTATGATGTCAAAAATAAGTAATAATCTGCCACTTGATGATATCAAAAATAAATAATAATCTGCCACTTTATGATGTCAAAAATAATTAATAATCTGCCACTTTATGATGTCAAAAATAAATAATAATCTGCCACTTGATGATGTCAAAAATAAATAATAATCTGCCACTTTATGATGTCAAAAATAATTAATAATCTGCCACTTGATGATGTCAAAAATAAATAATAATCTGCCACTTGATGATGTCAAAAATAAATAATAATCTGCCACTTTATGATGTCAAAAATAAATAATAATCTGCCATTTGATGATATCAAAAATAAATAATAATCTGCCACTTTATGATGTCAAAAATAAATAATAATCTGCCACTTGATGATATCAAAAATAAATAATAATCTGCCACTTTATGATGTCAAAAATAATTAATAATCTGCCACTTTATGATGTCAAAAATAAATAATAATCTGCCACTTTATGATATCAAAAATAAATAATAATCTGCCACTTGATGATATCAAAAATAATTAATAATCTGCAATTTTATGATGTCAAAAATAAATAATAATCTGCCACTTTATGATGTCAAAAATAAATAATAATCTGCCACTTGATGATATCAAAAATAAATAATAATCTGCCACTTGATGATATCAAAAATAAATAATAATCTGCCACTTTATGATGTCAAAAATAAATAATAATCTGCCAAATGATGATATCAAAAATAATTAATAATCTGCCAATTGATGATATCAAAAATAAATAATAATCTGCCACTTGATGATGTCAAAAGGTGTGACAATAGGAATGACAGCAACTCAAGGTCACATGAACATTCAACACCAAAATGCTTCAAAGTGTGCAAGGTTCATCGCATGAACTCGTACACATTCTGAGCCAGGTTTCACGTTATCTTTTCAGGCGTTAGTAAATGGACACTCGTGTGTTTCTGTGTAGACATCAAATATTCATTAGTGCACAGATCGAAATGCACACAATGAACAACCTAAGTCAATAACTAAAGGAACAGCACCCAATGCACAGTAAAACTGCCAAGTAACCCATCCATTACAGTCTCAAACATCATAGTGTTCATACACCAGCAGCACAGAACACCACGGCTCATTCACAGCGGTTGCTTACCGAAAATGTCAGTGTTCGGTCAGAAAAGTGTGAACTGCCGTCATTGCTAATGGTTACATCATCTACTTCTGCTATAGTGTACAGCAGTGAGGTGTTTAAATGTCGCCATGGTATCCATATAGAGACCTCAATGTGAGAGTCTGGGTTTGAATCTTCTGCACAGACCAAATGATGATATAATTCATTGAATGGGATTTTTCCAGCGCACACATGCCGTCAAGCAGTCAGCGCGATGGATGGCATCAAAGACATGTTAATGAAATGTGTAAATTCCTGTCCGTCTCATCGGAAGACTTGTGATGAAATGGTTCTAGACTGATGTTAACGTGTGTTATAAACAGATCCTGTGCGGCCACACAGAGCTCGTCCCGGGTTATATTTAAATTCCATTCTTAATTTTAACGGGTGCGGGTTTAATGCACATGAGCTGTGCCCCGGCAGCGCTGGAGATTAATTACACAGTGAGGGACCAACATTATGTTCTCGTATCGCATAAATCTCTCCATCAATTACAGGCGAGGCCTTTCTTTCGGCATCGATCTGTGGAGGTTCTCCGTTGACTGGCTAATGAATTCGGCGAGTGGGTGTTTTAAAATGGATCCCCGGGCACCTCACAGCACCAGCTCATTACCGACGCCGGCCCAGCGTTTCCAAACGTGATGCAGTGCGCACGCGAGCGCAATTCCGGGCGAAGAAATGAAACTTGAGTTCTCTGCAGCAGCAGAAATCTTTGGAACGACACGCCGCTAGATTTCAGTAATCTCCTAACTGGATCAAAGTTGTTGATCCGATGAATAAAACATTTGGTGCGTGAACGCCGCATATCCTGGTTGCCAGACACCAAATGTCAGTGATATGTGTTTGTTTAGCATGGGGAATATAATGAACACATGCTTCCATTGGCTCACATGGCATTATTCGGATTGTGTGTAGACGCTAATCTTTTATAAATATGTGCAAACAAGTCTGCCAGGCTCGTGCCATGCTGTTGGCAAAATCACTGAAAAGGTGACGTCACTTTATTATTTCCAAAGCCTTACAAATGTCTCCGTTAGAGTTTGAGAAGAAATCTCAAATGTTTGAATCTGAGCTCCGATTTTCATTTCTGCACTCAATAGTCAATATTATTACAGATCTCAACGTGAACTCAAACATTTCTCATTAGATTTGCTCAAATCTAGATTACATTACCTCTGAATCAACATTCCTTTTCCACCTCCTCACTCTTCAAGAGTAATTGTGTAGCTGTGACCTGATTTGCATAATTTCTGTATTGGACACAATTCTATGTGGATTTTCCTTTTTGTTTTGATGTAAATATTTAATTCAATACACAACACACATTCAATAATGCGGCAGAGCTATTCATAATGACCATTTATCTCATATTGTTGAACATTCAACATTTCCTGTATCCCCATGCCCTCTACCAGCGGTATTGAAAGTCTTTAGGTGTATAAAGTCTGAGAACCTTATCAGCTCCACAGTCAACATGTGTTTTGGCCTTTCCAGCCACAGTTCATCCCCAGAAGCAAGCGTATTTAATATATGTGACACCTAATTACATTCCCAGCAGATTGCCAATTAATCTGAGCCGCTGGCGAACCTACAGGCTGAACACAAGAGTCATTTCGCCGATGAAAATCACACGCAATTATTTGCATCTTGACCACAGAAGAAATGACGCTATGTTCTTTCTTCACTGTTATTCATCGCTGTGTTTTTCCCTGCCATTAGCTTTCAAATTGTACTGTGAGATAATACATTATGCACAACTTCTCATATTCTCATTATAGAGAACCTCAAATCTATTGAATTCTTTTCATTAACTTAAGAAGGTTTTGGCAAGGCCATTTAAAACACCATCTTAAATTTACGGTTCTCACGGAATGCACTCCACCTATAACAAAATCCTCAGTTTTGCATTAACATGAGACGGGCTCGTTCAAATACATTTCAGATGAAGCTCGGCTTTCTTTTATTTAAAAAGCATTGAGTGCTAAAACCCAGTATTAAGAACTATGGCATAAATCATGACTAAGGCTCATTACACTTCACACATATTTGATTTCGCCACACCATATTAGAAAGTATTCACACGAAAGTCAATACAACTGACAAAACAAAGAATTAAACATCATAATTACAGCTTGTAATTGTTTGATACTATATGAGGTTAAGCATGACGGAAAAACACTGCCACAAGACACAATTACGGGAATGTAAATGAGATACGATGTAATGATCCAAACATGTTGATTGGTCCCTAAGAATGAATATCAAGCCTCATCACTTCGTTCATCATACAGCATATGACTTATATACATTCTATTACTTCTATTAGCTGTTTGAAAATGTAAGAACTTAATACAGATGTTAATGTAAGCACCAGAGCAGGCCCAGCTAAATCCGTTGATCATGGACATGAAGTTGAGCAGAACATACATCACTTCACGTTGGGACGACAACTGAAATTTCTTTACATTATTAAAGCACAAGTTATTTTATTACACATAAGCCTATAAATAAAATGTCTTTTAAAAACAACCATGTGACTTTCAGTAAGGGAGAATTTTTTTAACACGGAATTTTCTAAGGAACAAACTTTTTCTACTTTATCTACTACTGCATCTATAAAGTCTTTAATGATTCAACTTGCACCTGGTTTGTTTAATTATCATATTTATCACAATTTGAATCCTTACGGAGAAAACAAATGGAAAACAATGCTTGAATTAGAAATATGCAAAGAGGAAAGAAATATTTCATTAGTGAAAAGGATCTCCCGTGGACAAAGATTTTGAAGTACAAAAAAAGTTTGTTTGTTCCCCCAAAAGATTTTCATTGATCTACATATGTGCATTTTAAGACTTTTTGAGAAGAAATTAGATAAAGATATGTCTTTTCATGTTAGTTATTATCATTAAAAAAAGTCAATAACATGGTTCATTGATGGTTCATTGATACAAATATTATATATTCAAATGTATTATTTTATATAAAATACAATCTATATTTCATGAACAAGCATTTGGGTTTAAAATGATAGAAAAGCTAGTAAAATCAGAATTTATATTTCTATTTATTTCACTTTTATAAATAAGTAAAGACTTAATTTAAACTTGCAGACAGTCGTTTTTATTTAAAATAGGTTAAAAACTTAATTAAAGAACAATAATTCATCTAAACGTTGATGCATTTGCATTATTTGCAAACAAAGTTGTTGTTTAATACAGGGGTTTTCAAACTGGGGTCCTGGGACCTCCAGGGGGCCTCCAAAAAGCTCAAGGGGGTCCCGAGAAAATCTTTCAATTGTAAATGTTTTAGATACGATTTCTTTTATATCTTAAAATGATATCAATTTGTACATGTTTCACGCATAAGCAGTATGTTTTGAAAAGAAAAAAAAAATCAGTTTAATTAAAAAAATTGGAATTGTTTCTCATGGGGACATTCAGTCAACATTATTCATATTAAAGACAACTATTTAATATTTTATGTAATATGTCGTATCACATTTTCACACTAACTATTTATCTAACATAGTTGAAATGCTTCTTCATGAAATATAATGTTCTTTATAGTAAAATAACACGAAAACAACCTCTAACTGTTCTGTGATAAAACAGTTTTGAACTATAATATCTTTAACAGTTAAAACTGACCTCCGAATGGGCTTCGATCAATAGCGGATCCCGCCTTCTTTTATTTGATTGGACGATAATGCGCGTCTCCCTTGATTTAATTGGCCAATTCAGTCGGTTTGACATTCACTGGCGCTATTAGAGGCTAAGGTAGAGCAGATCTGAGATAAGTCATCTTGACATCATGTTCTGTAAGACAGTTGAGTCGTGACTTTTATTATACAGAATGGAAAAGTACAGAGTTCTGGACCTCGGAGACCTCAATAAGTAAAGCCACGCCAGTGGCAGAAATGATTTCTATTCAACAAAAGACTTTCACGGGAGTGTTCAAATTCTGCTGGAGAAAAGACAAGATCTTATACTCTCACAAAAAACATACCTATGTCAGAAGATTATACCAGACCCAGAGGAAAAAATACATTGAGATTGAAATGTGGATTAAAGATTCCGGCTCTCTCTTGTGAGATCGACACAAATATTGGAACATTTCAACTTTGAGAAAACAGTATTTGGATAGCATTAGTACGCCATACGTACATTCATGTCTCATACTTTACTGTATATGCTCCAAACGAATCGATTGGCTAACGTTTTGTTTTGCTTCTGTAATTTGAACGGGCAGGAATTCTGCACACCCTGTTTGATTGGTCAACCTCTAGACATTGCGTAGCTCTGTTACTAGTATACGAGCATCTCATGGGTTAATTCAAATAAGTTAATCAATCCGACGTGTGTCTTTGGAACACTTTGTTGGGCTTTCCAAACCCGTGGGATCACATTTAAAAACCCATGAGATCACACGTGCTATATGTGGTGACATGTGAAAAAACATGTGATCACATGTGGGGGCATTACACCACACACTGCACTTGTGATCTTATGGGTTGTTTAATGGAATCCCATCGGTTTCACAGGGGAATGTACGTGGGATTCACACAAAATAAATCAATATAATAATAATAAATCAATATTAATTAATACAAATCATTGGCTATGTTTAAAGATAGTGATTATTTTTATTTGGGTTTATACACAAACTATCTATTAACACTACACAATGCTTGAAGTACATATTTGAAAACTAAATATTTTATACCACTTTCTTAATTGGTTGTGAATGTCTCATAGAAGAGAACAAATTTCTTAAATATCATTTGAGTGTTCGGGCCCTTCCTGTGTTGTATGTTAAACATTAAACTCACAGATCTTTATAATGTCGCTGCTCCTTTTAGAGCGAGTATACAAATATATGGACCGAATAAATGGTAACATACCAAAGCCAACTACTCTTACGAAGATTTTTGCTAGTAGTTTTATGTTTTTAAGTAAAAAGACATGAATGAAAACTCCAAGCACCCAACGCACGAGACCTGAACAGGCGTAACAGTTACTCATTATTCTTCATGTAGCCAGGGAAACTCTTGTGTTGTGCAATGCGTTTGAAAGTTGCATTATCAGGGATTTGTGTGTTTTTCATTTCTTTTCCAAAATGGTGAGCACATGAGCGGATAAGCGGACCCCTCCGGAACACGATACCATCTCTCTGTCCACAAAATGTCATTGTCATGTGTTTTAGGACTGGACGTAAGATACGTTTGCTTACGTTATAAAACGTCATGGGCTACACACCAGCCTAATACAAACGCTGCCTTATTCCACACGATCAACGGAAAATCAATGAAAAACAGCACTAACAAATGTAATAATCTTAACGGCCCTGTTTAGACTTGGTATTGAGGTGCATTTTGGTTGTATATATAGGGCTCAATGCAATGTAAAGTTCTAAGCCTGTCCATTTTCAACAACTTACATTGGAAGTGAAAACATAGAAATGAAGAAATAAAGATTCTTGGATGTGTATTGCCTGACAGGAGTTAAACTTAACAGGCTTAATACCTAAAGGTCGGTTAAAGAATGAAGAAGGTATAATACAACCAATGAAGATTTCTTACAGACACTTACAGTTTTCTGTCCGATCTTGTGGCTGTCAGAGCAGAAATAAAAATGTTGTTTCGTATTTGTTTCATCATCTCGGATCACATTAAAATGCTATTTCTTTTTTACCAGCCCTTACTTAAAGAAATCAGGACAGACGTGGTAAAAAAAGTGTTCGAAAGAGATTGATTGAAGCGCATTAATGCCAAAATCGCATAATATAAATAGGGCCTATTTCAGTCAAGACTTTATCTGAATGTGAATATAAAAGGCTGGAAAGAATGACATTTACATTTGAATCTGTGTTACGATTGAATGAGAATGATGTAACACACAACAAATGTTCCCGGTCACCACTGCACAAGATTTCTTTTATTCAACAACTGCTTTATTGAATAAAAATATCTATATATTTATCTCTATAAAGCTTTATTCAAGCTTTATAGAGATGTGCAATCCCAGTTTTATATAGTATAGTATAGTATTACATAGTAAGATGGTACATTTCTTAAAGCACAACTATAAAACATAAAACTGTGATAATATAACAGTACACTTTAGAATAGCAGTGCAGATAACACAATTTAGTTGATGTACTGAAACAATTCGGCACCAAAATGAAAGCAAATAGGAAGACACTGAATTACAATACACATTTACTACTTCTGCTCTCTTTTTATTGTGTCTTAAGTAAACATAATAATACAAATACAATCAAATTTGTGTTTTTATACTCTGAAATGCAATCTGATCAACATCGCTTTTCCTCTAATGGAAATGCATTTCTGTGGCATTGCAGTGACTCATTTTATTCCTTTGACTTTGTTATTGCATTTCGCTACACTGCTGGCATTACGATGAAGAAAGATACTGGCACGAGCTAGGTATGGTATTATTGGTATTCACAGCACTACAGAAGATTTCCAATGCCAAGAAAATGAAAACAATCACATTTATGATGTTCTCTTGGTTAAATCATGACGAATATGTATACAGTACCAACCTTGAAGAAGATGAACTATGTTCACATTTGGAGTTGATTTTGATTGAACTCAAAAACAACATTAAAACCAAATTAAAACAAAATAGAGACCAAAGAGTCCTTAGACATTCAATATTTAACACATTTAATTACGAGGATTTGCAATCTTAAAATTCAGTCTCATCTATGCCTTGAATATTTCTCCAGAGGGGAAAACGAAATCTCACAAATATCTTCATTATAGATTCAGATGAGATGTCACAAACATTAGACAGGTTGTTTCATTTGTTGATTTCTCTTGGGATCGAAGAGAACGTTTGAGCGATAATGTTGTTATGTTTAATTTTAATACTGCAGAATAACATTTTCTTGAATGTTTCTCAGTGTTGGAAGGAGCACGTATAGAGACCGTCCGAGAATATCCTTGACTCTTTTGACTACATTGAAAGAATAAGGAATTTAGACATCATGCATGTGACAACTCTGTATTTTAAGTGAAATCTGTATTTTAAGTGAACGCGTAATGTCCTATAGCAATGACTGAAGGCAGTACAGAACATCTACAGAGCTTTTCAGGTCTGTATGAAAAGGTTCTTCATCATTATGCAGAACAGAAAGCGTTGCCAGCATCTCATACATCTATTTTTCTTGCAGTAAGTTGATGTAGAAAGTTTGAACTGTCATTAAGACTACACTAATGTATGTATGTAATTTTTATTATGTAATTCATCGGCATTTCAGAACACTTTACCAAGACCTCTGGCGTATCGTCTGATTCTTTTCCTGCTTTAAAAGCTTTTCTGTGTGGGTGTAAAGGTTTTCTCCAGACACAAATAGGCACTTTCATTTTGCCGGCTAATGTCAGCTCTCGCTCATAATGTGAGTCATGCCTTAAAGTTGTAATTTA
Source organism: Triplophysa yarkandensis (assembly GCA_033220385.1). Classification (NCBI taxonomy): domain Eukaryota; kingdom Metazoa; phylum Chordata; class Actinopteri; order Cypriniformes; family Nemacheilidae; genus Triplophysa; species Triplophysa yarkandensis. The sequence goes on from CM065654.1 coordinate 6,006,250, forward strand.
AAGCTGTAATGTATCTAAAGGTATTTAAAGTTTCAGAACATAAAACACTGGTGATTTTTGGGGGGGGAGTAACGTTTCCTTGATAAAAAATTGAGAATTTCTGAATTTCGTTCTGCATTATTTAATATAAAGAAATCATTAGTACGGCATATTTTTAAATCATTGTGTCCGTTAGTTTAAGTAGAGTCGATTGGTTTTTTTTTGCACATAGATGTAGATGCTAAATTCTTTTCAGCACGTTTCCCTCTTTTATAAATATTTGAATTTTTTATTTATTTCACGAAATTGGCAGAAATATTGTATCAAGTGTTCAGATGACATATGTCTTGTTGGTTGTTGATACACAAAGAAAGATCCGTTGAGATTCGTAAAGTCTTTGACACATGACACATTTCCCAGGGAAAGTTCATTAAACACCAACACTTTGATCAGTTCCTCAATGTTACCTTAAATATGTGTGTGTGTGTGTGTGTGTGTGTGTGTGTGTCTGTCTGTCTGTCTGTCTGTCTGTCTGTCTGTCTATCTGTCTGTCTGTCTATCTGTCTGTCTGTCTGTCTGTCTGTCTGTCTGTCTGTGTGTGTGTGTGTGTGTGTGTGTGTGTGTGTGTGTGTGTGTGTGTGTGTGTGTGTGTGTGTGTGTGTGTGTGTGTGTGTGTGTGTGTGTGTGTGTGTGTGTGTGTGTGTGTGTGTGTGTGTGTGTGTGTGTGTGTGTGTGTGTGTGTGTGTGCGTGCGCGTGCGTGTGTGTGTGTGTGTGTGTGCGTGTGTGTGTGTGTGTGTGGTTGTGTGTGTGTGTGTGTGTGTGTGTGTGTGTGTGTGTGTGTGTGTGTGTGTGTGTGTGTGTGTGTGTGTGTGTGCGTGCGCGTGTGTGTGTGTGTGTGTGTGTGCGTGCGTGTGTGAGTGTATCCAGGTAAAGGTCACCCAGGTCATATCTATGGTCACAAAGGAAAGACAGACTGTATATATGAGCACTCCTACACGTTCACTTCCCATGACACATAAATAATTGTTCATTCAGCATATCCCAGGCTGAAGAAGGAGCTCTTTCATCTGGAAAAATCCCAGCACGCTGAGCCAAAATCTAGTGTAAATGCTTGACAGTTGTCACTGACAGATGGCCGAGGCTAGATTCACACATGCAGACTCTTAAAGACTGAGCTGAAGAAGAGATGCAGAATCATAGAGCTTCAATGAAATGCATGCAGGCAGCGAGCAGTTACTCTCATAAATCATCAAGTGTGCTTTACTCAATGACTTCTGAAGACCAAGCCATGGGATTTATTTATTTATTTTTTAATGGCTATGCTGGAAAGGTTAGTGCGATCAGTCATGCCAATCCCCTTCCCTTGCGGAGGTCTTTAGTAAGCAGATGTCTGTTTTGAACAGCGGGCATCAGGTAATATGACACGAATATAGTATTCTGTTTCTTAGCTTCCCTCGTATGAGCTGAATGTATAGATGTGATGGGTTTGTGTGTGTCGGTGTTGTAATTTGCTTAATGTCATTACTGTAATTGCTGTACTCAGCTAAATGAAGGGCCGATGGAAAATGGTGCTCACATGCCTCGAGCAGAGCGTGTGCCCGCTGGAACGCGTAACCTTTATCAGCCTTTATGTTTAAAGCTTCGGAATTCACAATGATGGTGCTTTTAAAACCGCAGGCATGCATTTTGTAAAGCACATTTCCACAGGAACAAGACTGTTAAAACGGTTTTTAAATCAAATATGACATTTTTTTAATTAGTTTGTTGCATTGAGCTCAAACAGACACTCCTATGCAAATGTTTTTTGTCTCATAAATGATCAGTATTATCTCACATACTGCCGTTTAATTCATGGTTTAATAATCAGTATAACCTTGATCAACATAAACAGACATTTATTCATAAATCTGACACGTGCATAATGACATAGACTTGCGTTAAAGCATTGATATTTCATGTATTCTATCGCATTTCAGAAAAGAAAAACTGCATTAGTCTCGGGTGAGCTTCGTGGTTTTTTGTGCAACTATGTCTTGAAGATGTTTCTCTAACTGCGTCTCAGGTCTGAAATGAAGAGTGAAGGGCTCGGACGGAAAGGCTTTGAAGATAAAACAGACATGGAAAAATCCATTAAATTCTGATGAAATATTCAGTGAATATATCTATATGTTTCCCACTCTCTTCCATTTTTACTTAATAAAAACCCAAGGAAAGATTTACCCAGTAAGGGTTTGTGTTGTAGTGAAAGGCCTGATGGAGCTGGAATATCCAGATGGTTTTTACAAACCTCTGTATTCAGCAATCATTACAAGACAAACTCTATATTCTATACCCTTACCCTTAAGATCATAGAAGGGGGGGGGCACTTTTAACTAAACGAGAAAAAAATCACCATTAAACAGATATATTCATGTTTCTTTAATCACACACGGGACATTCAGAGCATTCAAGAAACATGAAAAACTGTAAAAAGTAAAACTGTTGTGTGTCGACTATTGTAAGTCGCTTTGGATAAAAGCGTCTGCTAAATGACTAAATGTAAATGTAAATGTGTTGTATAGATGCGTTTTGTTTGCATCTTGAAGATTACTTGAAAAATATATTTCAGTCAAAAGTCAATGAAACATCAGAACCAATCTTCCGTACTTCGGATGAATTACATTAACTGTGAATTTCAAAATCTTTTCCAAACTTTTTTTCAGTACTAAAATGTAGGCTGGAACTCATTTCTCCATTGGGAATCTGTTGGGTGGTTAAAAGTGGCCACTTGATACCAGAATGAAGTCAGAGCTAAATGTGACTCCCAACCTCCTGACCCATCACGAGAGCACACGCTTCTGAAGAGGCTTTTTCACCTCAACCCAGAGGTTTGGGGTCAAGTTCTCCCTCTGGATCATTTCTTCCATTCCTAACGCTTCATTTCCATATATCATTATTGCCCATAATTAGCTATGTAGTAGCTTTTCAGATGTGCTGTATATGCAAGACTACTTTCTTGTTTTCAAGATAATATGTACTGTTGAATTTTGCATGATAAAACCAGAGACATTCAATAGGAAAGTAATTAGGTTGAATTTAATTTCATAACTCGAAAATAGTTGACCTATTGAGCAGCCGGTACTTCAATCCATCAGCCTCATTTCTATCCGTGTCACATGAAAAATGCCATCACATTATTTGACTGTGGCATTGGACCTACCTGTTACCAATAAGCCATCTGGAATTTGAGTTATGTAATGCTTCCAAAAGTGTGTATGTGTGCTTGCTTATAGTGGTTTGCACATTCCATTAATAATAGAATGTATACTCTATAACTTCAGTGCATGTATGTCAGTAAGAAACTGTTACACATTTAACAAAAACATCTTGCACACTCATTTTTGTTTTTAAGTTGATCTCAACGAACGATTGTTAAAAGGATCTTAAACTCCATACACTAACACTTGCTGCCTTCTCCTATGATTCACTCCAGTTCACTTAGTAAAATAAATCATGTTTATCGAAGCTTTAATTTAGAAAATTCATGTTTTGCTCACATTTAATAGGCTATAATACTAGAAATAAAAAGCTTCTTTTAAGACAGTGAAAAGAGTATTCCGTGTAATTGAAAGTGCATATTAAGTATCTTATTGTGACATCAATTCCATTCATTCAACTCCATACCTAGTGGTTCTATATATTATTATTTCATAATAACTTAAGCGCATTCTCAAATAATTTTACTGTAATAGCATATGACTGGAGAACATTCAATGGTGAAGATTTTTTCATCCATGATTATAAAATCCATGTCCATTTTATGTTCTGCATGTTTAACCACCAAACTATATATGGCCTCTGCTTTGGAGGAAAAATGTTTGCTTGCACAATATTATTTCTCAATCCAGCGTTGAACATCTTCATGAGTAACGGCCGGAGTATTAAACACATTTCAGTAGATGTAGATGAGTTAGATTTCATCCGTTCATGTGAATTGTTGGAGCCGTATTTAAAGCAGTATGTGTTTGGTGAGTGGCTGCACTTTGCCCGTGGTAAGAGCTTTTCTGTGAGTAGGTGGATTCTCATCTACAGATCCGTCAGCACGCAGTATCTTTGTTTTCATCTTTTCTGCTACGAGTTTCAAAAGGTTTCCATGGGAACTAAATGGAGATCACTCCAAAAAAACTGAATAAACTGTGATGTGGCAGTGGTCAGAGGTTCTACTTCGCCTGTAATAGAATTTGCCTGAAAGCCAAAATGAATCCTATACATATAAAAAGGACCGTTACCACCCATTATACATCACAACCTGGCCTGTACACTACAATCTAACCAAACATAAAAGCATTTTAACAGAAAATGCTCTTTAATGATAAACGAATCCCCAAAATATATACACCATTGATTTTACGGTTAAAGTTAAAATCGTACAATTATACTGTAAATAAAACATTCATGAAACATGCTGATTACTGTATTATTTCATTAGATATTAAACATTTTAAAAAAAGAAATTAATTGGATTTTACCCATTTGTTTCGTCAATTCAAACACAAACGAACATATGCTTCAAACATTTTATTAATATTAATTTAAAATTAAAATGAAATTAGGCCGAATTGTTATAATTCTTATGTGTCCCACATGCTCTGTTTGAGAGATCACAATGAAGTGTGATAGCGGCAGATCCATCACATGTTTGTGTGTAGAATGTAAATAGTCTGTAGTGTTCGTGGTGAATTCGGTGAGTGGTCAATAGTGTGGGTGTATTTTCTCTAACAGCTCCTCATGTGTTACAACAATACAGAAACTCACCGATGGATCTGGAGTTTTTATCAAAAATGTTTTCTGTTTTCATTCAGTTGTACACAATTCTGATGAATGTCAAGATGTATTTCTTTAATATTTTAATGCGAGGTTATTAATTCTTTATAATTGGATATTTTTCTTGGTAGTCATTCTTTGCCATTCTATGTGACTTTTGTGTTTCTTATGCCCATGCCTATAGACTGACTCTACTGGGGCAATTTATTTTTATGTATGGTTTACTCTGTGCATATTTTTTTACATATGTGTATTATTCAACTGTCCGATCAATAACGTAATTGATTAGAAAAAAATATTTTTGCTAGATATTTAATAGCAAATTAAAAAATAAAACTGTACCGGGGGATGCTTTTACACGATTTGTATTACATTATACATAACATTTTTGTTATAAAATATTATTTAGGTAGAAAAAAAACACTTTAAAGTCAAAAGATCTTGCCTTGTCTTGTTGTACCTACAGCGGAAAAGCTTGACTCATGTTTCTAATTTTAATCCATTCTCTGACCTCCCTTATGTCATATTGAACCCGATAAAGACAAAGAACGTGTTTTGCCTGCCAACCAGCAAGACACTCTTTCTGAAAGACTCAAATTCGCTATACACATTAGGTTTAAGAACTGAATAAAGAAACAGATTTAGCAGCTGGTCAAACACAAGAGAACTCTGTCATTTCATTCAGTTTGGAAATAAATGTTTAAAAAATAAAGATTTTATTTTTGAACCACGTACTAGTCACTGAAATAAAATAGTATCTAGCTTTTGAACAACTATGGAAACTGTCGTTGGCATCACAATTTTAATACATTACATAACATATTTAAGACATGCGTACAGAGCAGTTTGTCTATTAAATGCTACTTTAGAAGTGTACTGTTCATTACATATGGTCTATGTATACCTATAAACATATGTATTTTATATTGCATTCCTAAGAATAGATCCTCCAAAATACTACACATTAAACCTGGCATGTATTTGCTTACATGTTAATACTATTGTAAAATAAAATGCAATCCGGCGCGTGACAGCAGCTCATCGAATAACAGGCAAGAGCTGACTTTTGAAAAAAATACAGAGTAAAGGATCTGAGATTTTGTGCCTTCTCGCAGCGCCATCAGCCAATCAGACTTGTGACATGATTATCCTGCAGCACATGACATAGGGTCGAATCTGCTTGATTTTCAGTGGAATCGTGCCTTAGCCAAGAAAATTGCCATTGACTTTTGGTGAAGGGTTACCGGATTACCTTCTGAAAGTAGGTACAGCCTACAGAATTCCTCAAAACAAACGGGGAAAACACCAATCTTCCATAGTCTAGTCATCTGCTACTGAATCATTTATATGAATTACATTTACATATTTGGCAGGAGCTAATGCCACGGAGTACCCGCTGGGTTATAAAGAAGCTTATGTTTAATAGATTTCATGCAAAACGTTCTCAACGAACCATTCAAATACATGACTACGTGTCAACAGTGAAATATGCTTTGTCTCCATATCGTAGTGTATTTACAGCATCTACCAATGTCTAATGGATCTGTCCTTTCTATTAACAGTCATACCCAACAGTTGTTTGAAACAATGTTTCTCAACAACGTGATGGCAGAGAGACTTCTACAGTGTTGGGTCAAAACTGTAATTGGTTTGTTGGGCAGACACACAAACCCAACGCCAATCTGGATGGCGACCATTGCCGGCAAGAAGACACAGAACCTCATAAAGTCGAGAAGTTCTTAAGAGGAGAAATGACAGATTTGATCATTTAAAGTGAGGGTGAACTGGGCGAGAGAGGTAACTCAAGAGAGTGGGCCAGACGGTGAGTACAGATGATGTGCACTTTTCAAAAAGAGTGTGGCCCCCTTTAAAATCCCACGTTAAAAGCCTAAAACACGCAAACATATAAATCACTGAGCCGTATATTCTCTCTGTTCAACAAACAAGATTTTCACTCTTCACTGAACACGCCATTAATCTACAGAAGACATTAACATTGCCCCCACAGCATTTTCCCCCACAGCGACACAATACCGCAATGATTCGTCTTCAAAAGTCTAGCGTCATTATTCAGCGAGACACGCGACATACACGCAAATGTAAACACAGCTGATTGTGTGTACGCCAAATGTGTTAAATACTCTTATTGAGTTCATTAGCACGGATCGGCTGAGGATAGCTATGGTACATAATACACACGTGTGAATCTTAAACCGGGGCTGAAAGACCCCCAACCCCCCAGAAAGCCTACCGCCAAAGATGCAGTTTCTCGATCAATATTGCACTTAAAGCTCAATATCTTCATTCTGTGAACGAGCAGAAGCGGATGACGAAACCATCAGATGACATTCTTCGCTCTATTCAAAGTTCCTGTGCATTGACACGAGCTTTGAATTAGGATCACGCCCGACCATGGTTCATCCCACCTTTACACCATGGAAACAATACACTGGAAGATGTGATGCCTCTTTATTTTGATACATTTTCATCCGCCGTCTGATTTATGACACACGGGCTGAATTTCAATGAGGATCTTCAGCCGTTTTGATCACATGGTTCCGCTTTCCTGTTGTCAAACTTATCGGCACCGTCCCTCCAACACGTCAATCACACAACAATAAGTACAGCCTCTAGGAAAGCATGAAATGAGAGATCTAATAGACCTTCCTCCCGCCGGTGGATCACATTGATTCTTTCCGAGGTTAAACGTGTTAAACTGAATGGCAGCTTGAACCTTACCTGGACATGAAGAAGCGTTTGAGCGCGTCTTTCAGTCTATACCGTCATGCCCTCCTACTTGGGCAGCTGGAGAGCTCGCTGGCTGTCGTACAGGTGGGGGTTCACAGGAAAGAAGCTTTTTACTGCTTGCCCGTTCGCCCAGGTCATTGCAGCCGGCCCTGGCGTGTTCTTGAGCGGACAGGGGGATGGGCGGCCGCTGGGACCCTTCGCATCTCTGGTGGATCCCTGCAGTGTGTACTTTCTCTCTGCTACAGCGTAACTTTCCTCTGCATTCCACACCTCGCTGGCTTTTCGCGCATTTCCCTTCCTTTTGTGAGATCCGGTGAGCGTGGCTGCTATGCAGGGAGGGATGGAGGGTGAATGCATGAGAGGTGGGGAGAGAGAGAGTGAGAGAAGGAGGGAGGGTGCGGGAGAGAGATGCTTCAATTATTGGCATAAATCAGGAGAAAGAAGGAGGGTCTTTGGAGAGATTACATGTCAGTCACGTCCACATGTGGCCGTGTGTAAGCGTGTTTCTCAGGAGAGGCTCTCAGGACACATGCGATCGGGGTGATGGTGCTTTGACATCACTGTTCGCTGGGTTCCCCTGGCCGTCCTTGTGCCGTTTTGCACCGACAGAGCTCGTGTACCCGTCAGGACTGGCCGATCGATCACACACGTGCAACGTCTCCCCAGGCGAAAATTTACATTAAAGACTACCGCAGGAATCATGAAAGACTTCCTGCTGGCTGCCCTTTTAAAGTCTCCAGGGACAAGAGTCATTTTACAGAAAAGGCTTGTTAATCAAATAACGCAGCAAAGTCTGCAGTGCTTAAAGGCCAGAACTGCGCAGGACGATCTCTGAGCCAGCTTAACTGCTTTTGACCGGTTCACTGGGACCCTCAAGTTAAAATAAAGCAAACTACAGCACATTTTAGGTCCATTAGGATAGATTTCTGGTTTTCAACGAGACATTGCACGATTTATCACGTATCATTTACCATGCATTGGATTTGGACTTCATCTCTAGGGAACACAGATGCCAATCTCATGATAAAGATCTTTCTGATAGGTCTTTTCAATGATTCATATTTAAGATTTTAAAACTAATACCCCAAACCCTTAACATATCGGAAAAGTTTAACAGGTGGATATATTTTGGGAATAACGTGAACAGATGAATAGTTGTCGTAAAGAAAAGGCACACGTATTCGTAAAAGTACATTTGATGTTGTGTTTACATTAAACAAAAAAAATCAAGGCTGGAAAGAAGAGCGCGAGGGCTGATAAGAACGTGACAGAAAAAGTAAGAGCGTGTGGCAGAATATCAAACAGCTTGCCCATCTCTCCCTGTGAATGAAAACATTCCTCTGTCAGTCAGATCGGGTCGAGTTGTTGCCAGGGCAATATTTGCAGCGAAGCTTGGGTTTTAACACACTAATGGTGCAGACGTGTCTCTGTTTGTTCAATTGACAAAAATATAAGGAACGAAAGGTTCTGCATGAATGGTTTTAATTTGCTGTTCCTTAGACTCGACTGAAGATGCCCGACTCTTGTATCATTTGTTCACTCTATGCAAAGATTGTACTGTATGTGTCTAAATCGGAAGTCGTCTTCTTTCCAAGGACAAAAGTTGATGTCATTTCTTTTACTGACAAACATCCCTTTTTATTGCGAGAAAACCTTGAACACATTTTATGATACAGTACATTGGCATGTGCAAATGGCACAAGATGGATGTGACCTTGCATGAGCTCTACATATCGTGGAAAATGGATTAGACATATGGATCTCGGGAGATCTGACCCATGCACCCTAAATTAATATCTTACCTCTGAGACTCGGTGGCCTTATGATGTCTTCTGTCTATTGATTAGTAGACTTGAGTCTTTCACATCTGTGTTTGAGTCAGAAGTGAAAACTATGTGTGTATCCCAGGCTTTAAAAAG
>CM065654.1:6020699-6080699 GCA_033220385.1 Triplophysa yarkandensis
AACTATTTAAAGATGTACAGTAAACAAACAGACACCTCAACATCAATAGAATTTGTATAGGACACACTGTTCTGATCTGGATTGACGTTTCCTTGCTGCATTGCATTGCTTACTTTATTATACAGATACAAGAAGGGTTAGTGCATTTGATTCCATATTTATTTTAAAGTTGCACACATTACATATGCACATATACATATGAGCTTAGGGACCAGCTGATACAAACTAACTACAACAGAATTCATAGTATTGTGCTAGTCCCACAACACAGCGACAGTTTCAGATTTCCCAACAGAAATAATCGAAGTGATACCATTAATCCATCCTCACCGGATTGACAAAGACCCTATATGGGTGTTAACATGTGTCTTGCTGTAAGCCGATAGTAGTGTAGTGGATAGTAGAGTCGAGATGGTTGGCTTTGAATGATGAGGTAATTAAATGTGATAATAGAGTCATACAATGATCATCTTCAAGAAGAGACGAAGCATTATACTGTAAAGAGAAAGAGCCCAGAGAGAGAACGGAACTGTCAGAGCAATGATTTAGACGTAGGCCTGATACATCTGGCCAGAGCAACCTGTTCTCTTTCTGACAGACGCATCCAAAATCATAATAATTACTCAAAGGGCCTTGAACTCCGTCGGTAAGGTGCAAATTGAAGCGAAAGAATGTCTCTGGATAGATGATTGGAAGTTTCGCCGAACAAGAGCTTACCAGAGCGTAAGGCAAATGTATTAAAATCCGATAAACATAGTGTGTTCGGAATGGATAATAGCTCCGTCTTTCGTGAATAACCTTTACTAGAGAAGGTATTTTTCAGCAGGGTTAGCTGAAAAGTGAAGGATGTTGAAGGAAAACACACGTTGTGGTTGACGAGGACCTCATCTATCCGTTTCTTGGTGGCTAAATGAGATGTGATGTTGACTAAAATGTCAGCAGGGAGCATGGTGAGCTGAAGCTGGATAATACTTAACCAGATCGCTCCGTGACTTTAATCCACACTAAACATTTAGTGAGAATTGTTTTATTGGTTATTATTTATTTATAATCATTGCAATTACTGCACCAATCAGCATATAAGAACAAGTCTGTGAGTCACACAAGCATGTGTTTGCTTGAAAAGTCTTTAGAATATAGATGTCACATCAGATCTTTATTGGACTGCGATCTTCACTTTAATTATAGGCCTTAATCTCAGAATTGCCTGAATTATATTGACACGTAAACATGACCATCTCCGACTTTATATCTTTTTTTTTACAAACGTATTTTAGATTAGATTCAGGATGAAGGACACAATGCTGTGTCTGTAATAATGGAGGGATCTCGATCTGTTGCTGTGATTTAAGCGAGAGCTATTTTTAACATTGGAGCTCCGAGTAGACCGAGTCATTTCAATCTGCTCTATGACACATCAGCATTAAGAATGCACAGAGACTCACTGCTTTACATTTCCACTTCTTTGTGAAGTGCTGAAAATCACTGCAACATGAAAGCTTCAATAGGAAGATTCAACTGTTTGTGTTCGGATCTCAACGTTTATGTAGTCCCTGACACATTGAACATTTTACGAACAGACAGATGTTGTTCATTAAGAATTCTTGAGCGATAAGAGTTATGCGAGACAGACTGTAAGTTAGGTAGAGTAAGGTTTAGTGCTTGAGTGCTTTAGAGAGCTGAACGCACAAATAACATTCATTTTGTGTGCACCATTGTCTGTTATCAGTCTTTTTACTTTAAACTATTTTTTTTTCGAATTTTGAATTAAATGTAAGATTGGCAATTTTTTTTATATGTAAATAGAAAATTCAATGCAGAAAGGAGCTCACATACATTTCCACTTTCTTGACATTCATTTGTAAAAATAAAGAAATAATGTGAAAAAAGTAAACATCACATTGGCATCTGAGATATCTACAAATAAGCTGTATTTTCCCCAATTTTTATTTTCAGGATTATTTGAATGTGCCAGTTTACCCAAGATGAATATTTATAAAAAGCTCTGTATGTTAAATATTTGAGGATTTGTCTGCATCCCTCGGTTTTAATTGCCAACCCGTTGCTATAAATGACATTATAAGGCACACATCATGTTAGCTTTTGCGCTACCACAAAGAAATTCCGAAAGGTACTCACTTACATTTACATTGTTTGCGGTTTTTTCATGTTAGGCAGGGTCCAACAAGCATGAACCAACCGCCTCGTTACATAAAATTATAACTGCAGAGAAAAATTCAGATTGTAAACTGATATTTACAGCACATATACACTGCAAAAAGTCATTGTTCAAGACCATTTTCTTGGGATGAAAATACTCATGTGAAAGATCATAATGCACACTCCACTGAAATCGCTCTCCATTCCGTTGTTGAAGACCTAAGACTGGCAAGGGCCGCCTCTAAGTAATCTATTCTCATCCTGCTGGATCTTTCATAGGCTTTTAACACTTTCAAATTTCGCATTCTTCATTTCAACACTCAAAACCATGGGCATCCCTGATACAGCACTCCCACAAGGCCAGTCTTAACTCTCAGGTAAGACCTTCAGTGTATCTTGAAGAGGTTAAGTCTTGAAATCACAACATGTCAACACCGGTGTACTTCAGGGCTCAGTGCTTGGGCCCCTCTTCTTCTCGGCCCACATGGCATCGTTGGGATCTGACAAGATGGCTTTTCCTATAACTACTATGAAGACAACACGCAGCTGCATTTAGTGTTCCAACCTGAAGACCAGGCGGTATCGGCACGTGTCTCAACATGCCAAAGGGACATCGCTGTTTGGATGAAGGACCACCATTGACAACTGAACCTTGCAAAACTGAACTTCTTGTCATCTCCGCCGACCCGACACATTCTCTCTTTCTGGCTAGGACCATTCATCATAGTACCCTCCAGGACAGCCAGAAATTTGGGAGTAATAATTGATGATCAACTTATTTTTTTAAGGATCACGTTGCTAGTACAGCCAGGTCCTGCCGATTACTTTTCTACAAGATCAGAAAGAAAAGACTTTTCTCCTCGGAGCATGCTGCACAAACTCTAGTGCAGGCTCTAGTCTTGTCTAAGCTGGACTACTGCAATGCTATACTCGCTAGACTGCTGGCCTAAACTACCAAACGACTGCAGATGATGCAGATTGTGTCAACAAGAGTGGTTTTCAAGGAACCTAAAAAACCGAGTTCAAAGCTCTCCTCGTTGCTACAAGACCACCACAGGTTCAGCACCCCTACCTTTACTGCTGCACAGACGTATGTGCCCACCAGGACCTTCCGCTCAGCTAATGATCAACGTTTGGTGGTGCCTACCCATTGTGTTTTTCCACATTTGCGTTTTTGTATATTTCCTAAAGATCATGAAATTTTGACTTAAGAGGACAGACATACTCTTTTATGTTACTTCTTATTTTTTATTCTTTGCTGTTTTAATTTTCTTATTAGTTTAAATCATTACTAAATAAGATATTCTGTTCTCTATTAGTTTCATACTGTTATTTCATCTTATGCTGAATGTTGCATTCGTATGAACGAAAGATAGCATTGCCTTTAGCCTACACTATAGAAATAATTAGGAAACCTAAATAACACTTAAACATGACCATTAGATAACGAACTATTAAAGCATGTTGGATAAATTTGAGTAATACCCTTGTATTAAATCCACAAGGCATTTGTGAGATTTTACTACGACCAAAACTTAGCAATATTAACCAAATAACCAGCACATATTTTCTCACAGTTTAATGCTGTAAGATTAAATCAGCACATGAAGATATTAAGAAAGATCCACCCATAACATTTTGCTGAGGTTCTGATAGTTCTGATCTCTAAAGAACCAGGATGAAGCATGATGGGCCGCATGTTGTATTAATAAAGACACACATTAAAAATCATAATCAAGAAAAACAAAATTGAACAGGGCTATCATAAACATGTGTACATTTATTCTAGTAGATAATACGTAATACTGTAATACAGGTAATACAGACTTATTTGGGAAAGAACCCAAATGACTTGGTTAAGACTTGTAGGGTGCAGCTCAAAACTCAGACCTTGCCCCTCTTGGGACATAGGCCTTTAATTTAGACTTGAATGCAAACATTCTCTAGACTTAATTTCAATTTTGCCAAACAATGACTTGGTCCCCCTTCCGTATGAAATATTAACCATTAGGATATTCATTGAACCTTGCCACTTATCATTAAACAGTGTCTGTAATAATAGATTTATGGTTCAGTAACACCCAGGTAAAACATATTACAATCTGTTTCAGACTTAAAGAGAAGAGAGTGCACAGCTAGAGAGACAAACATCTCTGATAGATGCCAATGGAGATCTGGCCATTCATCTTGATAGCGTTTGTCTGTCATCTGTGTCTTGCAAGCTGTGTGATGGATGACATGACAGCAACACAACAGGCATCACATTTCCTAATTGATCACCGTAGACGTGTTTACACAGCGGGATGGCCCATGACTCTTTGATGCTAACAATGGGAGATTGAGCCTGGAAAAGTGCATAGTAATTCACCTCAATCTATGTATTTTATATCCTCGGTGTTGCCGACAGGCAGACAGCCAGTGATGATTGCACTGAAGAGGCTCGTTCACATACCTGGCAAGAGCAGACATCAATAGTGCATCCTCAGTTCGAACTGATGCAATCATTTGCTTCTCTCTGCTGGATACAGCCCTGTTAACATTATTACATTCACCGCCATACAATACATCTCGCTTGTGCATTTTATTACAATTGCCTTACTGTTCTCTTACGTGCACTTTAAAAAGCACCGAACGGGCCTTCTTCAAGGATCTGTTGAGTTTTTCAGAGAGCAAAAACGTGCCCATCAACATTCTTGAAGTGACGCTTATGTGTATTTATATTCTATGATGGCATTTTTACCAAATCACAAGCCATTTTAGTTAAAAAATATACAAACAATTTTCGGTTAAGAACATATAAGGGCTTCTTTCAAGCTGGGATGGACATTTCTGATCCTGTAGAGATTGACTTTAACCCTATTTAAAAACACCACAAGCATGTTATCCAGATTTTTAGGTCACTAGAGCTGAATCCGGAAACATGTACTAAGGTAAGGATTTAGTTTCTGTATTAGTGTTATACTAGAGGATTTTGTACAGCCTGGTGGTTCGAATGTGGGACTTGTGGTCCACGGAGGCTGGTTTGATATGGGACACCATACTTTGAAACACTTCAATTCATTTTGTACTGTTCAATCTTTTCAACATCAGAATCTGATCGTTTGCTTTATTTTATTTTGTTGGATCTTTTGTTTATTTGGAGCAGGATTTCCAGTCGTGTTTGGTATGTCTTGTGTATCTATTTGTGTATTTTCAAGCTTTTGTGGTAGGCTTAGAGGTGGTAACTTTTCAGCTGGCTGAAAGAGAATCTGACACTCATGACACTTGTTTCTGCATGAAGACTTGTGATGTGTGTAAGCCTAGAGAGAGATATGTTTTTTAAGTTAAGTTTTGTCTTATGTAACTCATTGGCAATAAGTACTGTCATGCCACTAAAGCTATTTGAAATCAAAAGGTTCAGGAGATGTTGGGCAATTAATTGTTGATCAAGGTGGGAACTTTTGAAAAAGTCCTATACTAAAGCAAGAAGCCCCCAGTAAGGGGCCATGTAAAAAGTACTTCACATATTATGTATGAATGAAACAGCTGGCCGGGACCATCAGAGACGAGGAAGAGTAGGGCGAGACCACCGGAGAAGAGGAAGATCTGGGCTGGACCAGCAGAGATGGGGGAAGAACTGGGCACGACCACCGGAGACAAGGAAGCAGCCAGTAATCCAGTAATTAACTTCCAGCATCTCATCCTAGTCAGACGCTTCATGAGGCTCAATCTCCAGGGTGATGACACCCTTAGTCCCAGGATAGTACTTGTGTCTTGGTGGGCTCAGGCTCGCCTGCCCTGGTAAGGTCAAGCAGACTCCCCTGCAACAGGATGATGACTGGCTGGTGTCATGCTTTACGATGGGACTAGGTGATAGTCTCATCCTGAATGGCAATGTTTATGCTGAAAGGAGATGCATGCATTTCCAGGATAAAACAGATAATCTCAACCATGGGTCTGTCCCAGATCTCAGAGGACAGACACTGATGGGAGACATCTGGACCCATCAGAAAGCAGGTGTTAAGCAAGCATTCGTTCTAACTCCACCGATGACAAATGTCCATAAAGTCCTCCACATAGCTCCCCTAAGGACATCCATCTTGGTAAAGTTATTAAATCATTACGTCCTTATCTGCCAAAATAATCCATGTTTTGTCAGTCCAGTATTCTGTAACAGGTGGTTATTATAGACAAAAAAAGGCATGATGAAGAAGTACTAAAAAGATTCTTCGAGAAAAGTCCAACAATAAAAGCCAGAAACAAAAACTACACCTAGCTTTACATTTACATTTACATTTAGTCATTTAGCAGACGCTTTTATCCAAAGCGACTTACAATAGTCGAGGAGACAATGAAGCGGTAAATAGCCGATACAACAATAGATGAACAAGTGCTACAACAATGCTACCGAGTTACACAGAGAGCGAAGTTACAAAAGTTTTTTTTTTTTTTCTTTTTTGAGAGAGAGTGAGTAGTTAGAAAAGAAGTGAGTTAGTGAGTTAGGTGTAGCCGGAAAAGATGCGAAACTTTACCGCGAAACTTCTCAATTCTAAACGACAGGTAGTCAAGATTACTATAAGATTGAAAGAAACTGCCTGTGATCTGAAAGCCCGCAGGAGACACATGTTGAATGAGAGACAGTGTCGGTCTCCTGCTGAGATCCAGTACAGCATCCAACAGCCTTTACCACAGGCATGCGTACACACACACACGCACACACACATACACACACACTCACACACTTAACTGCAATTAACACTCCCTGGAGCTGCTGATAATCATACTTCCAAAAATCTCGCTATTTTGTTCATGTAGATGCTTTGAAAAACAGCCCTAATGTAGATCCACATTGACATCTAAATGGCCTAGAGATTTTAGAGGTATCTGTCACCAGCCCGAGCTTGCGGCTTTTGTATGACTAGTCATTCTTGAATAATGGAAGGTAATTATTTTTTTCCATCAAGTCTTGACAAAAGCACCCGGCTCTATTATACAATGTTCAAGTATTGATCCAGGCTATACATTGTGCTGTGCTTGCTCAGTCAGTGACTTAAACAGATAAACTTGTGCATCACTTGCACTTAAGATACTAATAATCAATTTTCATTACTAGCTGCCAATTTAAACAAAACAAGTTACCATAGAAAGAAAGGACTTTAATAACACATCTTGTGGTCTGGATATTTAATGGATTTATCCTCCATTGTGGTTTAAAGTGATCCTCTTAACCATTTGTCCCCCAGTTTTGATTTTTTGATTTCTCATAAGCTACAGTTCAATTTCAGAAAAGTAGTTAACATGACGTGCTTTTATGAATGCTTTTTACTGTCTTTTAACTATCCCTTTTGCATATGAACCTTCTACCATGTGTTTATTTAAGGAAAAACATAATACAGGGTTTTTGGGGGGGGTGTTTTTCATTATTATGTAAGTAAATACAAATCAACTGCATATTAGTATACACTAAACAGTATTGTGGGGTGGTACGATAATAATTGAGCCATAATGCATCAACTATGCTCTTTGACCTGTAATGAGTTATCGACGTCAACCTAGGCTTCAACGCAACCATGTCTTAATCACATAAAATTCATTTACTACAATTTACATTTGGGAAACGGACTTTCAGCCTTAAATTTTCCACTATTTTTATTTTATTGACCTTATTGATTATTGAGCTTTGACCATTGACTAGCTCTTGTTGGATTTCAGATGCAAGGTGTGACTCCATGGTTCACAGAATATGCAAGGGTTCACAGCAATGGTGGGATAGGTTTCATTCGCGTCCCGTTGAGTAGGGGGTTAACACAGTTATTGATTAAACACTTCTGATGCGGAACATAAACTCCTGCCTGATACACAAATCATTCACCTCTGTCTGCCCTACACCAAACACCACACAGACAGACGCTTGCCACATGTGAAGACACAAGAAACACCCACAGACTCCGTTTATTTGAAAAACACACAGGAAGGGCCGAAGGTTAAATAAACCGTTTTACTTTGTGCTGCCTACAGTATATCAAACTGGGTTGTGCACTCAGTCGTACGGCCAAGAACTCAGCGGTGCTCTTTAACACAGCAGAAGCCATTGCATATATCTGGCAGACAAGAACAGAGTCTCTCTCAAGAGTCTAGGCCAATGAAATGTGCTGCTAAAAAACAACTCCATTAGTATAGTACTTTACCCTTGACACATCTGTTGTGCATTAAAGCTTATTCGTCCTCTGACTTCCATCATCCTTTCCCATCTACGACACCAAAACTAAGCAATTCTGGTTTTATTTTTGTGACACTTGCAATACAATGTTTAATAAGCTCTGCAGAATGTATTATCAATATGTTGATAATAAAATAAACATGCCTAGACATTAGGTTTCAGATACATACCATTACTGTGGATTAAAATACAATACCAGATGCAATTTGAACCTTATGTTGAAATTCCCTTGTTACATATGTTACATGTTTTTACTATAGTATTTACCATAAATTATCTACTAACTCTCAAACGAACCCTGATTTAACCCAACAGTACTTTATCCAGCATGGCCTAGGTCTGGTCATTTTGAACCATCAGTGTGTTATGTCCAATATTTACCCAGCATAGGTCAATACTGCTCCAGCACCCAGTGTACAGTAATGTAATGTATGTTACTGCATTGAAACACACACACATTGTCAAACAAACCGATCCTAAGGTTCACGGCAAAGCACCTTTTACAGAATTCACATGTCTTGGAATACAGTGAACTCCAGGATTGTAGGCATGCAGTTATTTCAATAACGGGTCGGCGATGACACACTACACAATCTCACAATGTCTGCCTCTTCACTTGTGTTAATGAAGTAGTTGAATTCCAAATACGGTCACGGGTGTTACATTTCCCGCTCCCTCAGAGTACACTGGACGTATGACGAGGCTGACCTTCAAGGATGTGTTTAACCTTTTAAGGGCCCAAAGCCAAGAGGGATCTGAGGCTCCCTGTTCAATTTCTATTTAGATGATTCTATATTATATAGTTTGATGCAGAATACAAAAATAAAGAAACCTTGGAGCTACAAATAGCTTTAGGTCTTGATTTTACATCAAGGGATTGCCTTTCTTTCCTTTTCCATTGTCTTGCTGCATTTAATGCAGTGAAGCAGTGTACCAGGGCTCTAGACGAACATGTGAGAGATGTCGCACTGGTGCTATTTAATTAAACTCTTTGTGGCACAAACCCTGCATCTGGTAACATCAGAGTCACGGGGTTCATGAGGTGAAACGCCCTTACTAAAACTACATCCAAACATGTTTAATACATCAATAAATCCGTTAAAATGAATACAAATCATCGGCTGTTGATTACTAAGGTGATTACTTTTATATTTTGGTTAATACATAAACTGTCTTAAAACCCTTTTCCTCATATAAAGCACATATTTTCGTACTTAATTGTTGTATGCCAATTACTTTACTTTGTGTGAATGACTCATAGAAGAGAAAGCTAATTCTGTACCATAAGTAAGTGGATTTTGGCCCGTTCTTTGTTGTTTGATCGATTTTATGCCACATATCTTTGTAATGTGTCTGGCCCTTTAACAGCGAGTATACAAATATATGGATGGAATGAACTGTAACACACCTGCGTTTACTGTACATTTACAAACCAACTACTCTTACAAGGACTTTTGCCAAAATATACAATTTTAAGTAATTGTATCCATTTTTAGTAATTTTTAAAGTGAAAGGATACGAATGAAAATTAAGTTAAATATTTGCTACATTTTTTGAAATTTTGTTATAGGTGCTGTTTTGTGAGCCAACATAACCTTAGCCAGGGAAACTCTTGTCTTCAGAAGACATATGTTTATTTATGTCGCATCTGATTCATGACAGTATTGAATGCACCTAATACTTATCGCACCTTCGCATTACATTATACACTAAACAAGAATTATAACCACAACATGTTTGTTTTTGCTCCCATTTTTCATGAGATGAACTCAAAGATCTGAAACATTTCCCACATACTGCAAATTACCATTTCACTCAAATATCGTTCTAAATCTGTGATAGAGAGCACTTCACCTTTGCCGTCATAATCCTTCCCACTTCACAGGTATGCCGTATCAAGATGCTGATTGGACAGCACGATTACTGCACGGGTGTGCCTTGGACTGACCACAATAATGCCACCCTGAAACGTTAAGTTGTACCACCCAGCACAATGCCACAGATGTTGGAAGTTTCGAAGGAGCGTGCAATTGGCATGCCGACAGGAATGTCCACCAGAGCTATTACTCGTGAATTGAATGTTCCCTTCTCTACCATAAGCCGTCTCCAAACGCGTCGGAAGATAAGCTAGGAGATGAGGTGCACACAGACCAAATAATTGGGAAATGCAAGCCCGAGAGAGCGGCTGCTGAGTCCAACTCAAGATCCCCGTCGGTTTAAGAGCTGAAATGCCAGTGTAAGTTTGAAACCAAAGAAAAACCACGAGGGCCGGTCAGATACACAGCACAAGATAATAAATTCTCACAAAAACAAAGACTGCACGGGTTATGCTGCTCGACAGAGAGGAAAGGATTGGAATAGATGAAAGACATCACAGCACAAAACAATAGAATCCGCTCAGATAACAGGGAATAAAACAATAAATACTATCCTCATTTATAATTGTTCACTGTGATTAAACACAATCTATTAGATTATTGTAAAAGAGAAAATGTGTTTTTATCCTTTCATGCTGGTTCGTGTGGGATCACAGTGTGTGCTGGAGTCTGTTCCAGCTACAGAATTCTGGAATGAGATCATCCATCACTCTTCTAACACTCATCTACATTTTAACCATTCAGTCTCATCATCAAGTCTTTGAACGGAGGGGTAACACATGCAGAACAGGCAGACACCCTTTAAACACAGGGAAAAAAAGCATTGCAAAGGACATTTGGTGGCCAAACAGAATGAACACAAATCATCATTCTTTCTGGCATTTTTATAAAAATTTACTTATTATAAATGCCGTCATGGTCCTGCCCTTCTTATTCTTATTTGTCTTATTAGGATCAATGACAGCCCTATGTCAAGTGTTTGACATGGCCAACCGTTTCTTTGCGCCATGTGCTCTTATGTCTTAAGTCTAAGCCCCACCATCTTATTTCCTCTCATTATGAACCACCCTCCATCGGTTTCCCTGGGTACCTGCCCAAGGTTCTTCCCTATTCAAAGCCATTTTGGTTTCTGCCGGTGCTGGACTAGCGGCACCGAATCTCTCCTGTCATTCAACAAACTTTATTAAGATCTGATCCATTTTTCATCAAGGTTTGAAGAGAATGATCCTAACTCGGTATATGAACAGCTCCTATAGAGAAGAGTGGGTGGAAACTCGCTCTTCAGGAGACTGGTGAATCCATCTGTAGGAGGGCGTTCTTTTGCCTTCATACAGGTTACTGCTCATAAAAAAATGGTCACAGCAGCTGGAAGTCTCTATTCCAGTTATGTGAAGTGAATAAAGCATGTACTGTATGTACAGTTTTCATCTTTTTGTTTAAGATGTGGCAGACTTATCCCTGTGATGTTCAACATCGTATCAGGGCCATCTCTAAAAAGCAAAATCATAAACACAAAATATTCATATTACACCAACTGTTGGACTTTTTTTAAATCTAAGTTTGTACAGTTTTACATTACGACAGATACTATAGTTACAAACAAACAATGTCAGGTTTGATACAACTCCTCCAGGAAAGGACTTAAGAACACTGGCACACACACACACACACACACACACACACACACACACACACACACACACACACACACACACACACACACACACACACACACACACACACACACACACACACACACACACACACACACACACAACACACACACACACACACACACACACACACACACACACACACACACACACACACACACACACGCATTAACACAAATATAGTATCTCTGCACCATATTAGAGCTATGTAATGTTAGGAGTTATTAAAAAGTTTATTACAATTCTGTTCTTCTAGTAACAGCTGCATTCAGTGGCTTAAAACACAATTAAACTTTTTTAAATGAAGCTAATAATAGGCCAGAAAACTGTTGTAGGAATTCTGAAGTGCAGATGGAGGCTTGCTGTCTCATGTTTACACGAATGATCATTTAAACTTAGCTGCAGAATTTAGATATTCAGGAATATTTTAAAGCCAAACTACAATGAAAACAGACCAATCTTATTTTCTGTAGAATAATGCAGAATAATGCTTTCTTCATTTAAAAAAGTTTCATTGTCTTTTAAGCCACTGAATGCAAATGGCCACCACAATTTTTATAATTGTAAATGTTTGGATAAATCATGTAAACATGTCAAATTAAAACTCTTTGGTATTTTATTGGTTTGTGTCTACATTGAAATATATTGTTTTTCGTTGAAAGTAATCTGCTGAGAGAGGTAAAAACTGTCAACATCAATACAATGTCGAAACTCAAACATTACTATTTTTTTTACTGTAGCATACAACAGAACCTTAAACATAAATGTAAACCAAAAGCGTATTTTTTACAATCCAGAAAAGCTCAAAATTGTGTGCGGGGTCGAGGGGGCAGTCCAGGAACGTGCTTGGGCAGTCCCAATGCCAATCTGTACTCTTCTCCAGATTGGGTATTTTTTCTAAGCATCACATTTCCAACATTGGACAGGGTCAACTTCTATGTCTCCACATGCGTCCTCCATTACCCAGAGAAGCGGCACGCTGGCATAGTGTTGGCGAGCATAGACTTGCCACCGACAGGCTGAGAAGAAATCCTCAATGGGATAGAAAAGGTAAAACCACAAATTGTGGATGAATGGCAAACCAGTTTCGGACCAGAACAGCCCGGTGAAAACTAAGATTGTCCCTTGTAGCCACAAATCCAGCAGACTCCTGGTTTGGATCAGGGACAAGCATTGTGTAAATTTATCCAGAGCCGTCAGCATGTGGCCACTGTTATCGTCACACAATGTGGCATTGTGATGGAGGACACCGTTTTGACTGATGGCGTTTTGTCATTCTCCATTTCCAATGTGCAATTTTCAAAATGTTAATTTAGAACATCCTTAGAAAACCAAAACTACAAAAAAAGAACATGTGAAACCTCGAAAGTAACACATTTTCCCACCTCTGGCACGACATGTAGTTTAACACAGGATCACTGTTATTACTGTGTCACAATAAAAAGTGATGGGGTGGTAAATTTGATCCCAAAATGTCTGTATATCTCCCATGTGGTCAAGTTTTTCAGCAAGTATATTCAATCAATCTGAAATATGATTTTCTTTGCCTTTACTTGACAGCTTTTTTATTGGTGGCGCCAAAGTTTAGGTGATGTCACTTCTGCCTTATGGTGTCATTGAAAGCAATAGTACATTATTTATAGATAAAACAAGTTCATGTGACGGGGTGGTAAGTCAGACTGAGGGATTCACACAAATCATCAAATAATATTTTTTTTTTATAAATAAACTGTATATCTTAGGCAAACAGGGACACACACATGATCCTGAAAAGAATAAAATGAGAAAAATATAGCTTATTTGTGGATATTTCAGATGCTTTGGAAACAACCTTAAGGATACTCGTGTGCCTTATGCATCTTATTAAACTTTACATGATAAAGCATGCATCATATGTTTTCTAAGTAAAAACACTCAAGTAAATGACAAATGTTCACAGATATAGTATAAACTATCATTTACAAATGTAATACAGCACTATAAAATGAACAGTGCTGTTCCACAGGTACAATGAAATAAAAAATGGCATTGCATGGACGGGCAGATTAAATAGATAAAATACTTAAATATAATTTTCGTAATATTAGGTAATTACGGTACATCTAGAAATGCATTCATTTTTATTATGCTGGTATATTGTTGTCTTACTTCTTTAAAGCTTGTGGTTTCAACTGACCACTGTCATTCAAAGCTCAATCATTGTACAATTCTATTTGACATTTTGTTGACATTCAATTATTCAATGTAATTTAATTATTCTCACAATAACTGCAACTATGGACTATGCAACTGAGAACGAAAATAATGAAATCGAACGATCTTTGAAAGCAGTTTTTGAATCGTAATAAATTTATCATTTGTTGTTCTGTATATGAAAGCAAGATAAAACAATTAAACGTTCCTTTTCCAAACGCTTTAAAGCAAAGATGACTCAAAAAGACAAGATGCACAGATTTTTTTTTTAATATATAACAAATTGTATATCACTTTATATTTAATAAAATGGTGGCATGGATAACACAGAGTCATACATACTATGAACGCAGATACTGTATCTTCTGTGCAGTAGTTTAAAGTATGTTCGTGATATTTGCCTCCTTACATTCAAGATTCAAGGCTTTCTTGTGTTCTTGAATCTTTCTCTATTTGCAAATTTAATGTATTGTTCTGGATGTGTTATTCTCTCAAAATGTTAAACTTTGTATTTAAATGAGAGAGCAAAGAAGTGAGGTCTTTCCATACATCAGTGCTGATCTGTCAGTTTGTGAGAGAACTATCAAATTTCTTTGTGTGGACTATTGACTGCTCATTTTATCTCTGATATTGATCCTTCTTTTCCCATGACTGCCATCTCTACATGATGCAAGTATGAATCTTTGATTTAGACAGCTGAAGTCTCGTTTAGTAAAGGGCACATTAATAACACTTTACAACAACTTTTTATTCCTTGACATTTGTCAGTCGGTAGGTAGGCAAGTAGTAAAAATGCAGAATTATACTATTATGATATTACTATTAGTTAATGCTTAAATTCATCTTTCTGTCTCTTTGATGACATATGCACAGGATGGACACTTCTTTCTTAATTTGGTATTGCATACCAGCAACCTCCAAGGAATGATCAATAATGTGATTTGTGGGATGATAATAATAGTGTGCCCTTGATAAACTCAGCGCAATATGAAGCTGAAGTAAATGATGTGAGCTCTAAGTGTTGTGTTTTAACACTGTGCACAGCGTTGCTGTGTCTCGATGATCTGCACCATAGACTTTAATGTTCTAGGAAATGTTGCAGCTTAACAGAATTGCCAAAAATAATGCTGACAAAATTCAAAAGTGGTCTAACACAAAATGTAGATGAAGACTGAGTTAAAATATCCTAGAAGGCCTAGAGTAAACAGACTCCTGGCCGTCTGATTCATGACTGCTGAATACTTCATTAGGGCCTATGAATGGCACATTATAAACTCTTAAAAATAAAGGTGCTTAAAAGCTTCTTGGCTACAGTTGAACCATATAACTAAGAATCATTCAGTCAAAGGTTGTATTAAAATCCATCTCATTCTCACCATTTTACATGTAGAAACTTTTGTTAAACCGAAAAGATGTTTTAAGGTCTTTCTTGGAACCAAAAATGGGTCTTCTATAGGATTGTTTGGCACCTTTATTAATAGTGTAGCTCCAACCTCCTTCATGCATAGCAAGAGCCGATTAGAATATGTTTGGTTTGGGATGGAGCCAAACTCAGGAGAACATTGGTCCACCAGGACCGAAACCTGAAGATCCCTGCTATACTTTAATCAGATGTGATAGATTAGAGAGACATCAAATATGTTGGAAGCTGAAGTTGTTTCTTTTGGTTTTGAGATCCGAAGTCACCAGAGACACACCTCAGGTTATAGCTTTGCTTCTGACGATCTCGTAGAGTTTCTGTTTCTAACAGCAGAGAGATGAAGATTAACTTTATTGCCGTTTTTCATTCGCATGGTGGCACATGTTATAACAAGCCCGCACAGTCTTCCCCTGAAGAGCAACTTAATTTGTGAAGGTCACCTCCTAAATGAGAGGTATGAAAGCTTTGGCCACACTTCAATAACGAAAACAAAAGAAGAATCCCTAATGATAAAAGCCTGTGTAGTGATGAATGTCTTGATACACCAGTAAGAGTTCTCAATCTGAGTTTATAAAGCACACTGACACTCCACTGTACAACCCTGCTTTGAGAGCTGGACAGGCCATACAACAACTAATACAACGGATATGAAACCTCCATCTATCTCAGTGTACATACTGTTCGTTCAATGATAGGTCATATCTTACTCTGGAAAACAGACACTCCAGAGGAGTGACCAGTCCAGGAAATGCAGCACCTTGCTTTATCTCCAATAAAGATTTACATTTATGCACTTGGCAAGCTGGAAAGCATTGTAGGTTTTATTGTATTTCTGAAAATAAAACGTTAAGTGAAGCAGATTGCAATATATTGCATGGTACAATACTCAGCGGTCTTGTGTCTCATTGTTTTTCACCTCTAAGTGTCTATGTA
Organism: Triplophysa yarkandensis; assembly: GCA_033220385.1. Taxonomy (NCBI): domain Eukaryota; kingdom Metazoa; phylum Chordata; class Actinopteri; order Cypriniformes; family Nemacheilidae; genus Triplophysa; species Triplophysa yarkandensis. Next base: position 6,037,155 of record CM065654.1, read on the forward strand.
TCATAAGGTTCTTGTCTATATAACCTAAAGACCTTTGCATTGAGATCATAGAAAGGCACTTTCATGCAAGTCAATGCATTTGGTCAATGAACGTATGTCAGTATGACTTCATATTGATTTGTACCTACACAAGGGTATAGGGGTGTTTCATCATGAGCTCATAATTCAACTGTCAACCTCTCACCTGAACAAAATAGAGAAAAAGTGAATGAATATTGAGCAACAGCAGCGGTCCTGTCAGTTTCTCATTAGACAACACTTTCTTATTTTGCCATCCTAATGCTTTTCCCTTGACAGCGAAGTCTCTTAATATCGGCTGTGTGTCCTCATGCAGTAATCCTCTTAATGCATGTTAATACATGAGGTTTACTACTAAAGTTCCCGTCTGTACCTCCTCTCTGAGCTTGTAGAAAGGGCACGATTGAGTTGGCGTTTGTCCAGAATACCCTCGCCTGAAGCCCAGAGCTGCCAGCGGCATACTGCAGCTATAAAAATGTAAATGCGCGGCAGGCGGGATAACAGGCCCAGTTTGCTGCTTCAGCGGCTTCACATGTGGACATTTAGCAAAGCATCTGTTCTGTGTGAGGAGAGAAAACCTACAACCCTAAGTGAAAATGAATCTGAGATGTGAGATCATTCACACCGCTGGAAAACTGCCTCTTAGCACTGCGACAGACACTGCATGATCCATTTACTGTTACTGGAAACTGTTTCATTCATTTATGACACTTCATGAATAGAGTTGATAATTTGCTGACAAGCGTTGAACTATTAACAATGCTGCATTTCAAGGATATCATATTTGCTTATTCTAGATGTCTAAAGGCCAGATCTTTTGCATGCAGTGACAGTCGGATGCTTGTGCTGGTTGGTTCTGATAGTCAGTTCGTGCTTTTAGAATCTCCTTTGACATTTGAAAATATCTTTAATTTGCCAAATTAGAAACCCACATTTTCTAAGAAAAAACATTTAATTTTTTGAAGTACAATAAATAAAGGAAAACGATAAGGTTGGAAGGTAGTGTCCATTATATTTCCATTTCCATTATATTGCATGTTTCTAAAGTTTTAGCTGATTTGGCTCATGTCATGAAACTCAAAGGGTGCATCTTCTAAAGGACACATAAGATAAATAACTAGATCCGTTGATCCCATTTTGAATGATAACGATATGAAAAAACGTTTTTTTCAATATAAGACATTTATTTCTCAGACATTTTTACCCACCGCAGGAAGCAGGGATGCTTGGGTGCTGCAGCACCCCCGGTTAAGAGCTAAAGAAAAATGGGGGCATTGGGAGTACGTTGTTACAAATAAAACAATGTACATTTTTACCAAAAAAAATAAATAATACTAATTTGACCAATTCTTATATTCAATCAAACTACAAAAAAGTAGTTCTTTTGTGCTCTTACATCCGTCACCACTTATTTTGCATCATTCTCGTTTGATTCACGTCTGATTCTCCTGCACTCCTGGAAATACTTGATCACCCCCCAACAGCTCAATCTACTTTTTTCTTTAGCCCCCCTTGCTCAAAATACAGCACAGCTTTGTCTATGCTGCTTGTAATTGAGATTTGCACATAACTGTTTATGGCTGTATCGATTTTAAGACAAAATGCTGTTTGTCCACCGATCCTTGGAACATTGGCAGAGTTACAGAAACATGAGCACCACCATTTGGATTAAATAAGTGGTTCTTATACTGAGGTAGGGGTCATACTTGCAGGGGGTGCAGGTAATAAGGTTTAATGTAAAAATATAATATTCTAATAAACAAATAAAAGTGATCACCAACTTCAAGGACACACAAACACATGTGAATTAATTGAATTAGATCCTCTTACTGTCAGCAGAAGAGGATTTTCTCAGTAGTTCACCCAAAAATAAAAGATCTGTCTTTACAATGCTTATAATGTCTTCAGTTATCTATGGTAACCTAGGTTCCCTGAACGCGGAACCCTTTTGCCTCTGAGCCTATTTAAAATGGCCAATTACCTGGCTAATTAATCAATTCATGTCCCTGCCCTTGCTGATAGGTGTAAAGGGGACCGAAGAGATCATTCATCCCTGTTTGTGCTCAGGAACCTTGGTAGCCTCTCCCATTTGCTTCAGCGGTTGACGGGCAGCGTGGCACAGGAGGAAACAACCTTTCATTCCCTCCTTCAGGGAACCCATGTTACCATATATAATCGGACATGTTCCCTTTCAGTCGGACTCTCTACGTTGTGTGACTGAATGGGGTGCGTCCCCGGGCCACGTCCTGACGTCAACAAGAGCAGTAACCTACGCAGAGACCAAATCCCGCACTTAGGAGGGAATCAATAGTGTGCCAGCCCATATGCGAGGTTCACTTGGGGAGAATCCCCAAGTAAACTTTTTGTGGAGACCTTAAGTGTCATATAAATGCCCACCACCAGGCCACAATCCGTGTGGAGTGGGTTCACAGTGCTAGTGGGCATGGATGACCCTGAGACTGGTATGATGTTGAAATCACATCCACCATTCACTGAAACCATTCTCAATTTGGAGACTGCTCTAACATCAGCAAAAGGGCTCCAAGGGCCAGTACGAGGCAACCACAATCACTTTATGCTCCTCTTACCTGGCCATCCACAAACCCTGTGAAATGAGGCTCACTGGGGGGAAGGCGTATTTCTGCATGTCCGGCAAGCTTGCACTGCCAGCTTTGCACTAAGGCATCCTTGGTGAGGGGGCCCCTGATCAGGGTGAACCAAAGCGAGGAATGGGAGGAGTCTGGTGAGGCAAACAGGTCTACCTATGCCTGGCAGAAGCGCTACCCCAATGAGCAGGACTGTGCAGGGATTGAGTCGACATTCTCCTTTCTGGGACTCTGAGGCTAGAGCACGTCAGACTTCGTGTTCAGAGCACCGAGAGGTGAACCTCCATCAAGGATTTTACCGTCTGCTAGCTCAAAGTGAGGAGGCCACCACGAACAGACTTAATATTTGACTGAAGTCCGGATGTGCCTCTGCATCGTCACTCTGAAGGGCAACCTTTGGAGGTACCTCTCCCAGACACTTAGATCCAGGATGGGGTGCAGACCTCCACCTTTATTGGGTACGATGAAGTATGGGCTGTAGAATCCAGAGGACATCTGGGCTCGAGGGACAAGCTTGACCACTGCGTTCACTAGAAGGTTAGCGACCTTGACGTAAGGACACCTCATTCCTCACTGAAATGGAAAGGATCCCCAGAACTTGGGCAGGGGTGTGGCCAACTGGATCGAGTAGCTTGATAAGGTGCATGGCTGAATCTTCTTCCCCGTAGGATGGGTGATTCTGTGACTCTCGAGATCAGCTTCCGGCCAGGGGGAAGGCCCTGGCAGGATGGATGGTCATGACGTACCGGCCTTGGATCACAGCTAAGTACGTAGTCTCGAGGCCAAAGGCCAAATCTCCTAGCAGGGCACTGTCTCAAGGAGAGTGACTGCAGCTGCAAAAACTCAAGGGAGGAGATTGCTCTTTTCGTGACAATGTGCGTACCAGACCCTGGGAAGATTCCGGCTTTGAGTGGGTCAAGGCAGGAGTCACTCTCAACTCAAGGTCGCTTTTGTTTCCTGGGCTGCTGTCGGGACGGAGCTTCCTGGCGCCTGTTCTGTATGTGGCTCTGATTCCAATGGTGGGGCGGGGCCAAAACAGGTGGTGGGGGGCTGTGGTGGCTTCTGTGCGGGCCTGGCCCATGCCGGAGAGGATGTGTTGAATCATCTGGTTCTGCATTGCGGATAACTGCTGAGCAAAGCTCTCCACAGCAGCATCTCCGAACAGCCCCCCTGCACAAGGGTCATCAAAAAAACCTCGTTAGTGTCCCCGTCTTCGACAAGGCTGCTGCATCCAAGAGAACAGAGGCCTCCCATTACATAACCACAAGCTATGCCCAGGTAAGAAATTTGTAATTTTATTTGATAGCTTGAAAAATACCCTCAGCAGTTTTATGAGACTCCCAGGGGAAGTCGAGCTCCGAAACCTTATGCTGCACCGCATCATAAGACTCCAGCAATATAAAGAAAGACTTGAGACTTGAGGTTCCTTGGAACAAATGGTAAAGAATGATCTCTTCCGTCCCCTTTATACCCTTAAACATTGGCAGGGACATGACTTGATTCATTTGCCAATTAATTGGCCTTTTATATAGGCTCAGAGACAAACAGGTTCTGAAGATCGATCCCCATTCCGTTATAAATCATCAAAAGGGAACTTTCTGTACTTAGATCTGCCATAGTAGGAAAAATAACAAAAGTAGTAAACATTTCAGTCCTATGTATTTTATTTATTTATTTATTTTTTATTTTTTTCTATTACGGTAGTCATTATGTTAAAAGAATTAGTTGGTTGCAAACATTTTTCCACATAACATTTCCAAATACTCTCTTTATTTATCAGAACAAGGTTTGGACATTGAAAGGTTAGTAAATTATTAGAGAATTTTTGTTTTTTACTAAACCATTTGTCTAATCTTACTTAAATACAATATAATTCAGCTATAATTAAACAAATTGGGTTTTCAACTTAAACCATAAGGAGTGACTGTATTTACACCATACTCAATTAACCATTAGCTGAGCATGTAAATAAATACATCATACGAAACTGTCACAATTGTTTAGTAAATCTTACTTTTATCTGTGTTTTGCAGTTCGTATCCTCGTGAAGTGAAAGGGGTTTTGATGGGTTTTAGGGGCTTTAAAATATACTCAAATTAAAAACATTTATGAAATTACCATTAAACGAAGGCAAAAATGTATTTAAATAAAGTGAACAAAAAAAAAAACAATAGGACACTATGACTGTTAATACACGTAACCATACACAAACCTGTTGCTAGAGATCCCACATGTTTCTCATGTCTGTTGGCATAAGAAGAATACTCTTTTTACATGTTATACCGTATGTGCAGTGTAAACATTTCAAACACATTGCTTGTCACATCGGGTAGCATGATTTAGACTATTCAGAGTGTTGTTGATTTGAAATACATTGAAGGATTGATGCATGTTGTTAGGAACGACTGCAAGAGCAAACGTGACCATAAAAAGCCATTTGACATGTTTGTGGTTTTTGAAATACTTTTTAACTGTTCTGCACACTCTGAGATTAATAAAATTAAGGATTTGAGGAACTGTTCTTTATCTGATTCACATACTCAAATGAGCATTAACCTCCACACGTGGCAGCATAACCTATAGTATAGACTGTATGACCTTCATTTAAATCCTACCCTTGACATACATAATGCCAAATAAATCATACTTATTTACAATGCATTTTTTATTGATTTTCTAAAGGGGCTTCGAACATTCCATTTAAAATGTTTAATTTGTTGGTTTCTAGGTAAAATCTCATTTAGTCACGATTAGATTCAGATTTAATAATATTAATGAGTATGAGTAACATTGTCTGGTTAAAAATACCGCAGATAGAAATAGAGACATCTGCACGCTGTGCACATACTGCGTAAATAGCACCACGCAAATATCTTAATGATTTATCCAATTAATGGAATAAATATAAAAATAAAATAATATTGCTTCTCATTTCCACATGTTCTCAGACTGGCGAAGTTCAACCTATGGATACATTTCATCTGATGATGCGTGACCAAGATCTAGTGAGGTAAAGGCGTGCGCATGTGTTTGTGTTGTGTTCTGAATGACACATATTGTATAATGACTTTAATATTTGACAGATTTGCATGGGAACAGGTGTCTTGAGAGACTCTGTACACAATTATTAGAGAGGCGGCGATGTGAACTATCCATTTATGTTAACAGAAAACAAGCAATTATGATTAAACATTCTGTTATATATTCATATCATATACAGAACATTATTGCATGACTGTAAAGCTATTAAAGACCTCCAGTTAAGACAGGAGAAGTGTTTCCATAACCACGGTTCCGCTTTCTGGACACATCACAGCAAAAGATTTCGGATTCATTTTGTCTGCTGAGTTTTTTACACGTCTATGTGTGGAGAACAGTAACATGACTCTGTAACATTCAGAAACTAGTGTTGTTACTACAATACCTGTTGTGTCATGTTCATCTGATCTAATGGACTTAAATGAATTTATTCTAGTTTTGTGAATTGTTGTGATTTTAGTAAGTTACTTCTCATATTAATTTTAATATTCCGAATGATGGTGTGCCATTTAATAATTAACTATAACATGAAACTAGTTTAAGATTATGCCAATCAAGCTGATTTTATACGATGTTTAAAAAGGAATTTTACTTTTTTATAAACAAGATCAACTATTTGGTTAAAATTATCCTCTCATTGTGATTCATTTTGGAATGGAATGTAAACGCAAAAAACATACCCAGGCCCGACAAAGCTTTTTATAATTTTGCATCAATCTTCAATACAAATTTAAATTGCTTCACGTTACCTTAATATGAAATTAACAGGTTCAATCTATTCAGATACTTCATGGATATTAAACATGAATGAATAAAATAAGTCAAATATGATTCATACATGTCAAAACCACTTCCCAGAATCACTTTTGGTTCATCACGTTGTTTGTATCTCCAAAAATTCTTTGGGTTGCTTCCATATACAGAATGAAGGTACAGCTTTACGACTGTATCTGGATAGAGCCGGGCTCCCGCGGGCCTGTCCTGAAATGTACATGCGGATGCTTGCGCTCTTCCGAGCTCTGTGATTGGCAAGAACCGCAAATAAATAACTGGGAAATTTCTAACCGTTCAGAAACTCGATAGAAACTCCATGATCATAACAAAATGTAAATATATCCTAAAATAAAAACTTGCTGGGAAGGTATGTAAATAATCTTCAGCTGTGTCAAACAATAGTTAGCTAAATTACATTATTCAGAACTACTCCGTTACTTTAATTTTAGATGCCTCAAATATCCAATTGTTCATCCTCAGACTCCTAAAATCTGTCACAGCAAACAGTGCATCCTATCAATGCGCATACGTTGATTTTACATCACAAGAATACACAGAATAGCATCTTATTCGACTCAAAATTCTTATTTATCATAAAGAAACAAGTAATAAGTCAACGTCATTTTTAATTTCAATATTGACATAACCTTGTGCTTCTATTATTTAAACAAATAGCAAACATATTTGGCCCTAGACTGTTTTATTCTTGCCCTTATCGGATTTGTGCATGAAACAATTTTTCAGTACATGTTTATCGCTCACCATGGCAACTCTCAGACGGTTCACACAGTATAATAGCAGTGTGGATTGATATGATTGACAGACCTGGTGCTCTGCAAACTCAAAGGAGAAATAAACTACAGTAGATGGCAGGAGGAATACAGAAAATATTCAACCGTAACCCCCATTGCATTCACCAAGTTACTGTAATTTTCTTTACATTACATTTACATTTAGTCATTTAGCAGACGCTTTTATCCAAAGCGACTTACAATAGTCGAGGAGACAATGAAGCGGTAAATAGCCGATACAACAATAGGTGAACAAGTGCTACAACAATGTTACCAAGTTACACAGAGAGAGAAGTTACAAAAGATTATTATTTTTATTTTTTTGATAGAGTGAGTAGTTAGAAAAGAAGTGAGTTAGTGAGTTAGGTGTAGCCGGAAAAGATGAGTTTTTAGGAGTTTTTTGAAGAAGTTCTTCTAAGTCATGATGTAAGGCTGAACTTTTTAACCCTTACAACAAATACATATTTAAACTATGTAAATATTCGACACTCAAAATCAGTTATGAAAGGTAGAAAAGGTTGAAATACAGGATTACAGAATTGAGTATATAACTCTGGCTGAACTATCGTAGGAAATATCGTAGGAACTTTTTAAGTGACTCTTTGTTTGCCTTGATTTTATTTCTGCAAATTATACCATTTAAAGTAGATTGTTGTGAGAGGACATTTTGTCAAAATCATGATTCGGAAAATGTGTTTACAGCTGAGCGATGTTACGGTTCACATTTCATCTAACTGATCGTGATTGCTTGGAAATGTCGGGAGAAATCTTTTTTGTGCACATTCACAGTTTGTACTTTATACTTTGTAATTGCAGCCATTTTTAAAGCTAATGTATTTATGGCACGCTAGAAAGAGTTTTTTGTACCCATTATGCATGATTGTCTTTTTGAATGCCTTATTCATTTCAATGAAGAATACAAAGAAGAATGAATATCCCGTTTTGTAGAGTGAGGTCATGTTGAGTTATTTCCAGACTGTAGATTCAAGTTTAAGAAGAGACAAATGAAAGAAGGATTCAGGTATTTTGGGGACCTGGGTCTTTGCTTTCAATTAACTTAAGACAAAATACCAAACAGTATACTGAGTCTGTGTGAATGCCTGTGATGATCAATATGGATGATCTGAGTTAATGTGGTCAAACAATCATTTTAAACCTAACTCATTGTTATCTGAGAAAACTTTTGTAGGCCTTCAATGGACCAAAATACTTCATGTGGCTTAGTCATTTAAATAAAAAAAAATTGGAAAAAACAATAAATATATATTTTATTTTCAATAAAATAATTGATAACAAAAAGTTAAATTCTTTTAAATTTCAAAATAAGATTTTTAAATGTATGTAATAAATGAAAAGATATTTCATTAACATAAATTTGTTATATAAAGCAATATTTTTGTGGAGTTTTAATAGACAAATTTGAGCTTTGAATGAGGTTTAAACAGCATATTTACTTACACTTTTTTGAGTGTAAATTGTTACACAAATTTTTGATTGTGTATAACAGGAGCAAATAGATTTGGTCACCACACATTTCTCTAATATGTATGATTTACGAATATTACGTTTACATGTATTTTTAATGAAGGACATGAAGGAGAAGTGGAAAATTATATAGTTTAAAATTGGAGTGTAATTTAGTTTAGACTTTATAATAAATATTTGAATCTATATAAAAAGTGTATGTATAAATATCAGTGGTTGGCCGTTATCTGCGTTAACGCGCTGCATTAATGTGAGACTCTTATCAGGCGATAAAAAATATATCGCCGTAGATCTATTCTCAAAGTTGGGTTGGCAGCTGCGTCGATACTACGCAAGCTATGATGACCTTTCACCTTTGATCTTTTAGCGCGGATGTATAAGTAACCGAATTACGAGAGCGAGTCTTCTAACCTGTGTGTATACCTACTGTGAAACGACCTCATCACACGTGACGTGCTAACATGGATGCACCTGTGAAGCCACCGGGTTTTTCTTCAGGGAACATTTATTTTTAAGAAATGACAAGACTAATGCTGCGTTCACACCAGACGCGAATTCTCACGCGTTGATGCGCCACACGCTTGTAGTTTGAAGCTTGAACTTTTAAGTTAATAAGCTTGTACAATTCCGGTCCAACGCGTCATTCGCGCAGGTGGGAGGGGCTTCTGTCAAAGGGAACTCATCGACTTGTCAAAGGAAAAGTCATTTTATTGTAGAATAAAGTGATTAAACTTAATGTGACGGCTTTATTTATAGTCTCAATATGTTTATAAAGCTCAAATTGAGTAAATATAGTTGTTTTTCTTCACTAAATTTCTTCCAGTTAATATTACTTTTATTCCTGTCTTTGTAAAAGTATAATAAAAGTATAATGTGGATTTATAGAGCTCTGTTTCCACATAAAGCCCTGATGACTTTCTCCTCCATGTTTGTTTTAGATAAAGAAAGCTTCTGATTGGTTTATGCGGCGCAAAATTTCGCAAAAGTTCAATTTTTCAACTCATGCGATTTGCGTCCAACACGCGGCAGGATATCGCCTTGCGTTTATTCACGTCTCTGTTTTGACTCAACGTGTAAATGACTCGCGCCTGACGCTCTATTCGCGTCTGGTGTGATTGTGCATAAGGTTGTTTGCACCTTGTGACTTACTTTTGGTCATCATTTGTGTTGCACACATATTCTGAATGCCTTCGACAGAATTCAAATTAGCCATTTTAATCTAGATCAATTCCAAATTTACAGTGAGATTAATCTAGATTAAAAAAATGTATCTATGCCCACCAGTAATAAATGTATTACTAACAAAAAAATGGTGTATTCCCCATAGTTTGTATAACATATTCAGCTAAGATTAAATATTACACAACAGTTCTTTCCGGTTCTCGAATCTGATTGGCTGAGAGCCATGCGACATTCGACCAGAGACATAAAGAGATCCGCTTCACTGTTTGTATTACTCCACCGCTTAAACACATAGACTCAAGCTGGGAATAACTGTGGAATTAGTAACTGAGGCTTGTTTAATGGTTTCGCTGCGATGGAATTCATTGCGGATGAAACTAGTCCCCTAGTTCCTTGAAATGTCCGAGGGTTTTAAAGGCAGTCGACGTTATTCCGGATTTATTTAAGTACTTGTGCCGCTGAACTGTTGTATAAATGCAATATGGCACACGTAGTCGTGTGATAATACTCTATATTAGCGGCAATGATATTCTCTGACCTATTCACAGCCATGCTTATGTGGAGCATCATCACACTCCTACTCCAGACATATTTGTCGAAAAGAAAATTAATCTATTAAAAAACACGTTCATCATCAATATTGTCTAAAATTTTTACTTGTGCTTTCTCAAAAAAAGTCATTTGAATTTCAGAGACACCAAAGTGTCTGTATATAATGTACACCCCAGTTTACATTATATATAGATATTTACTTGACATAATGTCTCACGTGCTTCATGTCTGTGTGTAAAAACAATTACGAGCGCCCACGAGCAAAGATTTCCGAAGCTTTCTAGCCAGTCGAGCATCTGCCACTGAACTGAATGGGAAAACTGGCGCACAGCTCCCTGGTCTCCTGTTTGGAGAATAACAGGCATTGATGAATAATTCAGGAGAAGACCCGCAAAGTAAACGGGGCAATTTTGAATTTTGTAGACTTTAGAAATCAAAAATTCTAGAGTATTTCTGTAACCCGGTGCTCAATCTAAATATTTGATCATTTTCCCTAAAGTAAATCCCAAAATAAATCATGATTCAAAAAATGAACAAGGCAGCATAAGTGTTGTGGCGATGTTTTTCAAACATTGAGAAAAATATTTACAGCTCTCACTTCTGCTTGCACGGCCGAGCACCTCCAGTCTACACGCTTGACAAAAGAAGTAGATTGTCTGTGAGCACAGGACCTTGAGAAAGATGCTGTGATTGGCACGGAAACAATGAGCCCCGAGTGCTCCGTCTCCACTGAGGAGGTGTTGCCTAGCAGCAGTGATGGTGCGGGTCTGTCTGGGTCTGCAGGACTATTAGATGAGCGTTTGCTGTAGCCAGACACGCATTCACCCTTCCCAATCGGATTCTGAAACGCATGCAGTGGAGTATAAATCTTGAAGTAGAGAGGGCTTCGATTAAAGGGTCTATACATAGAAAGCCATAACCGCAATAAGCATCAGCATGTTAAATGAGCACTCCACTGCATTCCATTTTTATAAATGTCTATCGATTCAGAGCCACAGGAGACATTCGTGCTGCTGATTTATTGTTATTCTTCATCTGGTTCTGTTACCTTTACAAACATCACTTGATCTTTACTCAATGCCTTTTCCAATCACTTATAACAGTTAAATGTGTAAGTTGAGGTCACCATCCGGCAAACAACGTGTTGTTTGTTTTATTGGCCTGTTATTTGAACGATTCCTTTCATTATATTGTTCTCCTACCTATGTGTCTTGTTGCTCTCAAATACTTCCGGCCATCTGAAATTACAAATTGCAAAGTCTTAATTAGTATAATGTGATGCATGTTTTCACATCCAAACAAAAGGTGGAAACCTTTTTTAAACTTGAACAACACATTGAGCGTGTCATTGATTGCTTCATCTCTATATAGGTCCATCCCGAAGCTCAGTGGTTAAAGCATGGCAAGGCAATGGGTTCTATCCTAGGGTCCATACTTTTTAAAAAGTATAGGAACATGTAATGTCAATCCCTTTGGATAGAATTGTATGCCAAATACATAAATGTGTCAAATTTTTCTTTTTTTTGATAGACCCTAACCGCTATATCACAACAACGTACTTGCGTACACAAGCTGAGACCTGTAAAAGATTTGATCGTAGCCAACGCTCACATTCACCTCGGTCGTGTACTTATTTACAAAAAGATGCCCATGGGCACTTTGCAGATCATTCAGTTTTCTCAGTGTGCACGATGGAATGTTTTTTAACCTTAACCTGATCTGGAAAAGCAGAGAGCTCATTTTGAAATGAGTATGCAGGGCAGTCCCCTCTCCCAGCTTCCCCGGCTTATTTGCGCAAATACTGGCTTATTAAATCAAAACCAAATCCGAGCACGCTTCCTTCATTCCATCGATGGCTTACATTAACACAAAAGGGATCTCTGTCAGCATATGTAATCCATCGTAATATACAATTTTTTATCTCATCAGATGTTTTTGATTTAATGCACACAATGCACAGACTTACTTCAAGTCATTCAAGAGCAGTATGAGAGTTAACGGCTCTCTATGATTTTAAATCAAACTCTTGAATTGTAATATCATAAAACCCGTCATTTTAAAGAGCGTTGCATTATGACTTGTTAAAGTAATATGTGGAAAAGTTTTGGGCGCTTTGGCAAAAACCTGCATGTAATAGTGATGTGTGTTAGATGGGCATTACAGGAATTTAAACAGTCACATAATGTAGGTTTTGGTTTCAGTTACACTCCGGAGCCGTTTGTACTCAGAATACTCCCTTTCCAAACCAAACTCAGCTCCAGCATACCTCTTCCAAGCAGGCCAAGGCATGCTAAGTTTACCACGCTCGGGTGCGGTTGAAAGTGCTCACACTGGTCAACCAAACCAGGCCTTAGGTGTGAAACGCGCTCAAGCATGGCTCACGTCTCACAAAAGGTCATTGCAAGAGGACTAAAATGCATAATTTATTTTTTAAATGAACAATAATTTCAGATTTTGCAAACAGAAGACAGACAATGATATTCAATACACTGAAAGATTAAGTCTGTAGTAGACAGGATTCATTTTTGGCCTATTTAATATTGACTACATTCAGTAAACAGCTTGAGTGCTTCTCTTCATTCTTCCTGGCCTAATGGAACCACACTTTGGCTCTCACATATACCGACATAACCCTGCATGCTTTATTTCACTTTAATAATATAAAAGCCTCAAAAAGCCATGAACCTTGTAGGACAGCTCATACACAGGAGATATTCCTGCACTTCAATAAGAAATAAAAGAAAATTAAGAAAAACAGCACAGATAATCGTGTTTTATAAGGAATCCTGCTATGACAGCCCGATGCATTTTAAAGCTAAAAGAATACTAAGGAGGCCATGTTTAGTGGTTATTAGTCAGAACTGTTGGAAAAGCTTCATGATGGCCCAACGACCCGTTGCAACGGCACCATTTGTCATGCGGCAGATGGGAGGCAAAAATCAGCTCTGTTGATGAAATGCGCCAAAATAGCCAAACCACCAATTATGTAACTGTATAACCCACCAGACTTTAATGAGGCTTTAAACCCGTGTGAACAGTCATAACCACATAATCCAAACATCAAAAGACAATATACTGCATAAAACATCAACAGTTGATGTTCACGTGAGCCCATAGCTTGGAGAAAACATGGATTAGTGATACTCCCTGGTGTGTGGATCAAATGAATCAGGTGTGTTTTTCAGTTCTGTTACAGGGTTGATCTGTTGTTCTGTAGTGTAGTAGATCTTTTAAGGTTTGTTTATTCCCTCTCCATAAGTGTGTTCACCTCTTCTTACCCTACATTAGAGAATGAGTCATTCCCCGAAACCGTAATGATTTGAGTCCCTCCAACCTTTTAAGTGTATTTTATCCAACGCATCACCAAACTCTTTATTTAAAAGCATTCTGTATCAATTGAAATGTCTCATTGAGTAAAGGTACAAATATGATGCGCACACAACAAAAAACACACTACAATATGTATATCTCACAAAGAGCTATTTAATGTTTCCAGGGACGCCACATAAACACCAATGAACAAGGAACGAAGGAAAACAAAGGGATTATATACACAAGAAATGCGATCAACAAAACACAATACAACCATGACATTACACACCCTCTAAACATTGGCACAATGGACAGACGAGTCAGCCGTGTCTCTTGCGCATGTGCAATTGTAGGCTTTTAGGTGGTCCACGACTGATCAGGGTGGTGCCAGAGGTAAGAGGGAGCATGATGGAGCAGGTGGGATGGTGGGCCAAGGTGGATCTGGTGGCTGAAGATGTCAAAGTTCCTCTTTCTCAACAGCACGGGTGTGCAGCGGGTGAACCGAGGCGTCTCCAGGTACCAAAAGACAAAGGCTTGGTGGGACCCTCTTGGCTGGAGATGTCCTCTGCGGGGCAGACAGCGAAAACACTTCATGACTCTCCAGATTAAATCCATGCTCTTAAAGTTTTAGACTGCTCACTAAGACCACAGTAGAAGACAAAGGGCAAGTGATCAGGGAATTTAGCAGGAACTACCAGATTTTAAAAGACCGGAGTGGTGATTTCTCTTTGCTCCAGGCAAAGGAACTGAATGATTGGGAGGTCCATTAAAAGAGAGGGCAGAAATAAATAACATTGGACGACAAGGAAAAAGGCCACAAAAATCTGTCTGTCCAGTATTCTGTCATACATTCAAACCAAAAAGAGTATTTCAACAAATAGGCAATTAATGTATCCACAAAATACACAAGGGAAACCAAGGGAAATCATTAACTAAGAACTAATACAGTTGTTCATATTTTTTTAATTAAAAAGAGCATAGGCAAACTTTTTATACATCATAACTTAAAAAAATTAAGTACAGTCTTCCTTTTTTTAATTTATTTTAGATATCTTTTTTCAGTTGACATCACATAATGAGCCCTGAAATCCATAGGTCATAAATAATAAAACTTCTATGCAGTTTGCCATTTTTTGCAAATCTTGTGTTTTTTATTTGTGATTATTCATTAAAATGACATTATTCAGTAACGTATCTCAGTAACCCCTCAACCTCATTACACCAACATTTTCCCAAATAAAAATAAGAAAAAGTTCCCACATTCCTTCATTTCTTATTCATATAGTGATATTGTGATTGTCCTGCTAGACAACTTGACCCCTTTAATAAAAAAAAACTGGTTTTGTCAAAAATGTTAAATAAGAAGGGGGTTCTGCTAAATAACTTTATTTTATATTGTAACTTGTAAACCAAGACAAGGGATTAAAGAAATAACTTTACGGTCGTAACTGTAGTTTTTACGCTTCACTAAATAAAAGCTGTAGCTTGATGATGCTGTTAAGCAGTGAAGAATGATGGGAGTTGCAGTTTTTTACTGCTGACTTAAATTGATAAGTCACAAATCATGTTCCAAGATGACAATGTTTTATAACCGTTACGTTATGTAATGCAACAAAGATTTTTGGAAGCAACATAATTAAACAATATTGCCAACATAATTTTCCATAATGTAAGATTTTAGATTGTGCAGGATGTAGCACATAGACTTTATTTTATCCAAACTAAATCGTACATCTACAACAAAGACCAGTAGTTAATGTGGAAGACAAAATGTACATCATTTTTCATTATTTTTCAAGAGGTCATTATAGAAAAAAGAGTGGTTTGAAGCATGGGGGGACTCACATTACAGGGACTTATCAAATCAAGTTTAAATGATTTATTAATGTATGATGAAGGTACCTCTGGGATGTCGTTAATTTTGTATCACGTTAAATTTCAATACGGTTATCATTCAAATTACATTTCACCAACACAAAATAACCCTTTCTGTGAATATTTATTCACATTTCATGTTTGTTTGTCAGTTTCTTTATCCAGTTTTATTCGTACATACCAAGTTTGACTATGACAAAAAATTGACTCCTGTGACGAAAAATAAAACATCCCAGGCTGCTACCACAAGTGCTTTACAAGATAGAAGCATTTGCAATGTGGCATCTAATGTGTGTAACTGAGACTGACCCTTGAAATGATTGTTCACATTTTCATAATGACCACATCTTTTCCACTTCCAAGGTCCTTGAGGATGCTGCAGGCCAATCAGACAGATATCCCGTTTATTTTGGTCACTGTAGTCAATCGGGCTGGGTTACTTCCTTCTTAGAAAAATACAGAAAGTATTTTTGTCCGAGAAAGCTTTTATTTTATAAAGTCTTCTAAAATAGTTTACTACAGGCTAAACATTGTTTAAAGTTGTCCAGCAACTAAAGATCTTAAAGCCAAGGTACAACAATATTAGGGTGCTTTCATACCTTTGGTTTGGTTCATTTGGTCGGGACCAAGGCCAACAAAGTACACTGTAGCAATTTGGTCCTTTTGGGTTTTCACACCACACTGATTGCTCTGGTCCAAACCAGTTAAAACGAACCAAAATGCAGTCATATGACACCATCCACATCAGTCGTTAACGGGATGTGTCCCTGAGCGAGTTTCAAATCAAGTCAAAGTCCGTTTTTTTGTCACATCACCACAGCACATGTGCCCTGGTGAGTAAAATTCTTGGGAGCTCGCTCCAGAAAAACTGCAGTACAGTTAACATATAACATATAATACAGACTTCAACATAAGGCAGTGTGCATTATGCACATACATATGATCAGAACACACAGTGTACTATTGGACAAGCTTACAATGGAAACATTCAATGCAGTGTATACATACATACATTAAGCACTAAACAATAAACACCAAACACAGAGTGTACACGTTCTGCATTATGTAAACAAGATGTGCATAGAAATATGCTAAGGTGCAGCAGAGTGAACGTGAGCTGAATACAGGAAAGAAGTACATAGGATGATGTGCAGTTGTTATTGGTAGTCTGAGTGTGCATGTATTTTCCAGTGTTAAACTTTTGCATATCATATATAGGAGTGCGCTGCGGGGTGTATCAATTCTGACTATTCATAAGTCGGATAGCCTGAAGGAAAAAGCTATTCCTCAGTCGACTAGTACGGGAGCTGATGCTGCAGAGACGTCTTCCTGAGAGCAGCATAGAGAGCAGTCTGTGAGATGGGTGGCTGGAGTCCCTGATGATCTTTCGGGATTGACTCTCAGTAGGGGTCCACCGTCAGTAGAAGGTTTTGAGGATAATGGGGCTCATTCCAAACTTCCTCAGCCGTCTCAGGAAGAAATGGTGCTGTTGTGCCTTCTTCAGCTCTGCATCGGTGTGTGTGGGTGAGATCCTCGCTGATGTTGACACTGAGGAACTTGAAGCTGCTTAAACGCTCCACAGTCGTCTTGTCGATGGTGATGGGTGTGTGTTCTCTGCTCTGTCTCCTGAAATCTACCACCAGCTCCTTGGTCTTGTCAGTGCTGAGTGAAAGGTGGTTCTCCTGACACCATTTAGTCAGTGTGCTCACCTTCTCTCTATGGGCCGTTACATCGTTGTCGGTGATCAGGCCTATCACAGTTGTGTCATCAGCAAACTTGACAATGACATTGGAGCTGTGTATGGCTTTACACTAGAGTACAGGGAGTACAGTAGTGGGCTGAGGACGCAGCCCTGAGGAGCACCAGTGGTAAGGGTCAGTAAGTGTTGTTGCCCATTCTGACCACCTTACTTCTGCCTGTTAGGAAGTCCAGGATTCAGCTGCATAGCGATCTGTTTAGTTGGTCTAAGCAGCACAGAATTGTCCTGAGGGCGGGGGCTTCCCGTTTCAGTTTCTGCCTATAAGCAGGCAGCAGCAGAATGGAGGAGTGATCTGATTGGCCGAAAGGTGGGGGGATGAGAGATTACAGAGAGATAACAGTGGTCCAGTACACGATCACCACGAGTGTTAATGCTGATGTGTTGAAAGTATTTTGGTTCTATTGTCCTGATGTGTGCTTTGTTAAAGTCCCCCATAACAATAAACACTGCCTCTGGGTGCACAGTTTCCTGCTCACTTATATTCCTATACAGTTCCTTGAGTGCCTTTTCTGTGTTGTCTTGAATGTTGTAAACAGCTGTGATGAAGACTGCTGTGATTTCCTTTGGTAGCCAGAATGGTCGGCACAGAAGCATAAGAAAGTCCAGATCAGGGGAGCAGAAAGTCTTCATAGTGTGTAGGTTCCTCTCATCATACCACGAGTTGTTGATAAAGAAATGAACCCCTCCACCTCTGCTTTTTCCTGTGAGCTCTTTTGTTCTGTTCGAGTGGTACACAGAGAACCCCATGAGCTCAATGGCTAATCTAGAACTTCGATAGACATCCAGGTTTCTGTAAGGCAAATAATGCAGCAGTCCCTTGTTTCTCGTTGGAATGAGATACGTGCCCGCAGTTCACAGAGTTTGTTGGGACAGACACAGCATAGGGCTAGAAATGAGGTAAAATGGTTAAATAAGGATGTGATTTGAAACAGGTTATGTCAACAGGTGATTGTAATTATGATTCGGTACAAAAGGAGATTCCAAGAAAGGTCTAATCCATTAGGAGCAAATAAAGGCAGAGGATCGCCAGTTTTCCAACAAATACGTGAGAAAATTATTGAAATGTTTAAAAACAATGTTCCTCAAAGAAAGATAGGAAGAGATTTGGATATTTCACATTCAGCAGTGCATAACATAATTAAAAGATTCAAGGAATATGGAGGCATTTCAGTGCGTAAAGGACAAGGGCGCAAGCCTAAGCTGAACAACTGTGATCTCCGATCCCTCAGGCGGCACTGCATCAAGAATCGTCATTCATCTATAAGCGATATCACCACATGGGCTCAGGACTACTTTTGCAAACCTTTGTCAAGTACCACAATACGTAGTAACATCCACAAATGCCAGTTAAAACTGTACTGTGCCAAAAGGAAGCCCTAACATTGTCCAGAAGCGCCGTCGACTTCTCTTGGCTCGAAGGCATCTGGAAACGTGTACTGTGGTCAGATGAATCTGTTTTTCAGGTATTTTTGGGAGGAAAGGACGCCGTGTGCGCCGGACCATAGAAGAAAAGGATCGTCTGGACTGTTACCAGCAACAAGTCCAAAAGCCAGGGTCTGTGCATGGTATGGGGTTGTGTCAGTGCCCTTGGCAAAGGTTACTTGCACTTCTGTGAAGGCACCATTAATGCTGAAAAGTACATAGAGATTTTGGAGCATAATATGCTGCCTTCAAGAAGACATCTTTTCCAGGGACGTCCATGCATATTTCAACAAGACAATGCAAAACCACATTCTGCACACATTACAAAGTCCTGGCTGCGGAGGAAAAGGGTACAGGTACTTGACTGGCCTGCTTGCAGTCCCAACCTTTCTCCGATAGAGAACGTGTGGCACATTTTGTAGCGCAAAATGCGACAACGAAGACCCTGTACTGTTGCCCACCTTAAGACTTGTTTGCAGGAAGAATGGGACAAAATTACACCTGAAACACTTCACCACTTGGTGTCTTCAGTCCCTAAATGTCTTTTAAGTGTTGTGAAAAGGAATGGCAACATTACAAGGTGGTAAATGTTTTACTGTCCCATCTTTTTTTGAAATGTGTTGCAAGTGTGAATGACAGGAAAGGATGCATATTTACAAATGACATGAAGTTGACCAGTCAAAACCTGAAATATTTTTTGTTCATATTGTCTGCAATGAAATACAAGTCAAAGCAAGTTTAGAAATAACTACTTTCTTTTTTTTATTTGCGTTTTCCATACTGTCCCAACTTTTTCTGATTTGGGGTTGTAGACAATTAAACCAAATCTACTAAAGAGTGGTTCTTTACATTTACATTCTGTTTAAGTCAATATAGAGGTCCACGAATAACCTTAACGCTGTGTTAACTTCAGACCTTCATTTTTAAGGATTAAGTCATTAGGAAAGACCTGGTGTGGTTTGATTTATTAATGGCTGATCACTCTGGGGTGTCTGTCATTTTTTCTTGTTTAATCTCATTATTCAAATATTGCATAGACAAAAGAACCTTTTCTTTGAGTATTTGATACATAGTTATATGCCACTGATATCTCTAAAATTGCTTTCATTATACCTCTCATTCAGGTGATGCTCTGTGATGGGTAGAAAAGTGTGCCACAACCTAGTCAGTTAAACTATTCATTGATCCCTTTTGGGATGTATTTGGGTGCACAGCTGGCGAAACCTCTGCAGGAGAATTATTAAAGCATTTGACTGCTCAAGAATATTCGCTGAAACTTTTTGATCATGCAGTAGCCAGCCGCTGGGATGATTGTTCTTTGATGACCATGTATCGTCAGAATTTAGATCCTTAAGATTGCAACTGGCATTCTATGATGATTCATACTGTCTGGAGTGAATGCAACTAAAATCACCGGAAAACCCTAAAACCAATGTAGCATCAACAAGAAAGTGGAATACGTAAACATTAAAATCGGGATACAACATGAGGAGAAGATTGATATGCTGATTTAGGAGGGTTCCCCTAACCCATCATCCTAGGCAACTCCTGGGTGTTGAAACATGATCCGATACTTAAGGCACTGGTGAAGTCTTAAAATGGGAAGAGTCCTGTTTCCCAGAGTGTTTTCCACATTATGGCTCGGCAATATAACCATATACACGTGACTACTGGCATTATTTTGTCCCATGAGAGGATTTTTGCCATAGCATTCATACCATAATATAAAGTAACTAATAGTCAAATTTTTATTGTTTTGTAAAACTTTTCAACTGTCCTGCCGATGAAGATACAGAATCATAGGTGAACGTTTACCTTTTTTTTCTCTACGTTCAACTCGCTCGCTACACTTGAATTAGTATTCTATCAGGGAGCAACTTGACAATCCAATTTAATAAAGCACAGACTGCCGAAAGTTACTCAAACATGCCAAAGCAACCATTTAGCGTGCACAACCAACTACAGCTTGCGTTTTACAATTCTTGTAATTAAAAGTAAAGTTGTGAATGGAAAAACAGTGAATGCCGAAGGGTAATGATTTTGATATTGAATAACAAAAGGAGGAATTCATTAAAAAAGGGGGGCTCCAAGGTTGTATGAAACTGGTCCGCTTCAGAATATCTGACATCGCCCAAAAAGCCATACTCTGCAAATTGTGTCATCGTGTTGTTTGAAGCCAAAGGCAGGAACACCAGCAATCTTTTTCACCAACTGTTAACAATGCATGTCCACGAATGTGAGACAAACAATGAAATGGGGACAACAGATTGTGCCTAAGAAGGGGGGATGCACGCTGGAAGACGAGTACAACTCCCATTCAGCTATCAATAAGTTTGTCATTGGGTACTCTTTATGGCAAGACGAGTAAACGATAGAAAGACCTTACAAGTACAATAACCCCTCACATAGCGAACAACATGACACCCATCCAAACTGTGGAGAAAGAAGGTTTCAGAAAGTCAATTCAAACTCTGGATCCAAAAATTTTTTTTGTCAAACATGCGAGGAACAGCTCTTCACTGAATGTAAGGAGAGAGTTTACAACATAATTAATTACATGAATTTTTCCCAACCACCGATGATCTTTGGTCTAGTCGTACAACCATACAAAAGCCTCACAAAGCAAATGCCTACAGACTTCATATTTTCCCGACTTCCATACCAGGGAAATAATCGCTTCGGGTCTGAGGGATGAGTTTTGTGTTGAGATTTATAAGTCACGTCAAGTATGTATGACGACTGAGAGTGGATCAGTCATGATTTAAGGATGGAAGCTGAACAACTGGAAAAGCCTTGGATGTTTCGGACACAGGCTGCATGTCTTAATATGGTAATGACCTATTTTGGGAGTAATTTCTTAGCCTTACTTGATGTTTAAATAATTTGTTATTAATATCCCTGTCATTTCTAGATATGGTTTTCCAATGCGCTAACTATTGTCCAGTCTCAAACAATGAAGTCTCTACAACTAATAGTTATATGTGAGTCCATGTATGCATTATATACCACATTTTCGATGTCCATGTTGTAAATGTCATGTTTGTAGTTACTATGAGTTTTTTGTATTGTATATATTTAATTATTTTTACCCTGTTACTTTGATTTCTTAATTGCAATTTCCAAAGAGGAGTGTCCATTCAAACACGGATTTCTCCTACCACAGGGGTTTGCAAGAAGGTAGTAAGCACATGTAAGTACACCATGTTTTTCAAATTGTTATTAAGTTAATAATCTTCTTTACCTCCTAAAACGTACTTGAAATGTTTTATTTCATTTAACATATGTAATGTAGGCCAACTTCAAGTAAGAACAGGTTTTCCCCTGTTTGATCTTTAAAAAGTTTACTTTAAAAAGCTTACAGTATTTAAGTGTGTATAAACGTTTTCATTGTAGGTTTGCTCTATATCAATTCTTGGTTAAATGTGTTTGAATAAAGATTTATGTCCCATTCATTCCCCTTTTAGTTATATTAGTTAAAATACATATTTTGCCTCTTATTGAACAAAGGATTTGTAAAAATGTGATGCAATATTTTTATCAAAGCGTAATATCAAGATCGACTACACAAGTGAAAAATACTCAGAAATCCACTTGTTAACATGTGATCCAAGATGTTTTTGCCCCAAGAGAGCTGCCCAGCTATCACCATACCATTCATAGGACTGTGCTATATCGACATAATCGAGGATGAACCAGGGCCCCTAGAGAGGATTGATCCACTAGCATTTCCTGAACAGAATGCTATGGAGGGTTTCGCAGAGGAGCCTCTAGCCCAAGGATATATTCACCTCTCTACGTAACCTGCTTTGAGCTTTATTGTGGCCAAGAAGGATGTTGAATTGAGGCCTTGAATTGATTATCAAGTCTTGAATCGAATTATGGTTAAGTTCTGGTATCCTCTTCCCCTCCTCCAGATAGCATTGAAACATCTTTGCAGTGTCTTCACGAATTTGTTCCTCTAACTACAACCAAATTTTTTAAGGGGGATGTTTGGAAGACTGCATTCATCAATCCGTGCAAAAACCTGGATCTTGCCGTATGGATTAGCTAATGCATCCTCTATATATATGAACAAGAAATGACAATGGAGGAGGGGAATGTTAAACTATCACATTCTGGCCACAACCCATTGCAGTAAAAGAAACGTAAAAAATTTCTGGGGTTTTCCAACTTAATATAGAAAATTCATATTAAATTACGTTGACATTTAGGTCCTTTTACCACTCGAAATAATACCACTTGGGTTGGTAAACCCAAGTCCCTAGCAAGAAACCCTTCAGCTACCGCAGCCTTCTTGTACCTAAGAATGCCTTCACTCAGCCTCTCCTAGTACATTCGGATCCACGCAAACTCCATCCAGGTGCCTATTTCTCTATTAAATTTAGCACTACTCAATTCTACGAATTCATGAACTCCTTGGAATAATAACGACCAAGAACAGTGGAGACATAGGCTGGAGGGAGCAGAATATCGGTTAGTAATTCTTATCGATCGTAAGAATTTCTGATGTCTCAGAGTAGCATGATTTATCATCCCTAGAAGTCAGGTGGGCTCTGTTTTACCCAATTTAACTTTTCTATCTATTGCCCAGGTTGAAAGAATGTGAAGGCATATGCACTATCACGTATTCAAGGAGCAGAAGAGACGTCCACAGACATGGAACCCATTGTACCTCCACAGATGATAGTCAGCCCAATAAAGCGGTAAGCCCATTCAGCCGTCACTCAGGATCCTCCTGCAGCTCTGCTGGATTGTCTTCATGACTGCCCTAGGTAACACATGTGTATTAGTAGAAAAGGACAGATTATCCAAGCTCTGTAAGCTAATTCATCTACCCGTGCTACCCACTGATTTGGTAACATCAAAACTGTTGTTCCAATCCATATTTTGATATTATGGTCTACTGGAGGATATCATTTCTGACAGAGCAGCTCCTAGGTTTGACCATCTGCTGGATACCACTGTCAGATGAACTGATGAACTGAGGTGGTGGGATTCCTAATAACCTTCTGCCATGTTTACCAGAGCTCCTGGCTCCAATTTCTATCCTGGACAGTGTACACGTAAAACTCCCAAAGCCAACTTACCACTAGATTCACTCCCTTCCAGTGTGTTCTCTGCTACCAGCCTCCATTATTCCCCGAGGCCACGGTTTGTTGGCCCCTTCCCCAATGAGGAAGAATCAACTCGGACACGTATAGTCTTCACCTCCCTGAGTACAGAATTCCCCTTTCATTCCACGTCTCTCTCCTCAAACCTTACCACTCTCCTATTCTTGTCTCCATAAAGCTTGATCCCATTGAGGAACCCCCTTATCCTCTTCTCATCGATAAAGGTGCCATCTATCAGGGTCAGGAGATCCCAGGATCAAGATAATGTGGGGTAAGACTAACGTGCATTTGAGTTGCATTTGGTTGCATTTGAGTATTATCATTATACCATGATATTTGCCATTGCATTTTAGATTGGTTGGCTTCTTTGAAACCATTTGAAAGATAAAACTTCCTGAAACTTTCCCCTGCTACCATGAATGCTTTACAAGATCAAAGAATATTATATATATATGTAGATCATATTTGATCATAAGTTATATTTATTTTAATCAAAACCAAATGAATCATTGATGTTTAATTTACATTCAATTGAGTGATCTGGCAAGAATCCAATGCACCAGGCGTTTTATTGAAAATGTATTACAATTATTTGTAAACCCGAAGGGTACTTCAGAAGATTGATTATGTCAAATATGTCATAATGTCTTTTTTGTTCTACTTATGGATCTCATGTTTAGTAAGATGTGCATTAGACTGAGAAGAAACAGAAAAGTTTGACAAATGAGAAACTCTATGATAAAAAGGTTTTTCTTTTATGGCACTGTGTACCACCTTCATGTTAATACTTCATACAAGTTTGCCTGCCAAAAATCTTTAACAATTTATATTTTTGTGCCACATTTGAAATGTTGTGTCATTTAAAAAATGGAAAGTTCACAGAATGGCTCTGCATTATTTTTGTCATTTTCTATACATTTTTATTAAAATTATTAATTTTGTTAATGTTTTATTTCTTCCACAGTAGATCATTATTTATTTGAGTTTTATAATTATTCTAAATGCTATTGGAGAACATTTTAATCCCGCCCAAAGAATCCTTTCACAATGTGACTTCTCTTTGGAGGTTCACATGAAGAGAAGTGACAAACGAAGAGAAAAGATTAATAGTATTTTTAAACGTAAAGAAACCAAGCTATATATACCTTACCAACACATCTGGTTCTGGTTTAGATTTTAGAAAATGTGATCACTTAGTTTCTCTTCAAAAGCAATTTTCCTTATGAGGCAATACTGATATCAATCTCACAAGGAGATGTCAGTTTTAAAAGAATACCGATGTGTGAATGTGTGGGCTTTCTACACTTCGTGTGCAGCAACTAAAGAACAAGCTGTGTGCTTGAAGGATGTTCAGGAAAATTGGAAAGAAAGTACAAGGGGGATCCATCAGAACTTCAGTCAGGCAATAGAACAGAGAGCTGAATGGATGAACTGATGGCTGAATGGAGAGGCGATGATGCAGAAGTGGAGGGCAGTCCGTCACTTTACTGCGGTAAAACCGTCCACACATTTCAGTAACATCATCTGATACAGCATTCACCCTTCTGCTATCATTGTACAACTTTACATTCTGTAGGCAAATATTTTGTGTTTAAATCGTTATTAATGTTATTGGAATATTGACATTTATTTGTATAATTTACTTGCTCTGTTGATATTCAAATTTTTCATCTTTTCCCGTTTTATACAGTTTCAAGTGGTAACGTTTTAAAATGATTAATCACAAGGGAATATATTTTATGATGGCGTCAAAAGAGCAAGACGCACAACCTTGCTTTAAAACATATATTTTTGTTCAAATATATTTACTATATATTTTATTTACAGGTTTGTAAAATCAATCAGCAGTTCATGCACAATACAACACGGATGAGAGATTCAGCCCATCAAATGTTCCACAGGCTTAATTCAACAGATGCTATACAGAAATGACCACAATACATCAAGAAATTATAATTCATTTTTCTTTCTGAAAAAATTGTCATTTGATTCATGTACATCTGTTAATGTGAAATGTTGGATTTTGCCAGTGAACATAAGCAATAACGTTAGTAAGAGTATTTAAATTGGGCTTTTAAGAAAATATAAAAGGCAAAGATTCTTAAAATCAAAGATCCGATTAAAAGAATCCATGAGCAAATGCACACATATAATGTGCCCTCATCGAAATTCATTATATAACATCCTTATTTTGCTCTTGAATAAGCATTTGCCATATAAAGATCATTTTTATAGGCTCACTGGCTGAATGAATAGAAATATGGACGGCAGTAAGAGCCTTTGATGTATCTATTACAGAATATTAATAAAATTAAGTTTCAAACCCATTTAATTGCATTGCATTACAGTAAGTATATGACAAATAAAGTATCAGTATCAGATCAATATACTCCAAATAATACCTTAAAGGAAAAGTATTAAGTGCTGTTTCTGCAATTCTTATTTCCATCTAATGTAGACGAAGTGTGGAATCACACGGTTTATATATATATGAAAAGTCTAAGGTTAACTCACATTAACAGAAGACAGATACAGCTTTATGACTGTTACCGGAAATAGCAGAGCTCTTGCGGGCGGACCGTTGGCAGCGCTCGTGGCCAATCACCTCATGAGGGCTTCTCCGATGCCCGTGGTTTTCTGAGCTCTCTGATTGGGACTTTAAAGGCGAATGGGCGGTGAATAACCTGTGATCTAATGACCGTTACAGGTTGAATATTCTGAATATCTGAAAACAATCATATTAAATTAAATCACTTTATTATCCGCAATCCTATAGTAAGGCCTTAAAGGTCTTTCTGAGAAAATGCAGTTGGGTTCTTTAAGCCTGTCCTGCTTCGAAATAAAGCCATAAGTTGCTCGTGCAAGCAGGTTATTACGGCCTTAAGACAAAATCCCTCAAGCGGTTTTGTATGTAATGTCATGTATTCATCAAGCATCACAACCGATCAAAATGTCTTTTTATTTCTTGTGTTGTGTACAATATTTACATTTAAGGTTTTTCGCAGATCCTTTAAATGGACTCATAGATCATTCAAGGTCAACAGTT
The DNA here is from genome assembly GCA_033220385.1 of Triplophysa yarkandensis. Taxonomy (NCBI): domain Eukaryota; kingdom Metazoa; phylum Chordata; class Actinopteri; order Cypriniformes; family Nemacheilidae; genus Triplophysa; species Triplophysa yarkandensis. The sequence continues at coordinate 6,064,127 of CM065654.1, forward strand.
TATTAGTACGTGTGTTCTGTGTTATTTCTTGTAAAAATATGCACAAACACAAAGTCTACCCGCACACGACCGACCCAAGAGATAACCGCAGAACCTTCTATGATCATTGATGCTGTTCACATTGGATGTAGTGTAGACACATTGTGAATGAATCCCTCATTAGCACACACATTAAACCCAACCGAAGGCTCCAGTTTAGTACAGTAAAATGAGATTGAGGTCTTTAATCTTTCTGTACATTATTAACAAATACGGGTAGTAAGAAATGATTTTATTGCCTCTGACATTGTGCAAGTAAACACAATCTCTTTCTAAACACTTCCTCACCTTTACCAATGATGTGTTCTGAAGGCAGATCCATCACAGGTTTGCGCTGTACGTTCTGTACGTTCCTGCTGACAATCCGTGTAATGCGTTTTCAGCAACATGGAGACGTAAGAGAGCATTTAAAAATGCTGAGTCGGATGTGAGAAGAGCGGAAGTAAAGCAGGGAACCAGAAAAAAAACTTTGACATTCTTATTTACACTTGGCATTAAAGCAAAAATTCACCCAGAAAATCAGATTAAAGGATTAGTTCAGCCAAAAAATGAAAATTCCTTCATTTAATAACCCTCAAGCCTATTCTAACCTGTATGACAGAACATACAATCGCATCAGATCTAGGTGGGCGGATTCAATGCAGAAGAAGTGTTAAATGACTTTAGATAAAAGCATCTACTGTATTAATAAAACTAGATTAGGGAGTTCAGTTTATTAAACATGCTTCACTTAAAGACATAAATCCATAACCACAGCTAGAATTCATACCTGAATATTGCCTACATTAAGAACATGTTAGTATATCCTTCAGGGTTAAGGTAAAGAAGGTAAAGGAGTGGATTTAAAGGTACACAGTGATAAATATTACTTGCATATCCAGGTTTGCATATTCATAATTCAAGATTAAAGTTATTTATTTCTAATCTCGACCTCCGTGTACACATTCACATCCTCGTTTACAACTACAACCTCTGCCATGTACTTACTCATTATTCAAATCATAGAATTTAAAAACAATGTTTTTATAATTTGTATTAATCCATATATAGATTATAGATAATATTTTGGATGTAACCAAGTTCCTTGAGATTTAATCAAATTCAGTCAAGCATTGCCACTTGACTTACAAAATGCCCTAAATACAATGCTGAAGATGTTCTTGACTAGAAGAATCAGCAGTGACAAAAAATCCTTAAGGGTGCCATCCTAAAATGCCGATCACATCTGAGAGTCGTACTGTACGTGGCCCATGAGATGTACATCTCTGAGGAACAGCCGTTGGGGCACGAAGTGATTTCTCAGCATGTAAGCCTTACCCATCCAGGACGTTTCAGAGGGAAGAACACCTTTCTTCTGGTCTCATATACAGCGGAGACAATGAAATCAATTCTTTTCACTTTTATTGTGAGACACCCGTACAGTATGTGCTACATGCATCATACAGTGCGGGACAAACAGACAAAGATTTAATCTGATGACGCACATTACAACCTACAGTCCAAATGTGCATTACATCCTCTGTGTTACCTATAAACATGATATAAAAAGAAGTTGTAGAAGATGTATAAGAGCATTATCCAGGAGACTCGTGTACAGAAACATAAGCAGTCTTAGTCGTTACTCTGTCAGGAGGAGATTATGAACATGCATTTTAATAATCTTAATATTTCTCAAGGCCTTGCGCTACTAACGTGGGTGGCTATAACTGGATTGGACATTGGATTTTTCTCTCATAATCAGAAATGCAGGAATCGAACGCAACCCAGTAGCAGAAGGTTATGTCTCGCTGGGATTCAGGGATGCTGCGTGATGTCTCTGTACAGTTTAATCAAACCTGGTGCTTTCCGTTATGGTAAATTAAACCCTGTTCTAATGTTTTAAAAGTAATGGAAAAACAGATTAAGGTAGAACCATTTGAAAATTGTCCCAAACAAGCTCAACCATGCACCTGTGCATCATTGCACAAGACTGTGAGTCTGTCATGCATTTCATTTCCAGTAACACTTCAACAGAAACGTCCTTCAACAATAATAATACCTCTAACTCAATGTCCTGGTATGACACTTTTACTGTACATTTTTATCGGGTGTTAAAGGGAATGTTTCTATTCTGTTCTCGATGATGACACACAGGTTGCAAAGTTTCATGAATAGAACTCGCACTGCTCACAATTGGGGCTGGTCTGTATTTTTATTCCAAAGCTATGCAATGTACAATACATTCACAGTTAGATCACAAGATCATTATTGCTTTTTTAATGTTAAGGGCATACATTTATTAATTTCTGCATTTGGTGCTAACACACCAATTCTGTTTTGTAGTTGGCGAATTGGGATGCAGAATTTAGCACACGTTTGGCATGCTGACTTGTGTACGTCATCTTCTCCAGGACCACACATTTCTCTGTGGAACACGGAACATTGCACCCAAAATCGCTTGGTTTAAAGTTATACACATGGAGTTTAAGGAGGACGAGCGTTTATTGCATGGGTATCATAATCCTAGTCTTTCAATCCAGTTATGAATTGATGGTACAAGTACACATTGAATTGTCGATATGACTGGCATCTTCTTAAATTAGAATCTGTCATCACTGTTCTGAAAATGTGTCACAATCATGTTCTCATTTTCACATGTTAAGTATACTAATACTGTAATACAGTAGAAGCAATAGGTCAAAATATATGTCACAAAGCAACAGTTTTTATATGTTTTGTCACCTGTCTTCAAAAAGAATGCATATTACTCACCCTTCAGTTGTTTCAAATCTGTAAAAAGTCTTTGTTCTGATATTGGCAGAGAAAGTTTTTTGTTACCAAACTATTCGTGAACACCATAGACTGACTGCCTTAGTAGGAAAAATTATAGTGGTGGACAAAACCCTGCTGCGTTTTTCAAAATATCCTCCTCCGTGTTTATCGTAACAAAGAACAACTCAAACGTGAGAAATGATGACAGAATTTGTCTAATACATTTAGAAAAATTCACAAATATCGCTGAAAAAGAAAAGTAAGCTTGTGCGTTTGCAGTTGTTAATCGATTAATCTTTAAAGTGTTACAAAAAGGATTAAACTGATAAATTTGTCAAATTGATCTCATAATATACATTATAACATTTCCGTTATACAGTATACAACCTCCTTTCTTCAATTAAACTCACATATTTGATTTTATATTTCATATAATCTGAAACTCCAAAAAGCAGATATAATTTTAATTACAAAGGATAACGGTTGGTTGTTAAGGAAACGGTAAGTTAGTTCATCTGTATTTCAGAATTTATTAATACAAACCCAAAAGTTGTGTCTGTTAAAATAATAATGGACATTAATGGGATAGCTAAACCAAAAGTGAAAATTCGGTCACATATTACAGTACATTTGTTGAGGCCTTTGCTGGCCTTTCAGGGCTTTTAATTCTTCCTCGATCCCCTGGAGTTCAGTGATTTCATTTCGTCTGAAGGTGTTTCTCTCTACAGCCATAACATTGCCTGTTTCCCCAGAGATTAATGACATTCTGATAAGTGAAGATGTTCCTGTGCACTAAGATTGAAGGGAATCATGGGAATGGAACAATGGGAGGGCCTGATGTTGTGAGAATCCAGCTTGTAGGCAAAAAATCTTTATCTGTGATGTCTGTGCCTGCAGGGATTCATACCAAAGTGAGAATGACCAAAACTCTTTCCATTAAGAGATGAATCCACACATGCTCCCGTCTCCAATGGCAACACAAGCAAAGTCTGTTCATTGATGTGTTTGTTTCCAGTGTCAGCTGCATTCATTCATTTGATTGAATAATTCATATTTTTAAGCTTTAATTACATTTTTTAATATACTCAAAACTCATATATCACACATTATAAATCCTCATTTACTTATAATCCATCTAAAAGTATATGGCATTATTCGTGTCTTCTCCTCATATTTATATAATCAACAATCACAAAATGGAATACCTGATGTTTATGTAAGTATAAATTAAAATCAATTACTATTTGAAGAACCAAAAATGTCACCTTAGCTATAAAAAGAAAATAAGGCTTCAGATAAACTGCAAAAGATATAAATACATTAAACATATGTAGTATTTTTGTCAAAAATAAATAATAAAACAACATAAGAGAAAGTACTGCAGTACTCCAGTATGGAAAGATAAAAGATCATACAATAGAATGAGTACTTCTTCAAATGGCTTGTCAATCATAAGGTTCAAGTCATATTAAAAGAGGCTAGTAAAAGTAGACTCAGACAGAGTAAAGCTCCTGCCATCCGAGTCAGAGTCATCTGTTGGTAAATCAATTCTCCTCACCTCTCTGTCTCGGTGTTAAATGGGATTTACTTTGGATTTCAATCAGTTGATTAAAATCATTGACTGGTCTGGCGAGTTATGAAGAGTTAGATACTAGAATCCTGCGGTACTTCTCAACAGACGTCATACATCAAGAATAGCTGCTGTGTTGTGTAGTTACTTGTGTAGTTACAAGTTGCTATTTTTGTGTGTGTGTGTGTGTGTGTGTGTGTGTGTGTGTGTGTGTGTGTGTGTGTGTGTGTGTGTGTGTGTGTGTGTGTGTGTGTGTGTGTGTGTGTTAAATGCAGAGCACAAATTCTTTGAATGGGTACCATACTTGGCTGTATGTAAGTTCACTTTGTTTTCAATGTTGTGTAATGTATTATTAATGTATTGTGAAATTTAAAAAAAATATTTTTCTGTTTGTACGCTTATATACACCATTAACCTGTAAATGTTGTAGTGACAGTAACAGTCAGTTCGAGAACACAGGATTATTAATAATCATTGGGTGAACCTCCCAGAAATCCCAAGTTCAAATTCTGCAGCAAGAGTTCTTACAAGAACCAGGAAGTATGACCATATTAATCCGGTCCTGTCAACATTTTACTGGCTCCCTATCAAACATCTTATAGATTTTAAAATCTTGCTTATTACTTACAAAGCCTTGAATGGTTTAGCACCTCAATATTTGAAAGAGCTCCTGTTACATTATAATCCTCAACGTTCGCTGCGTTCTCAAAACTCAGGCAATTTGATAATACCTAGAATATCAAGATCAACTGCCGGCGGCAGATCCTTTTCCTACTTGGCGCCTAAAGTAAGGAATAACTTACCTAAAAATGTTAGGGAGACAGATACACCCTAGCAATTTAAATCTAGATTAAAAACCCATCTCTTTAACCTGGTTTACACATAAATACTAACATGCTTCCAATGTTCAAATCCGTTAAAGGATTTTTAGGCTGCGTTTATTTAAGATATCCGGAACCGAGAACACTCTCCACAACACACAATATATCTGCTATAACTTTAGAAGAATGGCATCTAATCTAATATAGGTCTGTTTCTCCTTCCGAGCTCTTCGGAGCCACCGGATCCAGTCCGTATCCAGATCAGATGGCATTGCAGTCACCAGGATCCAGTGCGTATCCAGACCAGATTATGGAGAAAGGACCCCTACGGCCCGGAAGGACAGCGGAGACCAGGACGACCAGAACCCCAGATGTAGATCCCTCGCAAGACCTTGACTGAGATGACCATCAGGATGGGACCACAGGAGACAGATGATTCTTCTGGACTTCGCTTCAACCTTAAATCGACCTACTGATTAAATTCTTGTCAGAGGATAACTGGCTCCCCATCAGCGCCTAGCTTTCCCTCGAGTCACTATAGCCAGGTTATACACGGATCAGTAGGACATTGCTTTAAGCCAGAGACAGCATGTATCTGCACCAGATGGTGGGTCCTGAACCAGAAAAAGCCCCCTACAGCCCTTGAACAAAGCGAATTCCAGGAAAAGACCACCACGGATACCAATCCCCTGCGAAGACCGCTTGTGATGATCATCAGGATTCGACCACAGCACAAAGATGTTTCCTCTCCATTCTACTGCAGCCTGGACTTGAACTGCTGGATTCGTCTGGTCAGAGGAGAACTGGCCTCCCAACTGAGCCAGGTTTCTCACAAGTTTTTTTTTCTCCATTTCTGTCACCGATGGAGTTATGGTTTCCTTGCCACTGTTACCTCTGGCTTGCTTAGTTGGGGTAACCTCATTTACAACGATATCGTTGATTTGATTGAATTTGAACACAGACACTTTTTAAGTAAACAAAGAGGACATCAACGAATTTAAAATGAATGCACAGACACCATTAAACGGAACATATAACGCCCCCGGATTCAATAATATATTGCCTTTAACTAACATTAAGCATTATGACACATTGTTTTACTAATTATTGTTGTTAAGCTGCTTTGATGCAATGTAGGCGACATTGACATTCAAGTCCTTTTGTGGTGCTGAGTTCAAGTCACATCACAGCGTCGAGTTTCATGTCATGTTACAACCAGTCATGTCACAGCGCCAACTTCAAGTGATGTCACAGTGGCGATAACAAATCATGTCACACACAGAGTTCAAGTCATGTCACCATGCCAAGTTCAAGTCATGACACAGTGCCAAGTTCAAGTCATATTATTGCGCCATGTGAAAGTTGTGTCATGGCGCTGTGTTCAAGCCATGTCACAGCATCGAGTTTCAAGTCATGTCAAGGTGCAGAGTCCCAGTCATGTCACGGCGCGTCTTTCAAGTCATGTCACAGGGCCGAGTTCAAATGATTTTACAGTGCCTATTTCAAGTCATGTCACTGCGCTGATTTCATGTCATGCCACTGCGCCGAGTTCAAGTGGTTGTCTGTGTAGTCCCCTCAGTCATGTCCGCCTTGAGTCTGCTAGGTGGTGATCCTTTAGGGGGGTTCTGACATGATTCTAGTCCTTCTTATCAAAATATTTTGTTTTTGGTGGATTGGATCATGACAAAACCATGTCTTTGTGCTGTTTTGTTTAGCGTGAGAGCACTACTGTCGTGTCACTGTTTGCCATGTTCTCTCTTTTGTCGCGTGTCTCTGCATGTCACTCATTGTACAGTCCATTCAGTGTTTTATTCCCTACACCTGCCCTCTGTTGTTATCCCTTGTTGTGATTCCCCAGTTAAATACTCATGTGTTTGCTGACTTGTTAGTATTCGTCTACTGCGTTCACAAGTCTGAGTCCTTATGCTTCGCACTACTTGTTCTGCCTGGCGTTGGCAGAATTCTACATGAGAAAGGCCAATACAAAACCATGGAGATTGGTTGAATATCAAAGAGAACCTGCCCGAAAACAGTGGCTGTATGGGGAAGTGTAATAAGCTCTATGGGGCCACGTGGCACATGACTTCTTAACATATTTAACAGTGTAAAGCACTTATAATGGAAGGAACCGCGTGATACTTCCTGCGTGATTCATGTACATGACTAATCCTTAAGAAAACATTCTAGAATGTATAAATGAAACTACATCACAACTTAGTGATCAAATGGGTTTGTCCAGTTACATCATGGTTCAGACTGTATACTGTCACTGTTAACAAATTTAATATTAAGGTTTAATCCAGATTCTAAATAAGGGGAAATGAAACTAACACAACCTTTTTCATCAAGCTATTTATATAAACGTGAGTTTGTCAGATTTCAGCAATGGTCACAAAATATTGTGTGTTAGAGGACTTTACCTAACACAAGAAAAGCTATTTCTTTAGATGTTGTGTTTGATGATCCAGACCGTTTGTAAGGCCCTGTCAATTTTAATATATTTTTTTAAAAACAAATATTTTTCCCTGTGACACTGTAGTAGTGTGAACTAAAAAAATGAGGCTTGTGAAAATGATTACTATTATAATTACAATTATCCATGAACACTTGAATCATTGTCTGCTGGCACTGGGATCCGTACCCGCAACCTTCTGCTTACAAGTCCAAAACTCTACCACCAGACCACAACTTACCCTAACGTGTATTCTAACATGTCACACATTTGTCACATGATCTTTGGTTTGATAGTGTTAATGTCAGTTTGTCGATATTGAATTCGGTTTGTTCTACATTCAAAAGTAATGTTGTTGTGTTCGAGAACGGTCTCAAGTAAAATACTTTGTCTTAGTCTCACACTTAGCGGTCTAAGAGCCGTCAAGACCACAATAGTTTTCTATATGTTAACATATGTGTTATCAATTTTAGGGTATATCTATTAACATCTCTAATGTGATATGATTTAAAACTACTTGTTTTAAACTGACTGTTGGGAGATATCACAGGACTCGCTGTGTAGGGGAATCTCAAGTGGTAGATTACATCTTATTAGGGTCTAGCTTCTGGGAGACAAAGTCTTACGGAGCTCCAGCTCATTCAGGGGTTCACCCTGGTGTTAAACCCTTCATGAACCTGGCTGAGTAGTTGGGCCGGTCCGCACAGCTGGCGTCTACAAAGTTAGCTTAGTAAAGGATATGGTGCTGTACTCACAATCTGAAAATGGTGAATACTATGAGGCACGAGGAGTCGAACTGTCTCCACCACCATGCCAGGCAGACCTCGTCAGTGTCCCCATCTTCGAGCAGCCAGTTGTATACAAGAGAACAGCGGCGTCCCATTACATCATTTCAAAATGAAAATAAGCCAGTCAAGAATAAACAACTGTCTGGTAGAGGCAGAAGCAAACTGTATGGGGCTGTGTCCACTAAAGGCGTTTAAGCTGGCGTTCAGCATGTTATTCAATCGTTTCCAACAGGAGCGTTGCGTTTTTTGAAAACAGCAGCTACTGGCCGATTTTGTCTTAATGGTGAACTATACTGTAACACAGGATCAGCATGAATAACACAAGCCATCTACAAGCCTTTGCTTCAATAAGAATATTTTAAAACCAATGTCACCTATTTTAAAAAAAAGTGTCATGGGACACTGGATGTTTTCACAATGGGACAATCTTCATTTGTTTTCCTGTGATGTCATAGCTTTGACCGGTTGTGAAACTAATGCAATGGTATTCATCAAAAACAGAATGGACTGACTACTTCTCAGTGAGCAGATGTTTGATGCAGTGTCAGTTTCAGTTAGACCATTCCTGGAGTCATTTTTTTATTAAACAAACATTGGTACCCTATAAGGTTTTTTATATGAATGGCCTTAAAATGTAATGACAAGTAAACACATGCAAACAACCAATTGAAAGAATGTAAAATTGTCCTCTGTGAGACGACAACAATGCATATGAGCAATGTAAACTAGATGGTTTTTTAATGTCATAATGGAAGCCACTTCCATTTTAATATAAAATATGGAAGAGGGAAACAGATCCATTTAGAGACTTTGATGCGCACCGAAATCCTTAAGATATGGCACAGTTCAGGCTCCACAATGGTTTTTATCACATCATTTTGAATATATATTTCATCATTAACTTCATCATAATTCTTACCTCTTGGAAAACTACTTTGGCTACGGAAGATAGCAGAGAATGATTGATGCCATGACCAACCCTGTTAGTTATCAATTCTGAACAGCAAAGTGAAGATGCCATTGTGTGTTAGCATTTATCACACCTCATGCCCGTATGATTCATCTTTTATCCACACTTGTCCGAATTCGTTTATTCTCTCCGTGCAATGTGCAGAAATTTCTTGAGCTGCATAAAAATCATCTTTCCAGACCTCGCAAACCCTTTCAATGAGTTCTGACTGCAGAAGTTTCATCGTGGCAATTATATCGTCAAACCTGCACATTATAGTCATAGTGCAAAGGGATGCAGAGATGAACGGCTTTCTTGTTTCCGACGGCAGGCCTTAAACCTCGCACACCCTTTCCAGATGGGTTTGACTACTAATGAAGAGCAGAGAAATGCGGTCAATGAAAGTTTTCAAAAGCAGTGTGCTGTGATATTGCAAGCCCTGAGAGGAAAAAGCCTCGCTCGCAAAAAAGCGCTGGCGACCGCTTTTCCAATTAAAGACCATGAATGAAATCTGGGGCCGTTCTCAAGTCTGGATGTAGCCGATGAGCTGTCTGTAGCCGATGGCCGTGATTCACCGCAGTCCAGTAAGCTCGCTGTGATGGAAGCGGCAATCAAACACTTTCTATTTCATTCTCTTCATATGCCACTTATTGCAATGTTTACCAAGAATATAAATAGACTGAGAAGAAGCCCGTGGGCAGAAAGGGGAAACAATTGTCGCTGAAAACTCATTTATATGCCCCACACTGCCATACTAAATGTTTCATTAGCTTTCAGATTATAAATGATTTAGAACATTCTAGTTTGAATCTCATGGGTTGCCTTTTCAGGAACGTGCGCATAATCTCATCAGCTCATATATAACTTGTTTCCCTGGCTGATCATGATAACATTTTCGAAAAATCGGTTTACCTTTCCATAAAACAATAAATATACATTTATGTTACTTCAAATAAACATCACTCTTACTACAGCTTTTTAAAAAACACATATTCCAAAAATAATTATATATAATATATAATAATTATGATATAATATATAATAATTATGAATTATCTATGCTATCAAGAGTGAAAGATACCTTAAACCGTTTTAGTGTGATTTTACTTTCCTAACTCTCAAAGTAACACGTAATGAATAAAAACATGAAATCAATTCTTCGCAGTTAATGGGGAATGGGAAGTATTTGGCGATTAACTTCGAGGATTAATAAAGAGACTGTCACATTAAAACTAAGCTGACCCATTTAGACTCTTAACAAAGGAGCATTAGTGCCGAAGCATTCTCAGTCGACGGTTAACATAAATGGGGCTCAGAGAGAATGGCAAGGGACATCTTGTGGTCAGCTCGTACACTTAATGGCTGCCACACACAGGATTCCATTTGAAACACGTCAACCTGGGCTGCGTTTCCCAAAAGCATCTTAGGACTTAATTGATCCAAGCTCCATTGGTTTCAATGGGTCTGCGATGTACTTAAGCTTACCACGCTTTTGGGAAACGCAGCCCTTAATATCATGTAAACCCTGATGGGTTGGATATTTAGTTTATGTCAAAGGGACATCAAGTTCAAAAACATACTCTAACAAAAGCATACAGAGAGGCAGAAGGCATTATTATACTAGTTATAAATGAGAGTGTAATGCGAGCGTATCTTTTTATACATTAACCTTTTAGACACACGATGCTTCTAATAAATATTTTGGCAATGAAAGCCACATACTTGATGGTTCTAAATACAATTTTTTCTGCCTCGCCATACAACACTTACAGAAACTAGAATGGCTGGGTCAGACAAAACACTCAAAAAGAACAGAAGTGACATCAGGAAGCGTCACCATACAAAACAGATTAAAAATATAAGAAATGACCACAGCACTGATAGGGTTGTGTTGGTTGTGTTTGGTGTTTTTTGTTCAGCGCCATGTCGGTTTTCTCATTTAAAGTGTTCCGTGTGTACTTATGCTTCTAGTTCTGCTTCTCTGTCACTTCTGTTCATATTTAAGTTTATTGCAGTTATCTTCTCAGAGAAACCTAACCTTTACAAATACATGGAACCTGATCACTTTTATTGTTATGTATATATGCATGTATAAGTATACTGACATACTTTCATTTACGTTGGAACAAAAGTGTTAAATTAGATGACATGAATACTCAAATATAATGTGAAATGGTATTTTTAGAGAAAATAATTAATTCCTGATTCAATTTTCTCAGCATGAGCTTTTACAGTAAACCCCCTTGAAAAACAATAAATGATTTAATGTGTGGTTACATTTCTGTGTTACATTTGGACTCGTTCGGCATGAAAGGAGTACAGAATTTTATCAACATCCCTTGCATTTACGATGACTCATAGAGTTGATATGTTTGTCTGGGCCGTCATCCCAAACATTGACAGTTTAAGTGAAAGCACAACTAAAACGTTTGTGAATTTGCCTTGTCTTACATTCTGTGAATATATATGCATATGTATATCTGTAGCTATGTTTTCATCCACCTACTATCATGTGCATTTTGGTATAATGATAAAAAAAATTATAGAAGATGCACATTAACTAAAGAATAACAATTTTCGGGAAGTGACAATTCAGATCTTTTCCGCTCACTGGAAAGAAATGCTGCTTTATATGCAAATCTTGGAACTCACAACTTGTGTTTTGCATTTGAATGCCAGAGTCCCAGTTATAGCAGTTAACTAGCAGATTAAGGTTTGCAGCAAGACTACATTTCTAGATTACTTTCTATCCAGACGGATAACATCTGAGGTACCACTGAGACGAGGCTGTGCTACGGCAACCGAGCCTTGGGTTTGACGTTCTGCAGCACAAATCTTTGTCTGTTGGGAACACCAGCAAATGTTTTCCCTCACTAATCATCATGTTGTGTCCCAACCATTGTTCTGCAAGAAGAATGCTTTGAAACATCTCCGTGCATGACCTGTATCCGCTTTTCCGATCATGAAACCACACCAAACATCCGACAAAAAGTGTGGACATGTAACTGGCAAACATCTTCGTGAAGATTGGCATGCCACGGCTCCTGCACAACATAACCCTTACTTTACCCACACTGTCTGTTATTCGAAAGCAATGTTGGTTTACCTTAAGATTGTTTAAGAGTTCCTCAACATCTGTTTGAGAGGGCTTTATAGGCAAGAGTCTGCTTATTGATGTACACTATTGAGTTGATGATCTTCGCGAACAATTAAACACACGTGAAATTACTAAACAACAACATTTGTGGGCGATGTGTTTTTCAGAAGGTGGTGCGTGGGTTTCATCTTGGTTAATCGAAGCAGGAAAAATAGCATGCGTATTTGTCATGTTGTCCAGTCGGGGGGCTCCATGGTTGGCATTCTTTTCCAAACTCGGAGTTCACCCCTGCCCTGGGCGAGAGCTCAGAGATCTGTATATGCTTGAACCCAGAGCACTCCCCCTTAGGCAAAGACATGAACAGGTACAAGGGTGAGGAGTCGGGGTAAAGGAGGGATGCCACGACAATACAAATGAAGGTAAGGTGAATCGAGACTTTGCAGGGTTTTCTCTTGAGTTCGATAGGTGAGGAATTACTGATGATTTGTAGACTTCATTTGTTGTTTTGGTGTTTTTTAAGTCATCTCAATCCTCAGCGCCATCGATCTTTCGGACTGGTTACGGTGTTTGGATGCTGACGCAGCACACACCGGGTCAATGTTAACCAACAGACCATCATTATCATCCGTCACGTGTGTTCGGTTTCAGAGGGAGGAGAAAGAAACCAATCAGTCCATTTCATCAGTCGTTTATTCCTGGTCCTTCATAGCGTTTCGGGTCAATAATGCCATTGCTTCACCAGTCTCTTCAGAAAAGTCACGGCAGACTTGAGCCAATGCTCGAACTAATGCTGGACTCAGCAATACGCTGACAGACAAGCCATCATAAAAAACGAAGGAAGCAGTGGAGCTGTGTGTGTCTTCACGTGCGTGTGTGTTTGCGTCACAGTGTGTGTGCTGTATACACCGATCCTGTGCTTTAGACGAACTTATCAAAGAATATAAGCAACATTTAACTGTTTCAGACATAAGTATGGCACATTGACGTAACATAGTGCCACCACTCGTATTGATTTTGTGTTTTTACCGAGGGCACAGTGACAAACAGTTAAGATCACAGTTTGCGTGACGGACAGTTGGAAAGTGTTATGATGATCGAATTGTGACATTACACGTGTTCTTCTGTGACCTCTTCTTTTGTAACCCATGTTCCACCCATTTACTGACAGTAAGATTGTGGGGTTGTTTTTACAGTAGAAGCCCACAGAGAACAGATGACCTTACAGCGGAAACTCCCCAACATGACATCACTTCCTTATTTCACATCTCACCCCTATAATATATCCAACTCTTCATAACTGGCCCTAACATCATATGAAATCATTTTCACAAATAATAAATAATGTAGCTGTGCCCGAACTAGACATTCTGCTTTATTTCCATGGCCTTGTAATTTAATGGTGAAGACAATGATGGTATAACAGTGGATTGTTGAATGTTGTGACACGTTCGGTTTTACTTCCTACTTTGTGATGTCTTTGCATGTCGATGAGGGGGTTTATATGTGAACTTCCCCTAAAGTCACGTACTACGCACTTGCTTTGCGCTTTACTTGTTCTAGCGCTTGGACTTAGTGTCAAGTAGATTGGAGTCGGAATTGATAAACTGTTTTTAAAGAGTCATGGATGAAAGTTCACTGTCTTCACTATCAGAAGAGGAGTCTTCAAGAAAAGAATGTTCTTTGGCCGAGGAGCAGGGTGAACCCAGGGCAACCCTTCAATCTTCAGAGTAAGTCTTATTCTTATTCTGTACCATTACACCTCACACACATATGTGTTCTTTTAACAAAATTCTCTCTAGAAGTACTTACAAGGGATGTGCGGCAATGTGCTTTAGATATAGTTTCTCATTATGAGCTGTCATGTAAAACCAACACACTTTATTAACACAAACCATTGTAATATACACACATGACATATGTTCAGAGGGAACATCTTGTGTCTCACCTAACAAAGGTCAATGGAACTGAAAGTTCCTCTCCACCTGCTTCATTTTTACAGCTGCGTATTATGTGTTTGTGTATTTAAACTCTTACTTGATGATGATGATCTTTGTGTACGGATAGTAGCGTGTGTGTGTGTGTGTGTGTGTGGCAGGATAGAGGAGGACACTGCTCAGGTGGAGGAGTCACCGGTCAGTCGGGAGGAACATTTGACCCTCATCACAGAAAGCATGTCCATCACCTCTTCTGATGAAGAGAAGCTGCAACTCCTCAACAAGAACACCGAACTCAGACGACTCAACAAAGAGGTACGAAATACACAACACACAACCCAGTTGAGCATTACAAAAAGCTAACGAAAGGTTCTTCTGTATGTTTGGTGCGTGTCAGCTGATGAAGCTGAATGAGGAGTGGGATCACATCTATCACAGCACGAGTGCGGGTCTCCAGCAGCGTGTTTCCGCTCTTCAGGAGGAGAGTTCAACTCTCAAGCATCTCAACAGCCGACTGCTCCTCAAAGTGGAACACGAGCAGGTATGTCTGTCGTTAAAACTGCATTCTGGTTCTCAAATCTAAAGGCGATGGCATGCACCTGAACAAGTTGTTTGCGAGCCACCTTAGAAACAGACAGAGGAGGAATAAGGACTCAAGCACATATCAACATTAAAAATGAACATTGAAAAACAATGAAAGGACAATGAAAATAACTCTGAGTTGCCTTGTACAGCGTCAGTTTACACCAAAGCAGTTCGGCGCAAATTTGAAGTGGATATTGCAGGTTAGATGAAATATGCCAAAACAGAGGATGGCACAGACGCCAGCTCTGAGTATTTTTAATTCTTGATTCAACAGCAAACATACACATTGAAAACTTTCAGCAGTGATCATTTTTTAAATAATTTTTAATATCACAAAATGAAAACATGAAAAAATATCAAATGAGACATTTCTATACAAAACACAGTGCGTATGTCTGCAGTACTTCTGTTTTAAACTCATGATGGTTTAGATTTGGTATCTGAGGTTTGTAGAACTGTTACGCATGCCTGGAATTTTTGACGGAAGACTCTAGTTCCCCTGTTCCTTTAAAACTCTATGATGTTGTTTGATCAAACTGTCGTATAAATGCAATATGGCTCTGAGAGTTGTGTGATAGCTTTATATATCATTGGCTGTAATTGTCTTCTGCAGCCTCTTGTCTCCGACCCGATTACAGCCATGACGATATGAAGCCATAACACACTCCCGGTCCAACGATATCGCATTACATCACACTTTCTGCACCCATGGACCTACTGCATTGCTCAATTCATGTTAATACAGCGAAATCATTCACGTCTTAGTTTTTCTGTTTTAAAGCAACACTTCTGCTACAGAAAAACCACAAAAAAGAAATCGTGGTTTAGGGTGCACAATCCGTAGACATCCAAAGCGTTGGGCCCTCATGTGATGATCAGCCTGTGTGGTCAAAGGATGCTCTGTACTGCTAAACTAAAAAACAACTAAAGGAGATCCATAGATTTTCTTCTGAACACATCAATGCTTGATGCTGTTGTTGGTCGTTCCTAGTGTTGCATGCTGGTAACTTAAGAGAGGTTGGCTATACAAGGGTACAACATCAGAGGTCACGTCTGATTGAAAAACATCTGGCAAATGCATTTAAAGGTTCTCTCCTTATGTTAATGTCAAAAAGAGATTTTTTCCGCTTTATAATTCACATTGATGTGTTTGTGTAGAATAAGAGGGAGTATTACGAGCATACATTGATGCAGGAGCTAAAGAAGAATCAGCATCTTCAGGAGTACATCAGACTGCTGGAGAGTCGCATGCACCAGACAGATCTCCGCGGAACCTCTCCTGAGGTTCATCCACACCACCTTAAAGCTGATCCTTCTGTGGATGTGCGGTCAACTTCTGGGCCAGCCGGTAGAAAGTCTGCCGGCGGACCGTCCGGCTTTGGAGCGGAAAGCAATATGGATGCTGTGAGAGAAGTGCAGGATCTTAAAGAACAGCTGGAGGCACTGAGGTGTCAGGTGAGTTTGTAGGGACCACAGAGAATATCTGCACATCTGTAAACTGCCTTGTGGATGAACAGCATTCTCTAGTGGGCATTAAGGATAAAACACTTGTATTTGCAAACAATGTATGGAATTGTCTTCTGAGTT
>CM065654.1:6083199-6165699 GCA_033220385.1 Triplophysa yarkandensis
AAATGTAAGGCAGTTTTTGAGATATAATTTCATGTTTATTTTTTTATGAAGTAGCTAAGAATATGAAACTCAAATAAATATGAAAGAATGGACAAATAAATGAATGAATCTGCAAGTGTATTAAACCTCAGTGTAAACATTTTTTTTCTATGCAAACATGTTCAACCGGTTTCTGCTTTAGTCATCAAAGAGTCAGGAAAGGAAATACTTGGATTTCTCATGAATTATTCACAGGGGTTTCCAGGGTACATTTTCGCTGTTCTTGACATTTGTTATAGAATTTGTATCACTGTAGTTAAAGTTTACTGTGAGTTTTACTATCCGCTGATGTGATTCCATTGTTCTCATACATGACTATCATCATGATATAGATTAACAAAAGGTTTACTCACAGAAGGAAATGTATAAAGAATTTTAGCCCTAGGCATAATTTTAAAAATAGATACTTTGTCCCGGAATCTTCCACAAATATGTCATGATGTTTACATTGAAGGAGGAGCAACATTTTTAAAGTATTATAAATAACCAGCGTTTGACAGCTGACAGGACAATCCGTTCACCTGAGAGCAACAGCTGAGCTGAAGTGAGCAGATATTGCTTCATCATATAGTGATGATGATTAGATTAAATATGAATTTGGGCTTCTGTATGGACTTTTTTATAAGCTTGTTATGTATTTTTTTCAGCTTTGAACACACAACTTTCTTGACTCAATCCAGAGAACGTTATTAAATCAGGTAAGAACAAAACCTGTGCCAGCCCCTCCGAATGAACTCTCTGCCCTCCGTTTAACACATTTATATGCTTTTCTGGTGAAATTGCTCGGTGTTCCTGCAATAACAACCTTTAAATACAGAAATCGTGAACAAGGAGGTTCTCAGAGGTCAAAAATGAAATGTCGGGTAGAGAACATGAACACGTGGTCTCTGTCATGTTATAAAGACATGTCTCTCTGTTGAAAGAGCAGAGACAGAAGAGGTAAACGGCGACAGATTTAACAGAAGTCTTGTGTTTTTTGTAGACATGGATGCAGCAAAAATCCAGGAGTTGTATGAGCAGCAGGGATATCTGTCGGCCCTTCCCATCCTGAGTCCAGAGGAGCTTCAGCAGGCCCGAGATGCGTTTGCTGAGCTGGAGAGAAAACACGGTGGGTTTGCTTACAGTTGAATTCATGACAACAGCATAACAAAAAAATGTATTTATAAGATATGTCAACATATTTGTTCACGTTTTCCATCAGATAACAGAATTCTTCTTTTACAGGTGAAGACTACACCGCATACAGTCTTCATAACATTCACATGGAGACGAAGTGGGTGATGGGTCTCGCCAAGCATCCTCGGCTCCTGGAGGTGATCACAGCTGTCCTGGGGCCTGACGTCATTCTGCTCGACTCCAGATTCATTTGTAAATACCCAGTGCATGGCAAGACGAACAATGACATCATCCTTTATGGCCGATCAGAAAACAGCGGTAAAGAGAAGGAAGGAAATGAGAACGAGGAGAAGGAGAGCCTTCCGTTTGTGGCCTGGCATCAGGACATGAAGTAAGAACAACATCGTAAACTAAAACAAAGTGTCGGGCTTTTCTATTGGCTCGGTTGGAAGAACGTGTTTTGTGGGTTTTCAGATACTGGGGTTTTGACGGAGGTCCAGTTCTGTCAGTTTGGCTTGCTCTGGATGACTCACTCGAGGACAATGGAGCCCTGCAGGTTATACCAGGTGCTTTTTTTATATCAATTTAAAATCATTTATAATTGTTTAATGTAAACGAGTCCGGGAAGGAACGTACATGACCTCGCAGAAACTCATGTAGGATCGGAGCACTTGTTTGAACTCTGAAGTTTCTAATCTCCGAATTTTTGTGTTGATCCAACAGAAAGTCACCGCTCTGGTCTTCTGCCACATCAGCAGTCCAAACGATCCGGAAACATGTTGAGTGTCAATCAAGAAATCCCAGAAGAGCTGGTGGAGACTGACAAAGCCGTCTTATGCCCTCTGTTAGCCGGTCAGATGTCTGTAAGTATATGTGTTTCATAACTCTAGACTTACACCTGCACGTAATGTCCAAGCATTCATTATTTTTAACGATCTAGATCCACGATGGTCTTCTGGTTCATGCCAGTGATCCCAACACATCCAATAGGAGACGCTGTGGATATGTGATCCGTTACGTCCCCACATACACTTTTCCAATTGAGGTAAATGTGCTTAACAATTCAACACTGGCATACTTATATCGATTGAGTTTGATCTAAATGTATCTTTAAAAAACTCCTAAAAACTCATCTTTTCCGGCTCACTAACTCACTTCTTTTCTAACTACTCACTCTATAAAAAAAAAAAAAACTTTTGTAACTTCGCTCTCTGTGTAACTCGGTAACATTGTTGTAGCACTTGTTCACCTATTGTTGTATCGGCTATTTACCGCTTCATTGTCTCCTCGACTATTGTAAGTCGCTTTGGATAAAAGCCTCTGCTAAATGACTAAATGTAAATGTAAATGTGTGTGTTTCTCGGACAGGACCCTGAACGACCCAGAACGTTTCCTGCTACAGTACTGGTCAGTGGGGTTGATAAGTACAACCACTTCACCAAACAAAACTCCAAACTGTGATCACCTTACCCTGAACTCTCTATCAATGTATGCAATGTGTTCCAATGCAATGTCTTAATATCTTTAAATTATTTAGAAAAGATCTCCTTGTAGCCATGTATTGTATTTTATTCGTTTTTCGTAAAGGGGTTTAACATAAACATTTGATTTTGCATGGACATCACTACATTCTGAACCCGCCGTATGAATACTCAATAAAGTCTTTAATAAAACTTCTGTTTACTTGTTGATTTATTTGCACCTGAAATCAATAACAGAGTGTTATACGTGTACTCTCATGCAAATAATGAGAATAAAAGACACAAACGTATACTTTTTCTAATTGGGATAGAATTTTTTTTATTAGTATACAGGTGTAAAACATGATGTACCTTTTTGGGCCCATTTCTCTACCCCATGACCAATTGTGTAACTTTAAACGTACAGTGAAATAGGTCATTAAGATAGACGGCATAACATAACGGAGCATTATTGAAATGATTATGTATCAACAAAGGTACAAAATGAAACCTTTAAGAGTACCAGTTACAGAAAAAGTAAAAAAATCAGACGGTATTTTTCGGAGTTTTTCTGAAAGCAGTATACATAAAGTGTTAAAAAACAACACTTAATTAGATAAAAATAGAATGCCAGATATACATAAGTAAAAAAATGGATGAAAAACACATTGAATGTGAGAAAAACTATAGTTTTGGTTGTTCTGGTGGTCAGCGCCCTGCAGTTCATAATCTACTCTCATGATTAATATCATATATTTAAGACTGTAACTTTAATCTAAAACAGACCATATGCTTCATAGACTGGGTCTGTGAACCCTCAGAAAAAGAACCTTCTTAAACATGGTAGCTCTGTGTGTTTGTGTCTTATATCACTCGACACTTAATAATGTTCATTAACATTGTACTAATTCAACCTGTTACTGGCCTGACTCCTTTAAGTCATGAAACATTCTATGATAGTTATTATATCAGATGTCATATATGTTTAATGAGTGGTTAAGGAACATTTGTATGAATGTTCCATACAAATCGTACACCATTTTGCAGTCAAAAATCTTTCTTTTGGCCTCCATGCATCATCCGGACTGCATTCCCCATACTCCTCCACGCTCCCGTCCCCATTCCACATTCATCATGCCGCACTTGACGGCCTCATCACCTAGACACTGTATTCACTCACCCTCATATATTGTTCTATGTCCGCCGTTGTTGTTGCTGATGATGTAATGTTGTAGTATACGTTCCGTGTGAGCATTAAAGCCATTTTTAATACTTATCCTCTCATGGGCTGTGCGCGGCAAAGCGAAAAGGTACAATTACAAGAATTCGTGTATGTTTTGGTTTATTGCCTTTCAAGGAAATTTGATTCATAATCCTAAAGATGCAGGGTTATGCGAGATGTGTAAACATAAAATGTTAACTGGTCATACTGGAATTACAAGAAAATCACACACACAATGCGGTATGGTGGAATTCAATATTGATCTGAATAGGTATCAGTTTTGTGTTCCTTGCAAATCATATTGTTGTTCTGATATCGTGTAATGGATTCGACACGTTTTTATGAATTTATTAACATATTATGTTAAAAACATTTCTATCTCCTTATTATTTCAATTACATTTATTAATTAATAAATAAATTTACCTTTATTTATCCTTTCATACAATATTGATTCACAGCGGTCGAAGTGAACAAATACATTTTAGAAAGCGTCATTTATTATAGCTGTATAAATAGTGATGTGTGTGTTGCAATAAAATAAAATATAGAACAACTGTAATAAACTCAACAATGATGTATATGAATAAAAACATGAGCGCAAAATTGTTTTCAGAAACTTTATTGACATATGACAAATATTAAAAAGTGTGAACAGCTATAAGTGTGTAAAAGCGGCTTAAGGATGCATTTTTATTGCATTGCTGTTGAGAATGAACTAGTCACACTGTGTAGTGAATATTTTGTAATATCTATAATAGGGGAGAATTCACATACAGTTCATTATACACACACAAACACACACGCACGCACGCACACACACACTTCTAGTCCAACAATTGAAATATTAAGCTAGTTTTAGAACTTCAGACACCATGACACCCAAACCATCGAAGATCTCATGAATAGGAGCATTGCACATAAATGCACTGGTAGTCACCAGTTTGTTCTTCTTATCGACGTGCACCTCGCCGACATCCTTATTCATGTGTTTGCAGCCCAGTTCTGTCATGGATTTAGCCACCTGAGCGTATGGCCACCTGCAGCCGACAGACAGGGATAGAGATTGGTCAATGGTGATGGATTTAATGCTGTATCATCATAAAAGCCATCGCTCATACTCACTTCTCACACTCCGAGTCATGGCCGACGGTGAGCTCGCAGCCAGGAATGGTTTTAGCGGCCAGCACGGGTGAAATGCAGCACATGCCCATGGGCTTTCTAGCCTTGTGAAAACCTTTAATGACCTTCTCCACCTGGGGCTGGATGGTATACTCTTTGTTTTTGGTGGCCCAATCGCACAAGTTTTTAGCCACACCAAATCCACCTGAAAATGTAATTTTCTCTTGTGATTCCTGGTGTCTTAAAGGCAAATTTGTGGTCTCTGATTCGGGTGCCTACTTCAAACCAAAGCTATTCTTTTTCCCACTGTCCACATCGAAAACAAATCCTAATGTCAATTATGTTGTTATTACCTGGAATAACGAGTGCATCAAAGCCGGTGACGTCTAATTTGTCGAGGTCAGTGACATCGCCCCGGGCGATGCGGGCGCTCTCCTGCATCACATTCCTCTTTTCCGCCACAGGCTGCCCTCCACAATGGTTGACCACGTGCATCATTTCCACGTCAGGTGCAAACATCTGAACCTATAGTATAGATCGAACAAGAACATGGGGAAGTGTATTACAGTCAAAACATTGCAGTTTTGCTTAGTCCGGTGACAGATTTGTTCCGTGAGAATCACTCCTTTCATTTGCTTCCTCTATTTGCATTCTTTGATGTGGTTTCTGAAAGCAGATCTGAATGGCACATTACCTTGGCACCGGCCCGGCTAAGGTGTACCATGACAGCAGACGCCTCGTGAACTTCTGTGCCATCATACACGCCACAACCGGACAGGATCACTGCAACACGCTTGGCCATATTATCTAAAGCGAACACAAACACACACATTTAAACAATCGACACTCAAGAACATTTTCACTCGCTCAAGAATTGAGACGTTTGTCAGCACAAACCTCGGAGTAGATAGACACGAGCCGAATGAAATATGTATGAAGTCTCTGGAGAGTGTTGTCCAGGTTACACAAACTGCTTCCAGGGAGTTAGGAATAAACAGACACTGTTAAACACATTGTTCACCAACAATTTCTTGATTCCAACATTTGAAGGATAAAGAATTCCTAATGTATTATGGACACATTAAATGTAGTTTCGCAGAAGAGGATTGAAATATATAATATGTAATAACATAGTAATACATAGTTAAGTACATGTGATACATTCAGCATGTAATGAAATCATAATGTATAAGAACCATATGATATGAACAAACGTAGTGCAGGACTTACCCTGCCAATGACGTTCAATGAAGTTGAAGGTGGAAAACTTGAAGTTGTAGAGAGAAGTGTTGTGTTCACGTCTTATATTCTTCCGTGGGAAGGTCCCTCCCATAAAACAGTCCAAGACACGCCTCTATGACAGGACTGCCTGGAAGGAAAAGGGAAAAAGAAAATCTTTGTTTGTTCAGACATGCTTAGTCACTACCCACACTAGAGAATCGTGCCATTTGGAAAAACATTGCATTTTATTTTTATAAATTGTTGTGTCACCATATGTGGTTCACATAGACTGATCACAGATTATGTAATACATCATATTACAGTTACTGTAGACATGTCAGTTTGCTTTCTATAACTGTGACACATTTTTTATGTCGGCTTCATCAATTTTAAACAAATGTTTTATTAAATTGTTATTTATTCTTATCACATTCATAAGTCATTGGTGACCCACAGTTACTGAAATATGGTTTTTACAGTTCTGTAGGATCAACTATAACCGATATTAAATTAAATTATCGCTGCATAATGTCCTGTTCTTAGAATAGAGTCTACGTTTTAATAAAAATGTGTTTATGGGCATTTTTTTTAATAAAAAACAGTCTTTTATTGCAAGATATAAATACTTTTATTTAATCTAATTAGTCTTATACACTTAAATATCTTGAGGTTGGACTTCTCTTCTTTTTACGCATCATTTAAGTACATGAAGTTCAAAAGTATTTGTTTCAATGAAGTTTAAGAATTCAGTAATACAAATGTATTTTCGTTTATTAGATAATACCTAAATAGATTTGCAATCCATTGGAAATAAATGAAATGTGTTTCAAATAAATACCAGTATAAATCTTTTTTACGGTGTAATAGTTACCTTAACAGATATAAGTTAAAATAAACGGCTAAAAATAAACCCTCAAAAATACTAAACAGGTGTATAATAAACTCTTTCATTGTGAGTCAGGGAAAACACCAGGACTGCAGGAAACTGAATGAGATATCTGATGGTGGGAGTGACACCACGACTTGTGATGTCACAGGTTTGTATAAAGCCCTGCGTGTGCATGTGGAGTGTGTGATGTCAGGATGTCTCAGTCGGATTCACTTCACTTCTCCATCGGGGTTTTGGGCATATCTGGCGGTAAGTTAGATAAAGAGTAAACTTTACAACTATTATATATAACTATTATATATAACTTGATAACTTTCTTTAGGCTACACTTGATACAGGATTTTTTGGGCAGTAAAACAAGTGTTAAATATTATTCTGCATGTATTTGTTTATTAATATAGTCCAAAGATTTGAAAGATCTCAAAATTCTTCAAATAGAATTTGTCTTACATTTAGTTTTATTTTCTATAATAGGCTTTATGCCTATATAATATCCTATGACATATATAATATATATATATAAACTTAAAGTTGTAATAAAATCCTAAACAGAAATTATGTATGATATGTATGATAATGGTACATAATAATAAAAACCTTTTTTTGAAGGTTCTCTGCTGCTACTTGTACAGAACTATGCCAGCTCTCCAGAGAAAGTGTTCATTACAGACACAGCTTTAGGAGTTTTGCTCCTCATGTTTGCTGCTTTACTGGCTTATGCAGGTATTCACAACACAACGTTATTAATAACACTTTTGAATGTGCGTATACTGTGTAACTTGGTCATTTCAATGTTTTTCTTTGCATTAAAAGTCGTTATTCGTTTTTTTCAAATTCATTGTAACTGAAGTATAGATGATAAGTTTGCTCTTTATCAAACTCAATGAACATTTATTGTCAAGCCTTTAACAGTTGCTTATCTAATGCAATCTATAACTGCATTGTTGTCACGTTCATCTATTATCACATTTACAGACTTTATTATCTTTATTATAATCTCACTTTGTCTTGTTCTGTCTTTTTTCAGGTGTGTTACGCATCCAGTCCCAGCGGTCACTCGTAGCTAGTTTGTGTCTGACGGTGTCGGCCCTGTGGAGTGGTTCAGGGTTAGTGCACATCCTAAAAGGTCAAAATATTATCAATGGCAGAAATGTGCTCAGAGATGCCATGGTGCCAGGCCTTGCAGCATTTACCCTGGCACTGTTCGTTATCTGTATAGTGTCCGTCCTGCAGCACGAGGCCGTCCTGGCGTTCCTTGCCCTCTCTATATGTTTAGCATGCGGCCATGAAATTGCAGGGTTGGCAGATTTGGGCTTTGGACAGGCGGCCACCGCTGCTTGTTACCTCATGGTGTGCATGGTGGGTGCTTACTTTGGATTCGGTCGCTTGTTGTCTTACATCACGCAGAGAAAAGTTCAACTGCCTGGGATGGGTATATTAAGTAAAGATAGCATGAAACCATCGCAGGGTCGAGAAGCAAATGACATGGCATCTGTTGGGATCATCATGAACCTGTTGGCAGCTAGCGTGTTAGCTTGTCCTTTGCTTGGAGTGGTCCCTAAGCTTTTCATTGGTCATGTGCCGTGGCTGTGGACGGCTGGTGTCTTTCAACTGGGGGTGTGTGTAAACATGTACAGGGCTATGGATACCCTGGCAGCCACTTTTTATGGCTTCACGTCTATTCTCCGCTTCACTGAGGGATATACCGCCCTGGTGGCGGACCTAACACACCAGGTGCCCTATTCCCCAGTGCCGTTCCCAGTGGTTTTATCTATCCTGTTCTTCATTCTGGCTTTGTTTAACATTCAAGGAGGATTTGTGAACCCCCTCTACCAGCTCTTCTTTGTGATATACAGTATAGCAATTGCAGCCGAACCCCAAAGCTTCTTTCAGAAGGGGACACAGGGTGTACAGGCTGCAATATTTGTCACCTCTGCCTGTGTGCTCTTTATAACTCTGTATAACATGGTTTCCACCAACAAGATACCTATAGGCGCAGACGTCTTTAAGAAGCTTGTGGGGCACAGTAGTAAATTTGTCCTTCAAAGTCATGGCAAAGATCTGAACGCTCCCTATCTGGGCTTCTCAAAATACGCGGACGCTGAGGTGTTGGGCCACGCCTGCAATGTCCTGGCCGCTTTTTCAATCACAGCCTCGGTTACAAGTGGAAACCCATTGGCAACGCTAATCCTACCATGGGCCGTCGTTTCCGGCGGTGTATTGCAACTGCTGTGTGGCTGCGTTGCCTTTGCCAGAGGGAAGACCCTTGAGAGCACCACTTTTGTCCTTTACGGGGTCATGTGGACGGTGTGGGGATTGACACGCTTCGGTGGCCTCTATGGCGACGTCCGAGGTTTTCACGTAGCCGTAGGAATCATCAGTTTCATGCTCTTCAATGTTTTAGTGACCGCCGGAGCTCTCTTTCTCAACAAGGCATGGTTCATCTACGCTTTCACCTTCCAGCTAATCCTCATTAGCTTTTTACTGGACGCTGTAGGCGCTCTGCCCCGAGGCTACGATATTGCTGTGACCATTATTTTTGGGCTGGTCAGCTTCTACATCTTTTTGGCTAACATTTTTAACTACACCTTCAAAAGTCCTCAACTTCCATTCGGAGATCCCTTGATCAAGCTCAGTGGCTTTGGAGGAGGCAAAGAGAGCTGTCCCCATCTTTCAGCCAGGAGGTCCACATCGGTTCAGCAGATTGCAGGTGAGTCACTTAAGCAAAAATGAGATAATCCTGGGATGATTATGTGTAGGCCGACAGACTCTCTTCTTTCGACTTTGTTAGAGATCATGAAGAATGGAGGCATATGTGGAATGCCCACAGACACCGTCTATGTACTTGTTGCTGCCTGCAATCATCCACAGGCTGTTGAAAAAGCTTACAGGTTAGTAGCTTTTATTTTTCTTCCAAAGAGTCTTGGTTTTTGTTTCTCTTTTGATTCCATTGGTGATGGGCTGTCATCATTCTGTCCCTGTAGGGTAAAGAAGCAGGCTAAGGAGCGTCCCATGTCCTTATGGATTTCTTCCATTAGGCAGCTGGAGCCAGTCAGGCAACAGATCAGTCCATTGCTGTGGGACTTCATGGAAGCTGCCTGGCCTTCTTCCATTAGTTTAGTCATAGCTAGAGGTGAGTACACATGATGCACATTTGATCTACATTAAAATGTGCATTGTAATAGAGTTTAACACAAACATCAGAGAATTATTATCACGTCACTTCACTTCACTACAGTGTGTGCCATGACCTTCACTTTAAATATCATTTAACAGCTCCTTGGATGGACTTTTTTGGTTTGGGCGAGTCGTCTGAATACATTGGCACTCCACAGAGCATCGCCATAAGAAACCCAGATTGCACTGTTGCTACACATCTCATAAACTCAGTAAGTTTTGTATCTCGCTCAGGGGCATGTTGGTATGCTGTATGTGTTGATGTTGTTCTGGTTAATACATATATTACTTTTCTTGAATGTAGGTGGGCCCTGTTGCCGTCACATCCGCCAACCCTACTGGTGAAGCTGACACAACCCACCATAACCAAGTTTATGCAAAACTGGGTGACAAGGTACTTAATCTTTTCTTTGGGAATTGCTTTTTTAAATATTCTTAGCCACTATAAAATTTAAATGTCATTATTTATCTGACATGCAGGTAGATGGTGTGTTATGTGATGGACCTTCACCAGAGAACATCGCCTCCACGGTGGTAGACTGCACCAAAATTGAAAGCGGCCAGATTGGATTTTTTCGTGTCGGCCTGATTCCCAAATCAAAGGTAACGTGCGTTCATTGCAGCAGGGAACTATTTGCAGTTTTGGAAATTTAACAAGAGATGTGTTGTGATCCACAGGTTCTTCAGATTTTTGAGGAGATTCAGAAGCGTCACAGACACGGTCAACTGAATAAAGCTTTTGAGACTGATATCATAGATCCTCCCAGACAACAAACTGTTTCTCTGACAGATTTATCAGAGAATGACACACACTCAGGCTTTGGTTTTGTGACGCCTGCAGACTCACAAAGTTCTTTAGCTCTCAGACAATTCGAAAGAAAAGAGAATGAAGAAGATTCATAACCACGCCAACCTTATTTATGGATAATGTTCATTTTGTTTGAACATGTGCATCAGTGAGAGGGGGGGCAGTCACGATGTAATTATTTATTATTTTAAGATGCCATATTAATGCATTTTAAACTGTATTTCTGTATTCATGTATGTAATGTTATTTCTAATGATGTATATAATTCATGTTTTTTATGGTGTAACCTTGTTATATAAATTGAAATGAATCAAAAACGCAACAAACTGAACATGAACACGTCCAAATCCCGCTAGAATAAAAGCATTTCATAAGGAGACAGATCAATGAGCTCCATTAAAGATAGATACTCAAACATCATAAACCAAAAAATATACATAACTGTTTATATATTTGTGAAAGTGTTCATATAATACAGGCCTTAGATGAGTTTTTATTTTAAGTCTCAGTGAAACAAAGGTCAAATGTAATCTTATGGCAGGTCTTGTTATTTCCACTGCGAATGAATTCGATGTATTAAATCAGAGTTATAGCAGATTGACCGCTGATGGCAGATGTTCTGTCAAAACCAGAGAAGAATCATCATTCCACAGCAGAAACAGGTTTTCATTAAAGATCAGGCACATGACCTGCATGGCAAACTGTACAAATAATAAACGGTCCATGATAAATAAGAGTGTCAGTATTTCTTTCATGGTTACTTTAAATCAAGTTTTAAGTGATGCGTCTACTAGAGCACTGATTCTCAACCCTCCTTATAAAAAACATCTGATTCAGCTCTTCAGAAACTAAATTAACCAGATTTGAGATAAAGCCAGTGTTTTATATAGGGAGAAGTATAATACATTCTGAGGGAGGGGGACCACTGAGCAGCAGGATTGAGAAACAATATTCTATATTTCTATATCTGTTATTAACTGGTGTGCTGGGTTACAATTGGTAGCACGATATAACCAATTTCAAAATATAGTTCATATTTCTTTCCTGTTTATGTATTCATAATTATCAGATATTAAAGAGCTTATTTCATGTCATACAGTATCACGTCTGACCGCTGATTTCCAGCTCTTCCTTTTAAGCTGCTTCCCTTCATTTTATTCTTGAGTTCAGGTCAGGGAACTGGCTTGACCGTGCAGAAGCGTGTGTTCAAGCTTCTTGTGTTCAATGAGCCATTTTGGCCTTAATGTATGTTGAGAAATGGAAGATCTAAACTTGACCCTTTAAAAGACATTGTGCAGAGACACTGAGGTGTGATGATCTTTGAATGAATATTCGCTGAAACCATCTGTAATTGAACAAGATGTGCGATAAATCTTCTGTAGAGAATGAGGCCCAAAAAATTAGAGGTGAAACATTGTATGACGCGATTTCATGCCTTCTGACTCCTTTAGCATGTAAAGGGGAAAGCATTAGGTTGTTTTATGCATTAAAAGTGTTATAAAAGATCACTTTCTAAATATTTATATGTACACTACATTTATTCATTTGGCTGACACTTTTATCCAAAGCGACTTCCATGAATTATGAAGTAGTGAATTATCACTGGAGAGCAAACAGGGGTAAGGTGAGATACTCAAGAACTCTTCAGATATTGTCTGCTGACACTGGGATTCAAACCAACAACCTTCTGATTATATCTCTAGCCCCCAGACCACAAACTACCCACTAGATATATCATAAATCACCATGGAAGAATATATGTATATCTTATAATTTTTTTGTCTTCCCTATGTGCAAACTGCATAAATGTTGTAATTTATTTAGGAAATCATGAGTAATGTTGTACTTGTTGTGGTTTTTATTGTAGTAGGAAGTTTTGGTCTGTTCAAATAAGACTTTTGGTTGACGATGATGTTTATCACTTGTGTGAACATTTCCTTGTACTGTAAAGATCACAGCGCGGAACCCAAATGGAACGATTCAGGTAAGCAGATTGTTTACTTTTTAAAAGACTTTGTTCAAAAGGCGATTTAAGGAAATAGATTAGAACGGACTGATGATTTCCAAGAAGCCCAAGTGTTTAATGGTACCCTGCAACATGACATCCAACCCTTAGTGCACTTCCTTTTAGGGCCACTGTAAATGTAACACATCACTTGCATCTATGTCATACAATTAAGGAATAAGAGAGTATTTTGTTGCATTAAAGGCCTAATTTCAAATTGATACTGTATTTGATGTAACAGTACCTGAAACAATCTCTATACAAAAAAAACTGTATAATTACTATTTTTTGGAAATTTAACAAGAGATGTGTTGTGATCCACAGGTTCTTCAGATTTTTGAGGAGATTCAGAAGCGTCACAGACACGGTCAACTGAATAAAGCTTTTGAGACTGATATCATAGATCCTCCCAGACAACAAACTGTTTCTCTGCCAGATTTATCAGAGAATGACACACACTCAGGCTTTGGTTTTGTGACGCCTGCAGACTCACAAAGTTCTTTAGCTCTCAGACAATTCGAAAGAAAAGAGAATGAAGAAGATTCATAACCACGCCAACCTTATTTATGGATAATGTTCATTTTGTTTGAACATGTGCGTCAGTGAGAGGGGGGGCAGTCACGATGTAATTATTTATTATTTTAAGATGCCATAGTAATGCATTTTAAACTGTATTTCTGTATTCATGTATGTAATGTTATTTCTAATGATGTATATAATTCATGTTTTTTATGGTGTAACCTTGTTATATAAATTGAAATGAATCAAAAACGCAACAAACTGAACATGAACACGTCCAAATCCCGCTAGAATAAAAGCATTTCATAAGGAGACAGATCAATGAGCTCCATTAAAGATAGATACTCAAACATCATAAACGAAAAAATATACATAACTGTTTATATATTTGTGAAAGTGTTCATATAATACAGGCCTTAGATGAGTTTTTATTTTAAGTCTCAGTGAAACAGGTCAAATGTAATCTTATGGCAGGTCTTGTTATTTCCACTGCGAATGAATTCGATGTATTAAATCAGAGTTATAGCAGATTGACCGCTGATGGCAGATGTTCTGTCAAAACCAGAGAAGAATCATCATTCCACAGCAGAAACAGGTTTTCATTAAAGATCATGAAGGCACATGACCTGCATGGCAAACTGTACAAATAATAAACGGTCCATGATAAATAAGAGCGTCAGTATTTCTTTCATGGTTACTTTAAATCAAGTTTTAAGTGATGCGTCTACTAGAGCACTGATTCTCAACCCTCCTTATAAAAAACATCTGATTCAGCTCTTCAGAAACTAAATTAACCAGATTTGAGATAAAGCCGGTGTTTTATATAGGGAGAAGTATAATACATTCTGAGGGAGGGGGACCACTGAGCAGCAGGGTTGAGAAACAATATTCTATATTTCTATATCTGTTATTAACTGGTGTGCTGGGTTACAATTGGTAGCACGATATAACCAATTTCAAAATATAGTTCATATTTCTTCCCTGTTTATGTATTCATAATTATCAGATATTAAAGAGCTTATTTCATGTCATACAGTATCACTTCTGACCGCTGATTTCCAGCTCTTCCTTTTAAGCTGCTTCCCTTCATTTATTCTTGAGTTCAGGTCAGGGAACTGGCTTGACCGTGCAGAAGCGTGTGTTCAAGCTTCTTGTGTTCAATGAGCCATTTTGGCCTTAATGTATGCCCTGAAATGGAAGATCTAAACTTGACCCTTTAAAAGACATTGTGCAGAGACACTGAGGTGTGATGATCTTTGAATGAATATTCGCTGAAACCATCTGTAATTGAACAAGATGTGCGATAAATCTTCTGTAGAGAATGAGGCCCAAAAAATTAGAGGTGAAACATTGTATGACGCGATTTCATGCCTTCTGACTCCTTTAGCATGTAAAAGGGAAAGTATTAAGTGGTTTTATGCATTAAAAGTGTTATAAAAGATCACTTTCTAAATATTTATATGTACACTACATTTATTCATTTGGCTGACACTTTTATCCAAAGCGACTTCCATGAATTATGAAGTAGTGAATTATCACTGGAGAGCAAACAGGGGTAAGGTGAGATACTCAAGAACTCTTCAGATATTGTCTGCTGACACTGGGATTCAAACCAACAACCTTCTGATTATATCTCTAGCCCCCAGACCACAAACTACCCACTAGATATATCATAAATCACCATGGAAGAATATATGTATATCTTATAATTTTTTTGTCTTCCCTATGTGCAAACTGCATAAATGTTGTAATTTATTTAGGAAATCATGAGTAATGTTGTACTTGTTGTGGTTTTTATTGTAGTAGGAAGTTTTGGTCTGTTCAAATAAGACTTTTGGTTGACGATGATGTTTATCACTTGTGTGAACATTTCCTTGTACTGTAAAGATCACAGCGCGGAACCCAAATGGAACGATTCAGGTAAGCAGATTGTTTACTTTTTAAAAGACTTTGTTCAAAAGGCGATTTAAGGAAATAGATTAGAACGGACTGATGATTTCCAAGAAGCCCAAGTGTTTAATGGTACCCTGCAACATGA
The DNA here is from genome assembly GCA_033220385.1 of Triplophysa yarkandensis. Taxonomy (NCBI): domain Eukaryota; kingdom Metazoa; phylum Chordata; class Actinopteri; order Cypriniformes; family Nemacheilidae; genus Triplophysa; species Triplophysa yarkandensis. The sequence continues at coordinate 6,098,815 of CM065654.1, forward strand.
CATCCAACCCTTAGTGCACTTCCTTTTAGGGCCACTGTAAATGTAACACATCACTTGCATCTATGTCATACAATTAAGGAATAAGAGAGTATTTTGTTGCATTAAAGGCCTAATTTCAAATTGATACTGTATTTGATGTAACAGTACCTGAAACAATCTCTATACAAAAAAACTGTATAATTACTAAAACCCTTATTTAAGTCAAATCCAACATGTTTTAAAAGCATTACTGACCAGTTGAATTCTGATTTTTGAAATGAAGATGAACATCTGACTATATTAAATGAAGGTTATAGCATTACTTCCAGCAGGTCTCATCAAGTCAATATGCGTCAGCCTATCAGGTTCAGCTTATCTACCAATATTTATTCAACACATATACTGTGTACTATTTAACATTGCTTTATTATCACCTCTTTGGCTGTTGAATCATGTCAAACTCAAATAACCCCCCTCCATCCCCTTCTCCTCCATATCTGACGGCACCTGTCAGTATTTTATTCAATCCAATGTTTTACAGGAACATCTCATTTTCGTAAAAATACTGTGTGTGATTTTCATATATAAAGTCAATGTCTGATTTGTTCTTGGATGTTGTCATTCTGAGACATCACATCAATCTGGTAAACCACATTGAAAAATCAAAGTCTATTACAAAACTTCTTTGCATTTTTTCCGTGTTGTTTGCCCACAAACATTTACACAAGCATTTCCCATGTTTTCACGTCAATGAGGAAATATGTAGTCAGATTTATGCAGATCAGGAAGATCGGAAAACAAAGATTATTATAGACACACAATGACTCTCATACATCACACCAGTGGAATGTTTCCACCTTGCTTTATTTGCCGACAAAGCCGCTTATTAGTGATGCTTGATGAATGCAAAGCATTACATTATTTATTAATTTAGTCATTCTTACAATATCTCATTCTTCTTCTTCCAAAAGTTCAACCCATAAATAAGAGGTCAAATTGACTGGAGTATTGAAGACAATTCTACTAAGACGTTTAAAAGCGATCAGTAAATACAGTGTTGGTAATGGAGCAAAAAATGAAAAATGTCATTGAGGTATGCAGACTGTAGAACTTTTGGAACGAAGTTTAAACAAATGCGTCTCTCTAAACGTTCTACATATGGGGTATAAGGAAATGTGCGTAAGATGTTCTCCTGGAGTTTTAGAGCCACCCAAATTCCTCAAAGACTTCTAATGGGAAAGGGAGTACCATAAACCGGCATCATAAAAAGTTTAGTCTTGTTAATGTTGACACATTAATCAGAGACAAACACAGACTCTGTCATTAGTCATGTGACTCAGAAAACCAGAAAACATGAATAAAGAAACAATAAAAGCCAGTTTATGCATGTGTGTAGGTGTTTGAACAGTGAAGGCCTGGGGCCTTCTTTTTAAAGGTTCTGTGAAACGCAAGTCAAATTACACAGTGTCAACATTCATGCGCTGTGCTCAGATGTAATGGATTTAAAAGCCATAGCAATGATTTCCCAAGATCAGATAGAGCTGGGCTTTTACAGAGGTAATATCCTTGTCCCCAAGTACTTTGAAGCAGATCCTCTTGAAGATATGCTCGGTTGACTGGCCGGCTGGGCAAAGTTGGAGGATATTTCTTTTATACTTGGTCTCTTTGCGCCCCTCTTGTGAACACCTCCAACAAGACTATATCAAGTATTATTTGTTGCACTTACAGTACAGCGGGACTATACTGGTTTCCCATAGTGTGGAAAGGGAATGCTGGCAACATGACATTAGTAGTCAAAAGCCCTATTTGCAATGGATTAGTAGTCTGGGGAGACGTCTTGTCATTTGTAATAAATGTAGAGATTCACCTTTCCATATATATCCAAAATACTGCACAATTAAGTAAGGGGTTCATACGAAAATCAAGGGTTGGGGGTCATTTCGGAATTACACGAGGTCCCCAGATATTAATAATCGTGTGGGAATAGGATTAGTATTAGGATAAGGTTAAGTCTGTTTTATATAGGTTGAGATTTAAAACATGGTGGTTATGGGACCTTATGGTTTCAATGTTCGTTTTATAAAGGAACATCAAAACTTTGCCTATAGTTTATACTTTAGCTGAGCCAGTCAGGTTTGATGATATTTGTGTGATGCCATCTATATCTGAGCAAGAGATCCTCCATCTCCATTGGAGCATTAAGCCTAAAACATTCAAGAAACAAGATTGGAGTTCTTTTCATTCCTGTGTGCACCACAGTGTAAAATGTTAATTTTCTAAAATCTACATCTTGTTTAAAGTGCCAATAATGTCAAAGCTATTCAAGGTTTTTTAACATTACGCATCTGCCATAGTCCTTTATATATATGTTTCGTACAGTGCCAAAGCTACCAGTACGTGGTTTAAGGACCATGGTATCCCTGTTGGCCAGCAGGGTCACCTGACCTTAAACCTATATAAAATCAATCGCAAAGGGGAAGATGCGATATGCCAGGCCAAACAATGCAGAAGAGCTGAAGGCCGATGTCAGAGCAACATGGGCCCTCATAACACCCGAGCAGTGCCACAGACTGATCGACTCCATGCCACGCCACATTACAGAAGTAATTCAGACAAAACAAGCCCCGACTAAGAATTGAGTGCTGTAAATACTCATACTTTTCATATTTTTCAGTTGACAAAGATTTCTAAAAACACTTGAAATATATGAGTCTGTGTAGAGGAATTTATGCATTATACAAGTTTTACTTCTTTATTGGATCAGTGAAACTTTTTGAAGTTGTTCTAATTATATGACCAGCACATGTAAATACACATACAGTATACTCACACACCCGAAACTACACGTTCCTGCTTATCTTCTCCTAATTAAAAACATCTTAAATGTCGTCATTTATTTTTAATTCATTATTAGTACAATGCTTGTTGTTGTTGCAGTATGACATGGCCTGATCAGATAAGACATCTTGGTTGATGATGTGGTTAATGAATTTTGCGATCATTTCCTTTAACTGTAAAGATCAAAGCACAGAACCTGAACAAACGAAACTTCAATAAGTAATATTTGTCAAGTGTAGTATAACATGTCCTTAAGGTATGAATACAAATACAGTATATATCAATGTTTTTCAGGTAAAGAGGATAGTATACCTTTTAAGAAGGCTTTGTTCAAAAGGCATATCCCGTATAAGGAAATAGAATAGAAATTATTGATGATTTCCCAGAAGCACGAGTGTTTAATACTCGCCGGCAACATGACACCACTCCATAGAGCACTTGCCTTTTGAGCCACTGAAAATGTAACACAATAATTGTATCAAAAGAAATATCAATGGGTATTTTCTTTATATCATATAGGCCTAAGTTCAAATTGTTTCAAATGCATGATTATTAAATGATTTATATACCAGAAAAAAGGGTGTGAATTCAACTTTAAAACTTCAGTAAAGTTAAACAAACTGGCTATTCAAGTTTTAACCATTGTTGTTGCACTCTAAAATTGGAAATGAAGTTCTGATTAATATATATATATATATAGTACGCTTGCACGTACAAGGAACTTGTTGTGGCGACACAAGCTTCCAATGCAAACAGATGGACAAAATAAGATACAAATTAAAATTAAAAGTAGAATGAGATTGTGTTTATAAGGTGGATTGCTTGAGAAAAGAAACTGTACCTATTCCTGGCTGTCCTTGCGTATGGGGCCTTGTGGCGCCGGCCAGATGGCAAAGTGCAGGTCAAGGCACACACTGTAGTGAAGTAGACGAATTTGTGCTCTGCATTTAACCCATCCAGTAATTGAACACACATACACTGTGAACACACACCCGGAGCAGTGGGCAGCCATGCCGCGGTGCCCGGGGAGCAGTGGGGGGACGGTGCCTTGCTCAGTCATGGTATTCCCGCCGGTTCAGAGTCTCGAACCAGCAACCTTCGGGTCACGAGTCCAAGACTCGAACCACCATGCCACGACTGCCCATCTTGTTGGGCAGTTGTGGTTCATGCCTTGGATGTGAGGCAAAGGTTCATGCCTTGGATGTGAGGGATCCAGAGTGATTTTCAAGGCCCTTTCAGCGACTGCATGGTGTTCTTTGATGGAATTCGTTTTTTTGATGGATGATAGATAGATAGACTGTAAGTCCCTTTGGATAAAATTGAATAAATGCAAATGTAAAGGCAAAGCAAATGCAAAAATTAATGACAAAGCCTCTTGGATCGCATTTTAAGGTTGTTTGGCCACAGGCATTCATACAGGCGTTTGTCCTGTCTCCGTGTCAATACGGAAATATATTGAAATAGCATGGTTAAAAAACAATAAGTTTCTGACACCAAATGGCTCCTTCTTACATGACACCAATGGAATGTTTCCACCTTGTTTCACTTACTGACTCATCTTATGTATTAACTGTACTTGAAACAAGAATAGATGGAGGAAATCCTCTCTGCATTTAACGTGCTATTTCGATCATCAAAGGAGTCCTGCAATAGGTGAACGATTGATTGTCATTGGCTTGGCTTTTAATAGCCCTGTCATGACAGAAAAAGGTGTCTTGGAAACCCCCGTGAAAATAAGTTTTCCTGCAGCCTAAGTGAGTATTTGTTTGCTTAAGTGAGACGGAAACCGAACCTCATGACCTGTCAGTTTCTGTTCATTTACTTTGTTGTGTTCTGCACAATATTCTCCTGAATCTTCCGACAGTGTGATGACGTTCTGTACGCGGTAGAAGATCCCGTTTACAATGCCATCACCGTTTAATTTTCCATCTCATCATGACAAAGCCTGTATTGTGTGTTAGCTGTTCTCGATTTCCCTGCATTCATGAAGCATTTTCTATCATCCCTGTAACTAAAGCCAACCTAAAGACTTTATTCTCTAGGTGTGTCTGTCTCGTGTTTGAAGGGACGTATACGACATTGCTAAATGAGTTAGAATTGCCTGAAGGTAAATGAAAATTACGTAGGAAAGCCCGTGCATTAGTCATTATATAGAGAATAACACAAGTCATTTATTACCAGAAATAATGACACAAAAGTATATCATATAGACACCTTTCTTATTAGTAGACATCGTATTAGTGACACAATTTTGGGGCAGAGCTTCAAAAAAGTAATGACCGTTCACTACTGTGTCGTTTCACATTTTTTTGGATTGTTTCTGAATATTAATTTAACAAAATCGTATTTTTTGGAAAAAGTTCAATTTAACGTACTTATCCTTATCGGCCGACCCACATTGACAAACTTACGGGATTATCTTCAGTTGTGTGGCCTGACATCTAACACTAACACATATCTCATAGAGAAATCGTGTGTGTACAAATTATAAGACCTCATAAAAGATATCATAAAAATCCTAGTTTCCTTTATATTTGCGATTAAACTCTTGACCAAACCATAAACCATACAAACAAAACCCATATTTTCTTACACATCTTACATGATATGAAGTGAACGTTTGTTTTTTCTTGCTGCACGTAACCAATGCATAAAAATGAGCATGTCAACACACCTGTAAAATATGAATTCGTATCTGGCTCTTATGAAGTAACATGAAGCTTCAGTTGCCTGGAATGATCTTAATACATTTTTGTCTGTATGTTCAACAATAGTCTTCACTGATGAAACTCATTCGTAGTTTGTGTTACTGTACGCGTTATCTCAGCATTAGTGTAACTAAGTGTGCGATCGGGAAATGTTAACATATTTTCAAAGCTTCGAGCAAAACACAACTTCCACCTTCTTCTGGTCGGTGAACCCTCATGTGTTCACGTTCTGCCACTGTTAAGTTAATCTTGAGTACCTTTAATTTAGAGTCAAGGTGTTCATATCTTAGAAAAGGTTTTCTTACATTTACAGATAAAGCTAAACGAAAAAGCAGCTCTCTCGACGATCTCCTCTTCAGGGATTCTACTGAAATAAACTCGGTGATGATAGTGCTCTTCCGCACTCGCTGAGTAGTACGTGGGGTTAAGTTAACGTAAGATTAGCGAATAAATAACAAGGAACCTTGTAATGGTTTAAAGCTTCAATTTTTAACAATTGGAACATGTTGAAAAGCCAGCAAGTTGATACCTCACCTTTAATAATTTGGAATGCTGAATAAGCGGAACTAGAATTATAAAAACAATTTATGGTTAAAATTTTAAAAACTATTTGTTTGTAAGGTATTATTTTAGTACAAATTTTTCTATAAAATAATCTAGAATATAACATAATAATCTTTAATGTTCCTTGTAATTCAATGAATTGTAAAATTGTTATTATTATTATTTATGTTTATTTATGTTTTTTTTGTTTTTTGTTGTTGTTATTTATTCTTTATTCGTTTATTTTGCTAATTTGATCATATTACACAAGAAAGGACCAAACAAACAACTTCTGAATACAAAGACAACAAAATAAAAAATTATGATAGAAAAATGTGTGAGAAATCAAATAATTGTGTTTTCAATATTTTATTTACTTTTATGCACTTGTAACAACATCACTTTTCATATCATTTTTGTTCATCATACTGTAAAGTTACTATCAATATATTTTCTCTAAACTAACAACGACATGATCCATTGAAGAATTCATAAATAACATTGAATAAATAAAAAAAGACCTTTTCAAATTTATAACATTTTTGAGCCCATAATAAAATATAAACAACTAATCTTCCATTCATAATATTTTCAACAATTCTTATAGTTCAACATTGTTGGAAAGGAAAGTATAACAAGCTATATACAAAACACGATCTCTTCATTTCGAATAAAACATCCTTCATAAACAAGTCATCTGTAGATGCCGGTCATTCTATAACATGCTATGTTTGACCCGTTCAAATATCTGCTTGACCTTCAGTGCAGGCACACAACCTTCACGAAGAATACTGATAGTTCCTAAAAATAATAATGAACATGTTATAGCGAATAATGTTGTTTATGTTGATATTGCATGAGATCAGTTTAAAATCAGTTTACCTTCATCAATTTTCAGGCAGTTCACTACAGTTGAGGCCACAACTTCATTGGATTGTCCATCACATAGAACTCCTTCAATCTTGTGGCCAAGACGGCTGTTTGAGAAAAAATTTTATTAAACCTTCATAAAAGCATGTAAGGGACACAGACTTTATTGCTACTTTATAGCTTGAGTTGTTCTCACAACACATCCGATCAGTGTAAATGACAGTGTTTTCTGTTTAATGCTAAATGTTTTATATACATGTATTTTAGTCTAGCTCTGAAGCATTCTTTCATGTTTTTGATGGTAACACACCTTATGACCATGTCATGGTGAACACTGTCAGCTTCACCACTGGGATTTGCTGATGTTATGGCCAATGGACCGGTGAAATCACACAGGTGAGCGGTAGCGGTGTGGTCAGGAACTCGAATCATAATGCTATCTTTAGTGCCTACTCGGTCATATGCAGGGCCAACACCTGAGAAGAAAAGCATAAAAAAGACATATAGTCCCTGATGCCTCAACATATTTAAATTTGTATTATGTGTGTGTTAATAACATTACCAAGCTTACGGAGCCATTCCCCCTTCGGAACAATGCAACTGATGCCTCCCGGGTAGACATTTCTCATGAACTCCCACAGAAGAGGGCTGAATGGGGGTTTTGATGCTACGAGCTGCTCCACACTTGAGATACAAATACAAATAGGCTTCTCGGCAGGACGGTCCTACAAGAAAGGAAACAGTTGGTGTGCTGGATCAATTTTACAAGATCATTGAGTTCAAGACCAGCATTTACTTTAATAGTGTAGATCTTTTCGATGGCACTGGGGTTCTTGCAGGATGCAGCCAGGGCGTAAACTGTGTCTGTAGGGATACCACACACGCCGTTGTTTTCCAGCAGTTTAGCAATCGTGAGGAGCCCGCTGGTTTCCCGGGAATGAGCGATGGCACATGGATGTGTTGTCACAGAATCCTTCTTTCTTTTGTCCTTGTAGGAAAGTGAAAAAGTTAATTTTTTGTATAATCATGAATGAAACTGATAAATAATACAGATTAATAATATCATACCTTAATAAGTGAAGGCCCAACTGGTATTAGTGTTTTGGAAAAGATACAGTTCACAAGTGATGCCAGCATGCCATACAAGCAAATGATGGCGAAAATTGCTAGCATGGCAACTGAAAAAAAATGGACATTATTACATGCATTATTCAAATTATGTATAAGAAATACATGGTATTATGGTCTGTGCTGTACCTTCAAGCTGATAGGGGAGTCTTCCATAGACGGAGAGAAGGAAACAGACAACAATGACTTCCATGACTGTGGTCAATGTCAAAAGAACTATATTGCCATAGGCAGCTGCAAGGAAGAAAGTTCACAATGCCTAGTTAAATAAAAGCGGTGTTGTACTTAGCCGAGTATATAAAGTATTAGTACACAGACCTACCGACTAAAATTAAGAAGGCATTAATGACCAGAAATGCTATTGCCCCAGCTGCAAAACCATTAGCCGACTCTGTGGATATTTGTAAATGATGTCCTGTTGGGCAAAATATATGGTCTTTAAAAATATTTTCAAACCCAATCTGTATCTGAAAAATATATTGCACATCCTTACCTGCAAACCTAAACCAGCTCCATGTAGCCCAAATAGCGGCATAAAAAGATGGAATGACAGAGCCGAACCGCTGACCACCTTGTACCTGTAGTCGACTGACGTAGGCCTGGACAATTCCTCCTGGGATGAGAACCCAGGGAACAGTCAGGTCGAAGAATGCCAGGCTCATCTGATTGCTTTGAATGGCTGATAGAGCCGCCACTCCATTGGTCAGATAAAATAAAGCGTCAGGAAGCTGTGCACCTTTGTCATCAAGCTGATCCAGTTTTGATCTCTTGAGATAACTGAGACATCCCTGTAGAGATTCAGTGGAGACACGCTGGGGTCCAACTGGAATCAAAGACTTCTCAGCAATGGTGTTGATAAGGCGTGCAAAAGTGCCATAGATGGAAAGGGCAGTGAAGAGGGAACAAGTCACTCCAAAGAAGATGTAGTACCCATTGATTGGAATTTGGGAGATTGTTGATATTGTCACCAGGGTGAAAACTGAATTGTGAATTAGCTCAAGGGAGTCTTTGTTTAGGCTTATGATACAGAAAACCAAGGCAGCAGACAGAAAGAACCAGTTACCAACCATTGCTTGCCTTACTAGTCCAGTTTCAGTCCTGCCAATAGATACAGACACCACATACTCTTCCCAGGTCTTCACCAACCAAAAAGTACAGTGGAAGCCAAACTTGGTAGCATGGTAGCAGTCTTGACGCAGGTATGCATAATAGCTAGACAGAAGCTGGGCGGCGGAGTTTATGGATATCCAAATGGCTGCCACTGGGATTGACGGGAAGTAGCCAAAGGCATAAAAGGCAAAGATAAACGGTGAGATGCTGTCGCAGAAAAAACCCAAGGCCATAGGCTCGGCATATTTAGTGTTCTTCTTCTTTTCTTGCCCCAAGCTTTGCGAGCTGCTTGCACTGGTGGTTCCTAGGAGCAGAACGTTAAAGAGAGGATTTCCAAAGCCCTTTAGCACGTAGCGCTGGGTTAGTCCCTTAATCAGCAGTGCTGAAGAGCCATATATAGCAAAGAGAAGGATTAGGAGCTCCAGAACTCCAGAAACCACTAAAGCCCACCCTGCTACCAGACCCACCGCCTCAAATATCAGTGTGAGCGTGATGGCCCCAAACACAAAAGGCATGATGTAGTTTACTGTTGCTGAGCAGAATGCCAGCAGAAAGGAAAGAAGGATGTAGGGGACCAGCCCAGCTATGGCCGACTGCTTGATGGCCAATTCACCAATGGGATTATTGATTGTCGAGTTAATGTCAAGATATTGGGATGTGTTATTCATCCATGCAGATTCATTGGAAGAACTTGGCCTCATTTGGTTGGCACCAAGAAAGATTCTGGTTGCACCGTAGCTCCCCCACAGTGCTGCATATCCTACAAATGATGTGCCACTCAGATGGTCATATTTTCGGAAAGACAGCAAGCCTGCCACAAGCTGACACACTCCACCAATTAGAATGAGATGAACACCTGCACAAACAAAGTAAGGTACATGAGATATTATAAAATGCCCAGTAAAGGTCAATACAGTCTATAAATCTTGACCACTGGAACCAAAGAATATATAACTAACTACTACATGCCTATCTCTGGCAAGTATATTTTTGGGTTACAATGTATAAAAAAACATTTTGTGAACAAAGAAACCTGCTAAGATGTTTTCCACTCCCTCAGCGGGAATGCCAGTTCGTGCTCCGTGAAAGTTCTGCAATAGGACAAGGAAAGCGCTGATGCCATTGGCCAGGAGCCCAAGTACACCTGGCTCGCCGTAAAAACTTGCAGGGAATCCACTTGCTGATGCCATTTGTCGTCTGCTACTGTTTGATGAGACTCAACTAGATACATTCGACATAAAGGTTCAGATGAAGACATACATACATACATTATGTGGTGACAATTGGATTGGTTTTATGACCTCTTCAGTTAGATGTATATCAGCCGGATATATGACACTATTATATTTGTACATTTACTGAAATATATAGAGCAGAGAAATAAAAATGTTGTGTCAAAGCATTTTTTCTAGCATCTGAAAGATGAAAACACACATTCCTCTTGAACAAAACTCTTCTCATGTTTTGTAGACGACAAATGGCATATTCTTTGGCACACTCTTTGGCACACTCCCACTACAACTACACAAGTGTTTACTTTGACAAACAAGTTAAGTTGAAGACAAAGCTTCGACTGTTTATTGGAGGTTTGTAATTGATGACACTTTATCTAAAACTCAAATCTGAACAAGGATAACACACAGCACAACATACAGTAAAAACATACAGCCGATAGTAGTCAAAGGAGGCCGATATAACCTAAGCAAAAATTTACATTAAGCCTGAGCTATTTGATTTTTTGAATTTTAATTTACATAGCCTACATTTGTATATTGATGTATGTAGCCTATATATATATATATATATATATATATATATATACATATATATCACAATGAACATAAAGCAGAAAGAAGCAACATACCTTGTGAAGAACTCTGATGTGTATAGCAGTACCTGAAAGTTTATAGAAACAATTATATCATGGGTGGGAGGAGCTCCAGTAATTTCAGCCAACCTATGCTTTCTCATCAATGATGACATCAATAGACTCATGCATAAGGTCCTTGTATTATTTGTTTCCTGATGTGAAATCCCACCTATAAACTAAAAATAACAATACTTGGGAAGTTCCAGTCCAGGTTCAGTGGGTGTATCATTGTTTTTCGTGGTCCATCAGTATATATACAGGTAAAGACGAACACACCAGCACATCAGCATCCTTTATTTCTTCTGCGTTTCATCAGAGAGGGAAAGAGAAGAGAAGACGATCTCTACTCCATCCGTGAACCGAGAACAATATAAGACATCTTCAGAACCAAATATCAACCAAAAAAAATCGACAACATGCTTTCAACTCTACAGGTAGAAATAATTTAGAAAATTAATTTAGTGGGTTGTCACTGGTAATCGAATTAACTGAATGTTGGATCTATGCTAAGAAACAGAATTATTTTATTTCTCCGGTTGAGATATATTCCCAGAGAGTATGTCTTTCGAAAAATAGCATAATACTTCTGTTCGTTAAATGACTGTTTTCGAAAATTCATTCTTGAGTTGGTTTGGTGACATTTAAAGATTTTGTTTAAGTAAAATGTGACTTTTTCAAATGATGTTAATGTTGTCATTTGATCATGATAAATTCTGAAAATATTTTAAGAATGCCATGATTCTTATTTTAGAACACCGAGTAATAGTAAAGTCATTCTTGTCCCACAGAGATCTGTGAGATACCTGTCTGTCGTACATTCCACTCGAGGATTTCAGAAGTCTGCACTAGAGGGTAAGCAAGTTCTACATCATACACCTGACAGCTGATATTAGAACAGAAGGAAATGCAAGACTCTAGGGTTTAACTCTGGTCTTTACACTTCAGTAAAACATGATACTCTTAAAGTTAGAATCTGTTTTGTGTCCTGTTTGTTTTTAGTGGTGGAGCAGTCTACTCCTGAAGAAACTGTAACCAGCAGTTTCGGCAGGTTCATTCAGAGCGTACAGCCCAAGCATCTGTCACCGACCGTCCTGCAACGCAGTAAGCGTATGGTTCTGGACAGCATTGGCGTTGGGCTTCTGGGGAGTACCTCTGAAGTGTTTGAGCTCGTTCTGCAGCATTGCCAGGTAAGGCACCCTGCCAAGAGAAACGAGTATGGTCCCAACATGCAATAACAATTTTCTACAATTCTTTATTAGATGTTTTTGACAGGTTGATTTTTTGAGTGTGAGGATTTAAATCAAATACAGTAGCAATACAAAGCCATGGAGAAACAAATCAGTCATACGATTTTGCATGCACTTTTCTTGTTGAGAAACTTAAGCAGCAATTCTGTAATGTGTGAATAAGTGTCTGTGTAATACCCGAAACAGCCAAGGGAGAAAGTAACCTGTTTGTTTTTGTTACATAAATAAAGCTGGTTATTAAAAAGATTATTTTAGCAAAAGTAGAGACATTCATTCCAGTTTCCAGTGATTGATGGCATGACTACAACAGGGAACATTTCTTTCCTGCTTATGTCTGTTTACTGTCTCAACCTTCAAGTTTAGGCCGAATTGACATATGGTGTTTTTATTCAGGCCTTACATAGTGTTGACTTCAAGCATTGGTTTTACTAGATGTAGTGTGATTTAACCAATCATTCTCTTCCTAAAGCACATGTATGCCTCTGATGACATCAGCTTTGTCTATGGGCGCAAAGGTGTAAAGCTCTCTCCAACTCTTGCCACCTTTGTCAACGGAGTGGCAGTAAGTATGAACACACTACGCTTTATGTACCTATTTTTAAGACCTCCAGTGCAGCGCACCTTGACATCCCAATCTTGTGTTGTCATCTGTAAGCATGGATTTTGATAGCATAAACATATGCAGTATTTTAAGTAAAGTACATTTCCCCAATAGTCATACATTTCAAGACTGTGAAACCTTTAAAGACCAAAGAAACATTATGTTGTTGAAGGAGTGTCTGGTAAGCACAGTATGTTTAACCGGGAGGTGTTACACAATCTAGAGTTTGTATTAGACATTTCGAAACCAGACCGTCATCAGAGAGGCTCTGTTATTAGGACTTGCTCATAGTAATTATGGTCATGCACAGGTCATTCTGTCCACTCTGCCGTGTTATGACTAGACTGGGCAAGACGTCACTAGGTCTAGAAAACAGTATAATACCAAATCTTATAAATAATTAAAGAAATAATCCAACCTTTGTTCAAGACATTTAAGTTTCTTGATTTTCTACAGGCTCACTCAATGGACTTTGATGACACTTGGCATCCTGCGACCCACCCCTCTGGAGCAGTGCTGCCTGCGCTTCTGGCTATAAGCGACATGCTGCCCAACAACGGCAAACCAAGCGGCCTTGACTTTCTAACTGCCTTCAACGTCGGAATCGAAATTCAAGGAAGACTGATGAGATTCTCCAATGAGGCTCAAAACATCCCTAAGAGGTTAGAGTACTATTCTGCTATAATACTAGAGTACTATACCTCATAGTAAACTAACATTTTCCCACCCATTAAAGGATCCAGTTTCCCACTTACAAAAATACAGCAAATGTTTTGAGCACATTGCTTCCTTCTATGAGTTTATATAACCGACGGAAGGGTTAGAACACATGCAGGAATAACGTAAATTAAAGCTACTGAATGCTCTCTCACACAAGGGTTCATGCAGTCCAAAAACTTGGGCAACGAGAATAGAGATTAAAAGTAATTTGTTATTTCCTGTGTACTTGGAAAAACACCTGGGCCCAGAAAAGGAGTTATAGTGTGTAAGTAGAACATTAAGACATAAGTGGTGGTTGCTAAGAATTCAAACACTTTGATCGACATCATTTTTAGATTAAGATTATGAACTCCTCGTAAACACTAAGATAATCTTAGTAACCCCCATAGATAGCACCATTCATATTTTCCTCAGCAATGCTTATATGTTGTCTAAATCGGCTGTTGTTTTAAAATTCCTAATGTCCTTTTTTTGTTTCACCCATAAGGTTCCATCCACCCAGTGTAGTGGGAACTCTGGGTAGTGCTGCCGCCTGTGCTCGCCTCCTCTGTCTGGATCGCAATCAATGCAGTAATGCCCTTGCCATCGCTGCTTCACTGGCAGGGGCACCAATGGCCAATGCTGCAACCCAGTCCAAACCACTTCACATCGGTAATGCATCCCGTCTTGGTCTTGAGGCAGCCCTGCTGGCATCTCGTGGGCTTGAAGCAAGTCCCCTTGTTCTGGATGCGGTACCTGGGGTGGCTGGTTTCAGTGCATTCTATGAAGACTATGCCCCGCACCAAATTAGTTCCCCTGAGGGAGAAGAGCACAGCTTCCTCCTAGAGAGTCAAGATATGGCTTTTAAGCGCTTTCCCGCTCACCTCGGAATGCACTGGATTGCAGATGCGGCTGCCATTGTGCACAAGGCCATGGTCGGAGTTAGAGGGGGCAGTATTTCTCCAAACATGGTCCAAGATATCCTGTTGAGGGTTCCAGTCTCCAAGTACATCAACCGCCCTTTCCCAGAGTCCGAGCATGAGGCACGTCACTCCTTCCAGTTTAACGCCTGCACTGCTTTGTTGGATGGCGAAGTTTCAGTCCAGTCCTTTCACCCAGAGGCCCTTCAGAGGCCTGAACTCAATGCACTCCTCTCCTGTGTCCGCTTAGAGCATCCCAATGACAACCCCGCCAATTTCAACATAATGTACGGTGAGGTGGAGGTGACCTTGGTAAGTGGCGATGTCCTACGAGGGCGCTGCGACACTTTCTACGGTCACTGGAGGAACCCGCTCAGCAACGAAAGCCTTCAGAAGAAGTTCCGTAACAACGCAGGTGCAGTTCTGGCTCCGGAGAGAGTGGAGAAGATAATCGAAGCTGTTGAAGACCTGGAACATTTAGTTGACTGCAAACCACTGCTTGCACAGCTCCAGTGAACCTGTAGTAGGGCATGTGATGAAATTTTAACAATTTCTTTAAATAATATAGAGCATTTCTATTTATTTGAAACAAGTCAACCACCTTCAATGTCTATTTCTCTCCAGCAAATTATGTACAAATAGTTACATGACTTCACTTCTTCCTAAGATATTGTCTGGTTTCAATTGTCTTCAGATTTTTCAGATACCTCTGAAAGATGTTTGTAAATATAGTTTTTTTTAATCTATTTTAAGCTGTGCTGTACACATTTGCTAGATGACTCCTGCTTCGTGATTACAGTTGTTACTCATTATTGTATGTATTTATCTCTTCTTATGTCTAACCTAACCTAAACTCTATATTGACCCCATAATGCGTATTTATCTTCTCTTATACTTTGTTAAAAACAATACCCTATGAATATTTATATTATTATATTAATATTTTATCTAGTAAATATGCCAAATGCATAAGAAAAAAGTCAGAAAAGGTTTTGGGTCCAAAACCAGTAAAACAGTTGCATTGAAGTTTGTAGTGTAACTGACATTTGTCACCAAAGCTCAAATCATATCAACCTATTAGTCTTTTTGCTGTTAGATTAGATACAGCAATACACTTATGTTATCTTCTATATGTTAATAAAGAAATTATGCAATATGAGATCAATAAAATTCTTTTTTGGTTATTTAACTTGGGAAATCACTAGAACATTACAAGCAAGAATGACTCTTGATAAAAAGTATGCGGAAGATTTGAGTTTAAAATTTACTCATCCAACAAAATTCAAAGCGGTTTGAAGTAAGAAAAAAAGTAATTCATAAAAAAAGTGATAAACATAAAGTGCCGTTAATACAATGTAATAATGGTTAAATAAGATTTGCCAGTGATGATACATAACAAAGTTTTACAATCCACAAAAGTGTCGCGGAGACAGACCCACCAGACCCTTTGACTTGCATGCTCGCCTCAGAATTCGTTGCCGCTGAATAGTACAAACATTTGATCAATCCAAAATCTGTCAGTGCTCTCTCCATATGCTTCATATCAAAAATCATACGAATAATGTCATCATATAGGGCATTCAAATGCATTTTTGCGACATCGTGTCTTGACCCCAGGTCAGGAGATGTTGTGTCTGAGATGTAGACCAGACACATCCTCAGTCCAACAAAGAAGGTTAGTGTGTGAATAAAAAGTAATCGTCAATCATTGGCCAAAAGAATTCATCAAGCTTGACGGAAAGGCTGCAAGATTAACCGTAAACTATTTTTGACCCATTTGTAAATGTATGCCGGTCTCTTACTGTTGGAAATGCCCATGCCTCTAAACATGATGTGCACAAAAAACATGATCGGTTTAAAAGTCTTGAGACTCTGTCTCATGTAGAGAGACTAACTACTTGATGTTGGAAACTAAGTTGGGACAGTTTTGGAACTGATGGAGTCCCTTGAACATGCAGTATTCTTCAGAGGTCAAACTCAAAAGGGTTTTCTCTAGGGTGGCCTGACGTATATTGCTGATGGAATTTCTGTGACCTCTCATCTTACTGTACTTTGAAACAAAAGACATTTGTTATGAAGGTAAACAATAGCTTTAATATGTTGGCTGTATTGTTATCTATTTTAAAGGGTGATACTCTTCCTGACACCGCGGTGTTAGTCACAAGAAGCTTGTTCACCCACAATATTACATGTCTCAACCAAAATAATGAATCGAAAGCAGCTTTACCAAACTTTCTTTGTAATGTTAAACAGGTGAATACAAATTATTACAGAATATGTAATAATATCTTATTATCAACTCTAAACAATTATTTTAAAGTCTATATCAACTTCTTAAAGAAAACTCCATTGATGTTTGCCCAACTATTCCGGTGATTTCTTTTGTTATTAAAAAAGCTCGGTAAACATACAGATTGTTGTGTTGTAACAGGTCTTTTGTTTATCAGGGGAAAGTCCAACTGCAGGGATGCTTTGTTGAATGTTTTCTTCCTGATGTAATAAAGACATTAGTATGACTACTTCTGTATGGTTCTAAGCCGGCTTATAACCATCAATGTTCCAAATTAAAAGTCTAAATGAGTAGCAATTTTCACAGCTCAAAACTCAACTCTGATATTGAGTTACGGTCTGTTTTAAAAATATTTCTGAAAGTTTGTTCACATTTTGAACAGTTTTTCAACACAAACTTATTATTTGACTGTAAATATTTATCAACTCCCCTTGGATTACTTTATGCTTTTGAAAGCTTAAGCACATGTAACAGTTAATACAAACTTTTTGGGCAAACTGTTTCTTAAAGGGAGAGGACTGATGCAATCTCACTTCTATAAATTTAGCTATTTGTCTGAACATTACCAACTGCTGTTAACTTCGCCATCTGCCCAATTGCATCTTTTTTTAAAGATTTTTTTACTTTTTGAAGACTAAGACGTCTCATTGAAACTAAAACAAGCTTCTTCTCCATGCGCACATTTAACATTAACCTTCCCCTGAAAAACCAATAGTGTAAAGGGTGGGACATCTCACACGCAGGCGACAATAGAGCATTTCGGAAGAAGGGCTTAAAGGACTCAATTGAACCAGGAACTTAGCAGCTTGTATTCCAATATATAAAGCATTTAAAACAAATCTATCAATAAGCATGTGAAGCACATTCCAGACGTAATACAGATTTTCTCATAAGTAATCAAAATAAGACTCTTTTAAAAACAGTTTCTTACATTTCTAAAAGTTTATAACAGTAAATTAAAGTTAATATAATTAAATAAAATATAATGTTCTTACACAGATTTAAGGCATCTGGTAATTAAAGAAATAAGCCCAGTAAAGCAGTGGGTCACAGTGCGTTTATTACAGCTCAGGGTGTTGCGAGACACAACGTGGACCCTCTTAACTGTTAGAATCTGCATTTATTGCTTTTGTTAAATAGATATTCCATATGCCAAGCATGATTTCAAGAAGAAAAGTAAATAAATTGATAATGTGTCTATAATTTTAAGTGTTTCAAGCGTCATATTCATGTTTTTTTATAAATCTGCCACGAGGCAACACAATACAAGGACAGGGACTCACATTCTGCACATTTTCTATAATGTTCCATAACATGATCTTCTTAAAGCAAAAAGTGACTAGTTGAAGACAAGATTCCTGTAAAGTACAGGACTACTTCATTATGAATTAGAGCTTCCTTGTTTCTGGTGACAGAAGTTCATACCTGAAAGGTTTGCAAATAATCCTATTTCCTGTGACAGGGCCGCAAAAGAGCTTAAGATTGTTTTTTGATACTGCTGGTTTATAGAAAGTGAGGTGAAACCTTTGATTAAGCCATCACCTCGACATTCCTGTGGCAGTACATCAGTTATGAACCATCAGCAGCACATTTCCAGTGGAATGTAAAATGAATTGTCTTTGCCAGCAAATCTGATATAACAGATACTACAAAAGAAGGAAGAAGGAAGAGAGCACTGACAATACTTCATTATCATATCAAATTGTTGTTTCTACAACATCGTAAATCTCTTTTTCAGTTAAAGGTGATGAAGAGGAAATATATAAATGAGACGGATAGGACATAACATCGACTACTTTATAACAATTTTTATCTTACTTTTTTCACTTAAGACACACAATTTTTCTGTAATAAAATCATAATATCTAAAAAAAACTTTATAACTTTATAAAAAAAACTTAATAAAAAGATTATTTCTAACTAAGCATTTCTTTATTGTTTTCAGTAAAACCTTAAAAATCGTATACTTCCTAATTCAACTTACATTAACCTTTTAGGGAATGTAAAAGAAATGTTGTCTCGCATATATATTGAAAAGAACAGAATAAAATAAATAAAGTTTGAAACTAGCAAAATATTCTTCCAATGGAGAAACAAATGTTATTTTTTTTCTCACCCCATTTAGCTTTATTCCATAGATGTCTTTATTTTTATACTTTCTTCCCCCAAAACAAGGCAAAAATAATGGGCCACTTTACTAATATGAAAATGTGTCTTGATTTAAGAATTTTTAGATGTTAACAATAGAAACATAGTAAATGTAGAAAAAATGGTGTGTACCGTGTGTGTGTGTGTGTGTGTGTTTTATTTTATTAATATATGTCTCAACTTGTGGTAGGGTCATATAATGTGTTTTATACCAAATGGTTTCTCTCCTAGGCTTTTAATGTAGAAGAACATATCTTTATGTCTTGACCCTTAATGAAATTTGCTTCACATTACAGCTCTCCACTACGCAAGACTGCTTTAAATGTATTTTAAGTAATTGTGTAACTGTGAATGTGGCTGTTTACACATAATTCACAAGGATTCTGTACTGGGAAGAGTTTACATAAATCAAAACATAATTAAAGGTAATATTTGATCTTTTTTGGATTAAGAAGTAAGAGAAAGAGAGTCTTGTCTTTTCGATCACAAGTAACTTTTTATAGAAAAAAGTAGTTGTATTATGGATCTGGCAAAATGTATTTCATTTATTAAAAAGACATACAGTTTTAGAGATATTAAAGGATGGCTTTTAAAGACATTACATCTTTCTATCTTTATATTATATATATATAGTTATAATGTCTCACTGAAATTACAAAATAGAGCTTTTCTTCGTGACAGAACACGTTCTTAAGCCAATACCGGCCAATAAACATCTTATTCCTAATCTTCTCACATCTTCTCATTATTTGACTATTTCTGGTAGTTGGAGACCTCGATCAAGTTGTCATCAGGATCACGAAAATAAAGCGAGCTTATGGGGCCCACAGCACCCGTTCTGTCAACTGGACCCTCCTCGATCGTCACTCCACAAGCCTGGAATTACAAAAACAGTAAATATAGCGGAATACATTTAATAACTTAACGTTCTTAACTTAAACCAAACAGAGAAATAACAAACACTACTTTGAGATGGGCAGCAACAGTAGTCAGTGGGGTTTTGGTTATGAGGCACAGGTCAACAGATCCCGGTGTGGGGGTTTTGGCTTTCGGCTCGAACTCCTTCCCAGCCTCATGCAGGTTAAACTTTTGATCCCCAAAACTCAAAGCTTTGCGATCGCCCTGAAACACAGAACACATCAAGTGTCAATCAATGTCATCACATCCACCGTTGCTGTCACACGCAGGCTGTGTTGGGGATAACACGCTGCTGCCATCTTGTGGGTTTGATTCGAGGGTTTTATGGTCATCCTACCTTAAAAGTGGTGACCTCCATTCCCAAAACCCTGGAGTAAAACTGAGTGGTTTTGTTCAGGTCTCGGACCGTGAGCACCAGGTGGTCCAGATGACTGATGTGAACCGGACAGGAACATCTGAAGCGGACTGTCCTGACTCTATTAAGACCTGATGGGAACTATAAAAACAATTTCATTTCTAACATTGTGACAGAGAACAGTTGGAAGAACATCAAGATGCCTTCATATAAATATAAATATATAAATATAAATATATATAAATATAAATATATATATATATATATATATATATATATGTGGTTTATTAATAATGCATTATGACAGTTACAATATAAACAGCATATTTAAACAAGTGTGAGTGTAAATTCACGTGGATCAATTATTCATGCACAACTACTACAGGTGAGTATTATGAATGAAACGGCCCTTAATCAATATTCATGACGTCATATAATACAGGCCGCTGATTCGTCGCCCGTCTAACTAACATCCGTTCCAGCCAATCAGTGACCGAGGAAACGTCCCGGCTGTTAATAAGCGCACATAGTTACCAGGAAGCATCTCTCACCTTTATATAAATATATATTTATATTTATTTATATTTATATATTTATATTTATTTATATTTATATATTTATATTTATATTCCTACACAATGACGTCAGCTGTACAGCTACTTAACATTAATAACATACTTGACAACAGTCCTGACGCATTCAACAGGAAGTAACGCAACGAAAGTGTACAACTGCACACAAAACACACATTACCACGTCATACCTGTCCACAGGTGTAGCACGAGCGGGCAACAGAAGCACACAACCGCAGAGACATGACGACACACACACACACACACACACACACACACACACGCACACACACTGATGGAACAGCTTGTGACGTCACACACTCACACACTACATACCGTAATAACACGATTACACACGCAACACATCTGCTGATCCCTGAAGTGTGTTCTTGTGTCTCATCAGCGTTTATATTCATATATAATCTAATCATCTATTAATCTAATCATCTAATAATCTATTAATCTGAATAATCGGAATAATCTAATAATTTATTAATCTATTAATCTAATCATCTGAATTATCTAATAATCTAATAATCTGAATTATCTAATAATCTATTAATCTATTAATCTAATCATCTGAATGATCTAATAATCTAATAATCTAATAATCTGAATTATCTAATAATCTAATAATCTGAATAATCTAATAATTTATTAATCTATTAATCTAATCATCTGAATAATCTAATAATCTAATAATCTGAATTATCTAATAATCTAATAATCTGAATTATCTAATAATCTAATAATCTGAATTATCTAATAATCTATTAATCTATTAATCTAATCATCTGAATGATCTAATAATCTAATAATCTGAATTATCTAATAATCTAATAATCTGAATAATCTAATAATTTATTAATCTATTAATCTAATCATCTGAATAATCTAATCATCTGAATAATCTAACCATGTAACACCTCTCTTCGTTAAACTACATTGGCTTGAAAAATAAAAAAACTTTTTGTAACTTCTCTCTCTGTGTAACTCGGTAACATTGTTGTAGCACTTGTTCACCTATTGTTGTATCGGCTATTTACCGCTTCATTGTCTCCTCGACTATTGTAAGTCGCTTTGGATAAAAGCCTCTGCTAAATGACTAAATGTAATGTGATGTAATCATCTGAATAATCTAATCATCTGAATAATCTAATAATTTATTAATCTATTAATCTAATGATCTGAATTATCTGAACTATATAATAATCTAATAATCTGAATAATCTAATAATCTGAATAATCTAATAATCTGAATAATCTAATCATCTGAATAATCTAATAATCTGAATTATCTGAACTATCTAATAATCTAATAATCTGAATAATCTGAATAATCTAATAATCTGAATAATCTAATAATCTGAATAATCTAATCATCTGAATTATTTAATGATCTGAATAATCTAATCATCTAATAATCTGAATTATCTTATCATCTGAATAATCTAATAATCTGAATAATCTAATTATCTGAATAATCTAATTATCTGAATTATCTGAACTATCTACTAATCTAAAAATCTGAATAATCTAATAATCTGAATAATCTAATCATCTGAATAATCTGAATAATCTAATAATCTGAATAATCTGAATAATCTAATAATCTGAATAATCTGAATAATCTAATCATCTGAATAATCTGAATAATCTAATAATTTGAATAATCTAATAATCTGAATTATCTAATAATCAGAATAATCTAATAATCTGAATAATCTAATTATCTGAATAATCTAATTATCTGAATTATCTGAACTATCTACTAATCTAAAAATCTGAATAATCTAATAATCTGAATAATCTAATCATCTGAATAATCTGAATAATCTAATAATCTGAATAATCTGAATAATCTAATAATCTGAATAATCTGAATAATCTAATCATCTGAATAATCTGAATAATCTAATAATTTGAATAATCTAATAATCTGAATTATCTAATAATCAGAATAATCTAATAATCTGAATAATCTAATAATTAGAATAATCTGAATAATCTAATAATTTGAATAATCTAATAATCTGAATTATCTAATAATCAGAATAATCTAATAATCTGAATAATCTAATAATTAGAATAATCTGAATAATCTAATAATTTGAATAATCTAATAATCTGAATAATCTAATAATTTGAATAATCTAATAATCAGAATAATCTAATAATCTGAATAATCTAATAATTAGAATAATCTAAATAATCTAATAATTTGAATAATCTAATAATCTAATAATCTAATAATCTGAATAATCTAATAATCTGAATAATCTAATAATCTGAATAATCTAATAATTTGAATAATCTAATAATCTGAATTATCTAATAATCAGAATAATCTAATAATCTGAATAATCGAATAATTGAATAATCTGAATAATCGAATAATTAAAAATTAAAAAGAAAATCTAAAAATCTGCATTATCTAATAATCCGAATAATCTAATAATCTGAATAATTGAATAATTCGAATAATCGAATAATCTGAATAATCGAATAATTTGAATAATCTAATAATCTGATTAATCTAATAATCTGAATACATAAAACACAAATGCAGATTATTTATGGAGGCTGACATTTTCATGGTTATCAGATAAGAAGACATTAGGACTAACACAAGAGATGACACTAACATGTGTGTCATCTAAAAGTGCATTAACAACACTCTTAAAAGCTATATGTGTATTTGTTAGTTTACACTGCAAATAGATACTTGAAAGAATGTCGGGTCTGCAGCACCATTCATCACTAACATGGTTAGTTTTTCTTTCGTTGAAATTAGGTAACAAACATTTCTGACACCTGGACTACCGTCGATTTTTTTCTACTATGGCAGTCAAGGATGCCCTGAAAATCTATGCTGCCTACATTCTTCTAAATATCTTTATCATCACAGTCTGTTCACTTGGAGGGGTAAATGCAGAGCACATGTATGGGACAGTTTGTGTTCAGCAGGTTCCTTCTGGATATTTCCGCCTACACCCATCCTTCCGTAGTAAGGTATAAAAACAAGATTTGATCATACTGTCGGAGCCGTGTTGCTTTCTAGTACGCAACCTCAAACCATAATGAATGAACAGCCCAACTGAGACCTGTACACATTCCACAAACTATTCCAGTCCTGTTGTGGTACATGTCTTTATTGTAATTTACAAATTACATTACGGTGTAAACCAGAACAGATCGAGAATTAAGTTGCCGTCATCCCCCAGGCAAGACAACTACAGAAAGTCGGCGACATATGTGCACTAGAGCAGAGGTTTAAGCCAACATTCATAACTCACCCTATTCCTGAAAGCTCAAACCACACCGTTATCTGTCCATAGCGAGTTTGTTCATCAGCTAAAACTCTAGATTTAAATAACTTCACAGCGTATTGCTCAGGAGCAGCAGGTATTGCAAAAAATGGGACACCAGGGAGAATTGACACTGTTTCTTGTCACTTTAAACTTGACGGGACAGAGTTGAAGAAATCCTTTTATTCTGTTTTCAATTGGAAGCCAGTCGAAAATGACTCAATATAACTCATAAATATGATGCTGAGAAACATTTATAATACAATACATGAACTGAATTGTAATGTACATTTTGACAAGTTTATGTTGCTTACAATATATGAAATGTTAATTTATCTCATGGTCGTCCGGATGTCAGGGTTAGACTCCAAAGTCAACATAGAAACAATGACATCGGATATTTTAATATATTGTCTCTAAATAATAACACTGCATTTTTGTACCCTCATGGACTAATGAGCACCCATACAAACCAACCATTACATATGTGAAAATAATCATTCCTCCTCAATGGATTAAGATAAATGATGCTATTTTCATTGTACACAACTGTTAGAAAAACTTAAGTCTTCATTTTAAGTGTTAATATTTACAGATTACAACATACAATGTCAACATGTCCTTTACATTTCTCCTCTATTTGCATTGCACAAAGTAGCCTATACGCAGCCACGACGGCTCGGTAGGTGAGCCCAGTTTGAATTGATGTAATGTATTATGGTGATATCTGGGAAGACCTAATGCCTCCACTTAGCATATTTACAGCTTTGTTGAATGTATGGTTTTAAAACCAGAGTAACAAAACACTCGAAAGTAAAATTATAATCTCTTCAATAAAGGATGACATATCCATTCAGCAACATTGCTGGAAATGTCATACTGTTTAGACATTCATGGAGCTTTCATATCTGAGACACAACCAACACTGAATGAAACCACAAATATTTATGACTGAAATATCCTCCAATTGAATGACTATTGACAATCAATTGGTTCATTGACCTGGTCTGGATTAACTTTATTATAGAAATAAAACCCAAAATCTAATGTGGGATCTTGCTTAAAAAGAATCTCTTTATGTGTACCGTACCTCTCAAAGGTACCTCATGAATTAGAGTGTCTGAAGTCAGTCCTGGAGGGCTGGTGTCCTGTATAGTAAACTTCACATGAACAGCTAATCATGACTGAAACTTCCAGACAGGTGTGTTTAGCCAAGTTTGAACTAAACTCAGCACAACACCAACCCTCTAGGACTGACTTTGTACACGCCATGTATCACACTTAAAGGATAAAATTGGATCATTAATACAAGTGAGAATTCTGAACTTGTAGCACAGTTTACATCGGTTGTGTCAAACACCAAAATGTATTCCATAGTGAGGTGGGTAAAAATACACTGATCTGTAGTTTGCAAACAAATTTATTCTTGGCTAAGCTCATTAAATAAGGTAAAACCTAATGATTCAGGCTTCATATAGGATGTATGGGAAAAGTCTGAATACAAGTCCTTGCATGACTACACACTAAGGGAAAGAGGAAAGGTGCCACAGAACCGCTTTGTGCTAGACGACACTCTCGCGGTTGGCGGAAACAAGAACCGCCCTGCGACATATCGGGCAGGTGGAGTTCTCTGAAAGCCAGCGGTCGATACAGTGAACGTGGTACTCGTGAGAACAGGGCAACTTCCGCAACTTGTTGCCTTCGGCGTACTCTGTGATGCAGACACTGCAGGTTTTAAGTGCATCGCTTTCACCAAAGTTTCGCATGGAGAGGTTGTCGATCTGCTCTTTGGTGAGGCCTCGTGGCTGGTCGTCATCATCCTCGTTAAGTAAGAAGAAGTGCGCGAGTCGCAGAAAGGGCAGAGAGCCGGTCTCATCAAGGCTAATGGGAGCACGAGGTCTGGCCCGGCTCTCGCGAGGAGACGCAGAGCTTGGCACTGCCCCTTCCACCTCCCTCTCTTCTGTCCTTGCCTCTAAACCACTCTGGTTGGAGCCTCCAGCCCCGGAAACAAAAGAATCAGGGGTTCCAGTAGACGCATCAGGGTTACCCAGTGCATCAGCGAGGTCTGCAGGTGGGGTGTCTTCGCGGTTGGATTCAGGATAGTCCGAGTCCATAAAGTAGCTAAGCTCACCAAAGCCAGTCATGATCTGCCGAATCATGGACTGCAGAGCCAAAGAAGTGGCCTCCCCCAGTCCGGCGTCCGAAATCCTACGAATGGGTATGCGAATGGTGCTAACGTACGTTCTCACTCCGGCCCGTTCGGACCGTGAAAAGGTCCGTCTGAAGCCCCCACGCTCAGTCTCGTATAATAATGTGTTGTTGGAGGTCTGCGAACGAGACCTTGTGCGGTTAGCGATGCTGTCCCTCTGCCGATACTCTCCAGGACGCACTCTACGTACTTGCAAATCCAGCATTATGGTTGGTGGCCGTCGACCCGAAGCTCCAGCTTCTCCAGCGGGCGTCTCTCTTTCCTGTGGAGTCTCGGGGGCCGCTGTCGATTCCTGAGCGTCCATTTCTGAGGTGCTTTGCCTAGACAAAAACAGTTGACGAGTCCTTGAACTGCCCTCCATTTGGGGCTCAGGAAGGCTCTCAGGACTACGAGGAGGTAGGCCATGCTGAGAGGGAGAAAGTCCGTCTAATCTTTCAAGGTTAATAGGCGACCGGCCTCTTGCAGTGCGAGCCCTCGTCCGTCGCTGCTCTGGGCTTCTGCTTCGAGCCCTTACTTGACCTCTACGTGGTGGCTCCTCTGTTGCCAACGTTGGTGGATTTGGTGCACTAACTTCCCTATTAAGAGCCAGGTCTGGCTCGACTATCACAGCCAGCTCCTCCACCACCGGCTCTTCAACAACCTCTGCTGTTTCCATGAGACTTTCTGGCTCAGAAACAGGGACATCTGGTCTTTCCTGGCCCCCTTCTGACCTCTCTGTCTGCGTTTGCTGCTCGGCTAGGTTTCGATTTACATTTATCTCCAAGCTGAACCGGAAATCTCCACTGTTGGGATTGGTTTGGCTCACTGCCCGCCATGACTGGTTACCCCTGTAACCGCTCCTGGTAGTATTACCCGTCTGTCGAACTGTGTTGAGCCAGTCAAGAAGGGTCTCCCCACTGGGGTTTTCCTCTGTGCCCTCTGACTCTGTGACTGAGAATAACAACATAGTTTGATGTTTATTTAAAAATGTAAAGACAGTTAAGAGTCATAAGTAGATTCATCTTGGGCATGGAATCAAACACCTATTAACTTACCAGCAGGCCCTTCCCTTCCCTCCTCAGTATTTTCATTGCTGGGTGGCTCAGGGCCATGCTTGATTTGACGAAGTCGACTCAACAGTTCATCTGCAGTAATTTCACCTGCAAAAGAAATGCAATAGTTAGACTCGTTCTAAAACAAGATTTTTAAGAAAGCCAAACAGAGATTTTGTGAAACCTCTGATAAAGCCAACCTTTGCAAAAGCATTGACCTCTGCAGTCATCTATACACAAGAAGACATTTTCTAAATATTTCTCCAGTGGGCCTTTCTTTCAATTAAATTGAGAAAGAAAGCAAGTTTAACATAATCACCACAAATTATTTTTATGTGGCAAACAACATAACATGGATGTTGTTAAAGAACCTGCTACATTTCATCCTGGGGTCAGTGTTAGCTTCTTAGCTGTTGTTTGTTGAAGATATCATAAAATTAATATGATGTTTATGCTACTACATACAAAAACTAAGCACTGAAAAAAAGTCAGAAGAGTCTCAACAAATTCAAATTCTCATTCTGTCTTTAAATTTAGGAATAACTGAAGCTGAATTGTATTTCACTGAGGCAAGAAAGTTGAGAGGTGACAGGAAAGCCTTGGATATAGAGACAGGGAACACTCGAGACGGGTATGAACTCTGGTTCAGTCGCAGGAGCACTTGGCACCACATGCCGTCGCACTTACCAACAGGGCCAGAACCTAAAATTACAGCTAAAACACATCAAAGGTGACAAACGCAACTTTAATGTTCATTTTATTAAATACTGCTGAGCAGCTTTTGTCCTTTCCGGCTGTAGCTCAGAAGAAGCGCATGAGGTTAATGACAATATTAGACGGTAATTCCATGTGTTCACAAGAACAACAGAAAACGTGTTACCGGGAGTGCCGAGCAAATTGTTGTCTCTCATGAGCCTGTAGTCCTCCTCGCTGAGATTGTTGACAAACTGATAGAAGGCTTCTTCTCGGTCCAGGCGGTCCAGCTGTCTCCTGCGCTGCACTTCTGACTGATCACTGCCACCTTGTTCAGCGTTATCCTGACCCTCCATCACCACTCAGATTCACAATGACCCAGATATTACACCTGACTACAGAGAGAAGAAACACACACGTGTGAGTAAACACACACACACACACACACACACACACACACACACACACACACACACACACACACACACACACACATATGTGAGTAAACACACACACACAGACGACACACACACACACACACACACGTGAGTAAACACACACACACACACACACACACACACACACACACACACACACGTGAGTAAACACACACACACGTGAGTACAAACACACACGTGAGTACACACACACACACGTGAGTACACACACACACACACACACACACACAGAGACAGACACACGCACGTGTGAGTACACACACACACACACACACACACACACACACACACACACACACACACACACACACACACACACACACACGTGAGTAAACACACACACACACACACACACACACACACACACACACGTGAGTAAACACACACACACACACACACACACACCCACACACACACACACACACACACACACACACACACACACACAGTGAACACACACACATGTGAGTAAACACACACACACACACACACACACACACACACACACACACACACACACACACACACACACATGTGAGTACACACACACACACACACACACACACGATTACACACGATTACACACACACACACACACACACACACACACACACACACATGTGAGTAAACACACACACACACACACGTGAGTAAACACACACACACACACACACACACACACACACACACACACACAGTGAACACACACACACACACACACACACACACACACACACACACACACATGTGAGTACACACACACACACACACACACACACACACATGTGAGTACACACACACACACACACACACACACACACACACACACACACACACACGATTACACACACACACACACACACACACATGTGAGTAAACACACACACACACACACACACACACACACGTGAGTAAACACACACACACACACACACACACACACACACACACACACACATGTGAGTAAACACACACACACACACACACACACACACACACACACACACACACACACACACACACACACACACACACACACACACACACACACACACACGTGAGTACACACACACGTGAGTACACACACACACACACACACACACACACACACACACACACACACACACACACACACATGTGAGTACACACACACACACACACACACACACACACACACACACATGTGAGTACACACACACACACACACACACACATGAGAGAATGGTGATGTTATTGATGAATCACAACAACACAAGTCATGGATGTTATTATGTAACTCTCAGCACACTTTAAATAACACAATGTTCCCCAGCATGAACACAAAGATGATTGTGTTTATTTCTGTACACAAGATCTCAGTTGTGCTCAGGCTGCCAGACACTAAAAACAAAATGGCATCATCGAGGCAAACATGGCTCAAACCTTTCCATCATCAGCCGTTATTAAACATCACGTGTGTGTGTGAGTGTGAGTTCACAACAGGACATCCTCACACACACACATGTTTAAAACACAGCACGAGCTGAGCTTGTTTCTCTGCTGCTCGAGACTGAGGGCCAATGCTAGCATTAGCTTCAGATGTTAGCCTGCAAGACCCATAGAGAACACAGCTCGGGCTAAAGCTAAGCTAACGTGAGATAAACAACAGCAAACTGCGGTTATATCTGCGTTATAAAGCCCCCGAACAGCACCTGTGTGTGGAAGTCTGCTGCTGGGATTAAAGCGCCGCTGTGATGCCGTTTCAGAGCTTTCTGTTGACAGCTAGTCAAGAGTTCATCTTCTCCAGCGTCTCCTCGGCGTCGATCCTACTTCCGGTGCACGGAATTGTGGGCAGACAAAATACAAAGTAAAAGTCCTTTTTAAAACATGGCGTTGTGTTTTTTATTTTTATTATTTTTTGTTAATTTTTTATAAAAGCATCATAATGCTCGGCTCTATTATTTTTAAATATTATTAAACTGGTTGTTTGAAAGATCATGACTGTTTTAATAACATTTATTTTTATTATTATTTGTTCATTTTTTATAAAAGCATCATAATGCTCCGCTCTATTATTTCTCTATTATTATTAAATCTTATTTAACTGGTTGTTTGAAAGATAATGACTGTTTTAAACATTTATTTTTATTATTATTTGTTCATTTTTTATAAAAGCATCATAATGCTCCGCTCTATTATTTCTCTATTATTATTAAATCTTATTTAACTGGTTGTTTGAAAGATAATGACTGTTTTAAACATTTATTTTTATTATTATTTGTTCATTTTTTATAAAAGCATCATAATGCTCGGCTCTATTATTTCTCTATTATTATTAAATATTATTAAACTGGTTGTTTGAAAGATCATGACTGTTTTAATAACATTTATTTTTATTATTATTTGTTCATTTTTTATAAAGCATCATAATGCTCGGCTCTATTATTTCTCTTTTATTATTAAATCTTATTTAACTGGTTGTTTGAAAGATCATGACTGTTTTAAACATTTATTTTTATTATTATTTGTTCATTTTTATAAAAGCATCATAATGCTCGGCTCTATTATTTCTCTATTATTATAAAATCTTATTTAAACTGGTTGTTTGAAAGATCATGACTGTTTTAAACATTTATTTTTGATAAATCTCATAAAAATAAAGCGCATATTTACTTCATAAGTGTTATAATTCATATTCTCAGTAGTATAGTTTATGTTTGGCTTTCACAATTATGACTTTACATTCTGTGCGACTGAAATAAACAACATTGGAGATTCTGTCCAAGCTTGTTTTTTATTTCAATGATCAATTTTGGCTAAAACAAATATAATAATTGACATAATAGCATTTATATGATTTATTATTCAAACTTAAATCATGAGACAGGCCAAAAAAAAGTCCCACTGAAATCAACATTTACCCTTTATATATTTTTATTAAATTATTACAGTTTTTATTGTAAATAACTCATTTTATTCATTTGCTCTGACTTTCTTTAATAAAATCTAAAATGTAACTTTTACTTCTTTTTTTAAATGAAGTCATTGAGACAGCTTGGGCTGAGAATCCTTTAACTTTCCGTCTTCTGTTAGTTTTATTTTTAAAACACATCGCATGTTTTTACACATCCAATCAAATACAAATGAAAAAACAAGACAAACTATTTATTCAAAAATTCCAAAAAGCATCAGAATCAGTAAATTAAAAGTTAATGCAATTTCATTTCATGGCACTTCAACAGTGATCCATTTAAAAAAAAATTATTACTTTATTTTAGGCCTTTTCTAGAAACTGAAGAAACAAATTCCTTCTCAATATATTTTATACTTCTTTTGGTTGGTAATCTAAGAGTTTTTAATTGTTTTATAATTTTTAGATTATAAAACTATATTTAAATAAAATAAAACACCATAAGAACTGTTAATGTATAATGTCACAGAAGTATCTACTGCAAAGAGATTTCCTGTCTGCTTTATTTAATCAAATTCAGTAATTGGCAAACAATATCCAGCACGTAGAAGTTTCTATCCACACTTTCACAACAGTTTGACATGTTCTGATTTCTGATTTTTTGGGATAGGTTGAAGGCCGGTCTCCAGTCCCCCTGAAACTGTATTTAGTGTCCAAGACTTTACTTTTATATAAGTTAACATTTCATTGGATAGGAGCATTAGACTAAACCTACTTAAAGTTATTCTTCTATAAACTTCGGGTTCCCTAATAGCTTTTAATTTTTTTAAAGATGTTACACTTGTGTTCTTAGAAGATACTTTGACATTTTATCACCGGTTGTTTGCACCCTCAATCTTTATCAACATGCAACGTTTCTTTCTTAAATTCATAATAATTCTTTATGAAAATTTATTTGATTGGTGAGCAAATAATCACAACATTTCTATTTTTTGTGAACTATTCCTTATAATGTAAGCTGGTATGGCATATCTGGTTTAATAGACCCGCTACCATATTCTCTTACTACTATAAGAAACAGTTTTAAACATAAATAAACATTATTTATTTTATACACTATATTAATAGATATTTTAGTTTAAATTGAGAATCAAATCAAGACTTGACATTTTCCTGTCCCTGCTGTATATTTATTTTAGTTTATTTATATTTATATCATTACAGATGTAGAGACAATATCTCTATTTCTGAAAAGAAATGTAAAGATCAATGCTTGGTATTTTGTTTAAAGAAAAACGGATGATACATATATAAACTCCCTGATGCAAATATGAGTTTATAGGTGCAGGACATAAATACAGTAAATAAATAAGCTGAAAATGGTTTATAATTTGTGACAGAAACAACAAAGGCCAGAAGCCTGTCATTACATTCCTGTCCGATATTATTGTCATTTTTTATCATTGTTCCTTGGGTGTTTAAATTATAAAGTTATTTTGAATGAATGATATTAGGAGAAACTAAAACACAATTCTTTTATACTATGTGTGTAATACCTACCGTCATACATGGCTGATTTAAATGGCTTATTATAAAGATTTTGTGTAAATAATCTCATCAATCTCATTGTTAAGATGTCTGTCAGCATTACATAGTACATTAAACATACTTAAACATCCTAGTAAGCATCCATTCTCCAGACCAGTAACACTATCATTACAATTACCATCAAATGCATTTAATTAACTCTTTCATTAGCCCATTCACCATTAAATGTGATTATGCCCACACAATGTAACACATTTCTGTAAAATTACAGCAAGATTATTCAGCATCAGACTGTTTTTATAGTAAGGCTTGTATTAGTCGACTGAAACTGAACTGGTGTCACTCGTTTCTGATGGTTGTAAAAAACCTGAAGTGCTCTTGTGTTGTTATGCCCACCTAAAAATGTTGACATCTTTCAAAAAACAGCATTCAAAATCTCATTTTATTTGTATATGTACTCCATAAACATTATTACAAAACTGAGCAAGTTACCAATATTACATTTCACCGTACAGGCTTGATCACAAATATTTAAAACCTTTGCAACAGATACAACATAAAATAATACAAGAATAATTTACATGAAAATCTATAAAACAGCAAATATTTCACCATTTTTTTCGTTTTTTCTACCCTATATTTTTCCACAATATTACAACAACCGGTTAACTTCCCTCGTACAAAACTTGCGACAAAAATGTAAATTTTTTCCTTTTTTGTGTTTCTTAATATTTTGGTTTTTAAAACCAGAAACAGCTCATTATACATCCTTTTCACGGCCTACAGAGGCACAAAAAAGGTTACTCACACACACACACGCACACACCCACACACACGCACTAATACTTCACAACACTTTCTAAGAAAAAATATACACTTACAAAATATCTTACAAATTGGCACAGAGAAAAATATACAATATTTTTGTAACGTCGAGAGTTAATCAAGAATCCCTCTGGTATCAACTCCAGACAATATTTATAAAGCTTAATCGTTTCTCCGACAAAAAGGTCAAATCAATTCCAATGAATGAGAAAGAATTGTGTTGCGAATACATCGAACGAAAGAATATATATTACATTCATAAAGGAAGGGGGTTTTCACGTAAATATTCCTTGTTTTTAATTTGCGGGAAAATCGTTGACCCTCTTAGCACCGGCAGGAGGAGACAGCTTACAGTGGCATGTAGTACAAAAGCTTGAAATACATTCAGTTGACAACAGGCAGAAATGAGACAAGGCAGACAAGACGGGCCTGAGATTGACCCATGTGCAGTTTTCTCATCCGCATCAGCATCCTGGTCCTAAACGCGGCCGACAAGAGGCGGACAGGGACAGAGCCAAACTTCGTATTGTGAAAGCTTTAGGTAAGGCAACACTTTACCTGAGATAGACTCTTAAAACGAATAAGACATGTCATGTATTAGTTTGAGTTTAAGCCAATGACGTATTCAGTGCATCTTCGAAGGACTGATTTGGTTTCAAAGGTTTTTAGGCAAATTTGAAATGTAGTAACAACAAACTGAATTTATTTATGACTCATGTTGTAATGACGTGCCACTAATACGACGCATCGAAATAAACTATGTCTTGATCAAAATGAAAATCTATTATTTTCGTCGTCAAAAGATTCTGTTTGCCCCGCCAAACGGCTGACAAGTCCCCTGTTGACATGAAACGGTTGACAAGTCCCTCGCTGAAACGGAAACAGAACAACATTGTTGTGAGTGACAGTCACACGTGTGATTTTTGTGATGGTGATAAACACTCCCGCGTCAACGGAGCATCAAACAGTGTCTGATGTGACCAAAGGTGATCATCACCGAATTCGATGACGGACAAGCAGGGAATTGTTCAGAAAACGTTCTTCCATCCATGTACAACCTCAATAGATGACCTTATGTGTCCATTACGGTCCTCAGTTTTACACGATTGACCATAAATAAGTTAGCCACAGGCCTTTTGTTTTTTCTTCTACATTTGTAGGTGCACTGATTTTGGCAAATAAGGTGACACAAGTAAGACAGTTCGGAGTCTACAGAAGTTGATTTGGTTAAGCGGTTGTACCACTGGTGCTATTTAAACTAAATATGAAATATTAACCAAAAAGAAATGTCATGAAAAAGAACAGACAGCATTCATCAGGAAATCAAACAGTATTCAATCACATAATGCGTTTACAGTTGGCGCATTGAGAGAATTCATCGTTTTAATTTGAAGTGACACTAAATAACCATAAAAACAATACGAATAATATTCATCATAAGTTAGCTGTTTGGATTATGTATGATTTCATTCTGCAATCCATACCATTATTTTTATTATTGTTATTATTATAACTTGAATAAAAAGAATGAAGCATTTTGGGATTTCCATGGCATAGAAATATCCCGCTAAGACAATTTCCAGAACAACTCCTGCAAAAAGCATAGTAGATAAAGAGAACATGAGAAAAGTACATTCCAACAGTAAGAAAGTAATTAGAATTAAAAGTTAATCTGATATGTCTTCAATACAAAATGGTCCCTTTGTGTGCGATTGATGTTTAGGAGACTAACAAGAACACGGATTATCCCAAACAAAGTGCTGGGCTTTTCTCACGCAAGTAAAGTCAGGCAGTGAAGGGGTGAAAAGGGAGAAGAGAGGCATTTGGGTCTGCATACAGAGACATTTTCATCAGCTACATGTTTGAAGACCAATATATAATTACATAAGATTCACCGAGAAAATAAGCAAAACAAAGTCCAAAAAGATCAAATATTTTCTTCAGACCAAAATCAACGACGTCAAGGAAGGAGGCAAAACCAGGAATGCAGAAGAATAATGCAGCAATGATCAATTCAAACTTAATCAAGCTTTGAACAACAAGTCAATAGGTAGTTAAATGGCGAGTACAAGAAGTTTCTCATGCAAGATATCAACATCCTCATCAGGGGCAAAAAGTGGGGGATACTGAAAGAATAACGCCATTCCATGCATCTCTGGTCTTTAGTAAGTCAGAGTAGGTATGTCAGGAACACAGGAGGAAATGGGAAAAGTGAGGAACGTGCAACAGCAGCTAGTTAAAAAATATTACCTCAGTTTTTCAAAAGAAGCAATTAGCGGTGTGTCCTTATTTTGGTCTCGTTCGGGTCGTGTGCCCTTTAGATTTTCAATCCGAGGGAATTTCGCACTTGTTTTGTGACGGTACATCTTTTTGTGTGCAGGTACATTGATGGCAGGGGCACCAGGATTCGGTTTGTCAAACAAGTTAGAGCCCAAAGCCAATTGAGGAAAAAAGGGCAGCGAGCCATTAAACTTGGCCTGATTTTTGCCACCTCTTGTCCCACCTTTTTTGCCTTTCGTGCCGCCAGTAGCCACAGAGCCTTTCTTCTTGGAGTCGGAGGCCGTTCCCGCAAGGATTTTGAGAGTTTTTAACTTAAGGCTGTTAGTCTCTGAAGGCAGACAGATATTTTCTGCAGGGCCCCACATTGGCTCAATAGAGGCCATCATGAATCGCTGCACCTCGGCCATACCTGAGACAATGTTTGATAAGATGTTGGATGGCTCCTCAAACTCTCTGTGTTCATCATGGCCTTGAATTTGACCTTCCGACCAACCTGATCCAGTCCATTCCCCAGAGCTGCTGTCTCTCAGGGGAAGAACCTCAGCCTCGGCCTGGCCTTTAGCACCCTTTTCATTCAGCAAAGCCTTTAGCTTTTTAGATGCCCGTGAAATTTTGCCCTTTTCTGCCTTGGGAGCTCTTGGGGCTTTGCTTTTTTTGATACACTGGCCTGTAGATTGTTTGCTGCTATTCTTCCTTTTTGTCTTGGTCCCCTTGATCACATTGAAATTACCATCACATTCAGCTTGATTTTCCTCTTTCGTTAACAGGCTTAAGTGGCCATCACCATTAAAAATGTGAGGCTGGTAGTCCCGACCCTCTTCTGGATATCTACTCAAATCTTGCCGCTCTATCATGCTGCAATCCCAGTCCGTGTCTTTAGTGCATGACATTTTGGCCCCATCCTGCAGGTCACTGGCCTTCCCAGCTATCTTCATCTCCCGACACATAACTTGAGGGGATAAATTGGGCGTCTCTGGAGGAGAGAGCTCTGACAACGATGTGTGTCTGAATTTATCGGGAGTGAAGTTGGAGATATCTAGTAAGTCTGTGGACTCTCTCAGGGGTGTGATTGCATCAACACTCTGCTGAATCACTAGTTTGGGACTGCAGTGGGCCAGAAAGTTCTCGTTCACGTCATCTTCACTCTCTTTCTCACAGGACTTGAGGCTCCGAGAGCTGTAATTGCTAGAAGCAGCTGAAAGCGAACCAACCGAGTCGAAACTGATAAGACGGCCGTTGTCTGTTTGTACAATGGCTCTTTGAAACTGGGCCTGCCCCTGACATGCTTGAAACTCTGCTGCAGGAGGCAGTGGCTGCTCAGGCATATAATTATTTTCATAAAGCATTCTGTCGCTTTCCAGACTCAGCTGGCCATACATAGATGCAGTCAAACTCTCGGACATTGGCACAGGCATCTCTCCTTGAAAACTGCTGTGTTGGACCTCAGTTTCTGTAACATCTGCAGTGGTAAATTGTTGGTTGGGATCAAGCTGGTGATTCCACATCTGGGTAAGATTGGGACAATTCTGAGGGGACTGTTGGAGTTCGGATTCTGACGGTGGTGAAAGTACACAGCTTTGTGCTAGCTGAATGGAGGTGAAATGGCGCTTTTCCAGAGAGATTGCCAGTGAGTGTTGACTGTGGGGCTGCTGAGCGAAAAAGGAGACACCAGTGCTTCCTCCCGAAGAATCTGAAGCTTCTAACAATGTTTGTAGGTAACCCCCAGGGATGACGGGGACACTTGACGGCACGTTCTCAGACGATGCCTCTTTGTTCGGGGCGCAGGTGGCAGATACAAAAGCTAATTTTTCAGTAGTATTGGCTGTTGGACTCGCACACAATTGGGGGCTACGTTCAGCTGGGCTGATTTTTTTATCTTTCGCACCCCCTTCTGTGTCCACATTTGCCTGCAGCATGCAAACTTCCGTCAGCTCTGTCATGCCCTCACATGTCTCTGAAACATCTCTCATTTTCTTGCTTCTAAGTTGCGCTTCGCTTCTGAATTTATGTATTTTGAATAGTTTATTTCCCATTCTTTTTTCCTCCATCTCTTGTGATCTGCTCTTCCGGGAGGCAGCGTGTGTGAAGTTATTTAGGTCTAATGCGCTTGCACAGCTGGTGGCTATTGTTAATGACCTTCCTATGGAGCCAGTCTCATCTGTAGAAGCAACCTCCTGCCTGGGATCAGAGGAGAAGGGGTTCTGCGTTTTGGGTGATTGCGCCACAGTTTGAATTCTTTGAATCCTAAGCCTGTTTGCTAGTTTGTGTTTCCTTTTGGGGGGATTGGAACTAAAGGCATGATGGTGAGAATTGTGTTTATCCCCTGCTGCCAGCTTAAGCTGTTCCTCTCTTTTTCTTTGTTTCTGCTGCCAGAAATCTTTCAAAGGTGCAAACTTTGCATATTTGCTGATTTGTTCCTCATTTAAGATTACGGATGTGTTGACAGAGTCAATTCTGCCGAGCTTTACAGCCATGCATTTGTCTCCTTTAAACCTGTTGACAATAACGTATTGGATAAATACAGGCGGATCCTTGCGAGAGGATTTCCGTCTCTTTTTAGGGCACCAGTCATCGTCTAGTTCTTCTTTTGTATCAACGGGTGGTTTCTCTTGCTTTTCTGTACTTTTTTCATTATCAATGGAGTCGACGTAGTACAAGTAATCATCACTATATCGAACTTTTCTCTTTGCTCGTAATCCGTAGTTCAGATGGTTGGAGCAACTTGACCCGCTCTTTCTTGACCTGTCATCCCGTAAGGTGTCGAAGGAACAAATAGTGGCAGAACTGTCGTCGCTATACTCCCCTGAGTCATCAGCCGAGTAGCTTGAATCAATGAAATAGTTCATTTTGGGGCTGTAATCAGGCATCTCCTCTACAGAGTGCTCATTCCCATCTCCTTTAATGTCGCGGTGAAATTCAAGTTCCTCAGTTTTATTTGGTAGCCCATCCACAACTCGCTTTACCACGTCGCCCTCTTTCTTCGCACAGTTTACCAGGACACTTGGGAAGAAGTTGAACTGTGTCTCTTCCTGCAAGACATTTGTTTTCTCTCTCATGTTATCCTGGAAGGATTCGTAACGAATCTTTAGCGAGCATACATCACTGCTAAGAGTGGAGTCATCATCGTCATCAAACATGTAATTGTCCACATCCTCTTCAGAAAAGAGGTTTACAGAGAGCTCATTCTTGGAGCAAAGATCCAGCAATTCCATCTTACTTTCACTGATGAAGGACTCAAAGTAGCCCCAGTCTTGATTTGAATGGGCAAGCAGGCCATCCTCTCCACTGCATTTATCTAATAGCAGGCCCTCATACAGGTTTTTGGAGGCTGGATCAATTAAGTCACTCTCGAGTTTTTCCATGTCCTTTTTCTCGACCAGCTGGTTTTTAGGGGAAGCAAAGGGCAGATCGGAGATGAGCTGCTCTTCATAATTTGCTGTCTCACTTGTGCTCATGATTTGCATGTTAATGTTAATATCAGAAGTAGGGCAGGAGTTGTATTCCCGGTTCATGTCTGTTATTTTAAGGTTGACAGACTCTGTAGTGGACACATCCTTGGTTTCGGTGAAGCAGCCCGGACATGTGCGAATTGGCTGAACCAGACAGTCCTGCGTCAGCCCATGCACACTTGCCGGTTCAATCATGGTGACACGGACCTGCTTGTGGTGTTCCGTAAGCCCAGGGGGCTCAAGCCCTTGGCAGTGCAGAGTTTGAAAAAATATGTAGTGGGTTGAGGACACATCAGTTTGGTGGCCCTCAAAAGGTGTTGAGTCTGTGGCAGAATGAATGCCGTTCCCTTACGCACACTCAAAGCAGCAGACCTGGAGTATGAGTGTAAGGCAGCTTCTGTGACACTTTACGTCTTCTGATTACTCTTAAGATCACTTAACCCTAGACAAAGAGAGACAAGTGGACAATTAATGATGGTATTACGTAAAACTGCATCAGTACATTTCATCAAATACTTGAATAGTTGGTTATGTATATTTGAAAATGAAATAAGGAGAGAGATTGATGCATAACAGGCAGTGACCCATCCTTCACCATTCCTTTTTTGTTCTTTAGACAAATAAGCAGTCAGGATGATTTGGTGGTGTATTAGAGGTAGGAGCATGGTTTGTTTGCTTTGAATCATTAGTCCACAGCAGCTGAGGCAGACTACATACTCAAGGGAACATTTAGATCAGCGTGTCAGAAACAATATAACTAACGCCATATCCACCTGCCTCTTTCATTATGTCTAGGATATTACAATAAATAAGGTTTCATAACAGTGGTCTGTAACATTTAGAGGAAACTTGAAAGAACGCTGTTTTAATGTAAGCGCATCAGGTTCACTCAAGGCACAAATGATAGACACAGAAAACTATAAAGTGTGTTCCCAAAGTCACCGAAACCTTGTCCTGTAACATTCATTTGCAGAATCATGCGAAAAGATATGGATTGAAAATTCATCTTTAAAAGTGAACACATTTTAGAGTGCTTTATATTTTTTTCCCAGCTGGAGACCCTACATGGACCTGTAGAAGTGAGCACTTTTCATTTGAGTGCCCTTCACATTACAAGCACCTGTGTCATTGAAATATTCAATCTGTAAAATTCACAAAACAAAAAATCATCACCAAATTTAATAAACTTAAAAGGGATAATAATTATTATTAATTACTCTTCGCATGTGCTCATGAACAGATGTTTATCTAAGTAAATGTGACTTTGGACTCACTTGTCACCTAATGGTTTTGTTATGTGTTTGAAGGGAGCAGTAGGCACATTCTATTGGGTTTCTCTATATGTGTTACACCATAGGGTGAGTAAATGATGGTGACATTGTGTTTTTTTGCTGATGCATTGGTCCGGAATCCTCGGCCGATTATCTGGGCTGCTCTCCCTGTCAAGCTGTCACATTGAACTGAGACATAATGGAGGAGTGCAATGTCCATGAAATATGAAAACACTTTCCTATTCATCTATATATGCAGATTTCAATATCGTTTCAAAGTATTGTTTTTTTCCTATTTTTTAATCTTTTACAATCACTTGACAACAGTCTGCAGGTTTCTGTACGAATCCACAAGCAGGCACAGGAGAGCATATGGGGTTGCAGTAACTTTTGGCAGGTGGCAGTGATACCCTGCATCTAACCTCTGCCAGATCTGATGCTGAACAGCCTCGGCCTTGCTTTAACATTACCACCAGGCTTAACTTGCACAACACAAGGGGGAAAAATATACCCAAATGGGACCCCTGTTTATCAAAGATTCAGCTCCATGGTGAATAATATCCACACATGTGGCCTTGAGCCATGAGAAACGCTCTATAACTAAATAACTGAACCAGAAACACAGATGGTTAAATGAGATATAAATATGAATATGTTTAAGCAAGCGTTGCTTCTCAAACATTAAAGCCACAGATCTTTCACATAATGTCAACGTGAACAGTTAATTGACCCTGAACATGATATGAACAAATCTTTTATTTAGCACAGATATCGCTTTGTAAGTTAAATCCATCCACATTGTTTATATCTCAGAAAAGTCTTTGGGCCGGATATAGTAAAAGATACAGTTTTACTATTGTTTCCCGAAAACACACCTTTAAATACTTATTAAGAGTTTGTTTAAGTGAAACTCCACTCAGTTATGACATTATAACAAAGGACGAAAAATAGATGTATATTATACATTATGCAGTAATAAGAGAATGTAACGGATTGCATTAAGGGAAAAGAAATAATGGATGCCAACTTATTGGCACAATAAAGACTCGCATCTAACCAAACGCTTTAATATTTTCCATAAAACTTATTAACATAGACCATTGTTAAAACATAATCTGTTTTTTATTTATAATTAACATTACTAACATTACAGTAGAACAGAGTAAAACATCATGGTCACGAATTTCACGTCTCACCTCTCACTTACTCATCCCTCCATTTATGATGACACCCTTGGTCAATTTGAGCAGATAAATCTTATCCTGGCTGTTCACTTTCACTGTAACCCTGCATTTAAAACCATGGTTGTCAAAAGAATATTAAGACCCTGGTTTTGCCCAAATGAATCAATAAACAAGGATGGTTACTGCACTTTCACCACAATAAAGCCGGGATCATTTTCATAAGTGTCCAACAATTCTGAAATTGAAAGTCACCTTTATTTATATAACGCTTTAACAAAATACATTGCGTGAAAGCCGCTGAACAACATTAATTAGTGAAACTGTGTCCATAATGCAAAAAATAATGTAATAATCATACATTATGAGGTTAAAAACAGTTTGCATTGGTTGACTTGTGCTTTGTGTTCACACTCCTTTAGAAATAGCCTTGTATTAACACACTTACTGAAATAAGACATATCTCCCTTCTAAAATGGAAAACCCACAATTTTCATGGTTTAATTTCTACTAAACCTCCTTTCTGTAGTGGGCCCCAGATTATAATATATATCAGGCCCGATATTTGTTGTTACATGTACGTGTTGCATAAAGCATAATGTACATCAGACTAAAAGCTTCCAGCACTCTCCTATCTAGACTTAGACCGAAATATTACTATATTAATACTGAAAGAACATGAGTCATCATAAATCCCCAACTGCAAATGAATCACTTTAGTTTGAGTTTTTGGAGATTGAAACAGGTACAGATATCTCACCTGTCTGGCGCAGTTCATTGGTTCCCTGCTGGATGATTCTGATCTCGTTCTGGTCCATCAACGAGATGCTCTTGTCTTTGTATGATGAAGCAATAGATGTGTTCTACATCAACTGAAGAATACAAGAGAACAACAAATCTATCAGGATATCAGCATCGATAAATCCAGATCTGATCATTCTAATGGTAAATGTCAGTCTTATGTCATGTGAGTGTATAAAATAATCTTTAACTTTATGTTTCAAACAGAGATGGACATATATGTATAATGTAGATAAAAGATGGCAGCTTTACAGAAATAATTCAGTTAAAAATTAAACAAATGTATTTATTGTGCTTCAGAAAGCACTGCAGTAGGTTTGACGGGATGTGCTCTTTTTGTTCAGGTGTAATGTCAAGGTCTTTCTTTTTGTTGTACCCAAAATAACTTAACAGATAAAGGTGTTATCAATACCTTATTAAACTCGCTGTATTATAACATTAATAGTTTCAACCTGAAAGCTACAAGACAAGACTCGAGGAAAGATTCCGACTTCAGTCACCACGGCAACTGGATGCAACAATCTACTATTTTAGGCTCAATTTAACACCCATATTACAGTTGTTAACCCTTAGAAACTTAGAATGTATATATAGTCGCTCAACAAATTTGTCTATGGTAATTATTTCAAATGTCCTCCATCAGGATTCTCTGCAGGCGAAAAACTGAACAGACAAAGAACATCTTCACCGACTGAACTTTAACTGAGAAATGGGTGTAATCCATTACTCTTACATATACAGAACGAATAATCCAAGCTTTAATGTTTAATGGTGTTGATATAGTGTTAACCTATTGTCTTCAACTTATTTTCCAACCAATTTTCGTCATTTATTACTTAAGATTTGTGTTAATTAATATTATATTGCTAATGGTTTTTAGCTTGTTTTAACATCTCTATAACTTTGTTTTACATATAATATTCAGTCGACTATCAAGACTGGATAGTTTGAAAGTTAAAATGCTCAGCATTCATGTAAAGAACTTGCTATTGCAATCATTTGAGTATTAAAAGGAGTGATTGG
The DNA here is from genome assembly GCA_033220385.1 of Triplophysa yarkandensis. Taxonomy (NCBI): domain Eukaryota; kingdom Metazoa; phylum Chordata; class Actinopteri; order Cypriniformes; family Nemacheilidae; genus Triplophysa; species Triplophysa yarkandensis. Next base: position 6,142,578 of record CM065654.1, read on the forward strand.
GTAACACTTGTACTTTTACAAAGCAGTTTGAACTCAAAAGTGTGTTGGGAGTACACAAACAAAACCAGGGGATTTCGTAGAAAAAACGCAGGGTTTATCCTACATTTCATTTTTTAGGCCGCGTGTATTTCATTTATGGCCCTAGAACAATGGAATCTGCTATATATCTGCTTTATTTTACATTTACATTTACATTTAGACATTTAGCAGACGCTTTTATCCAAAGCGACTTACAATAGTCGAGGAGACAATGAAGCTTTATATATGTCGAATCCTCCTTTTTCATAGTAGTAAACATCTGCTTGGATATTTTGATTGGATTTACTTTATTTGTTTTTAGATTTGAAATTACATTTTCAGATTTGTAATTTTGATCTTGGATTTATTATTTGGTTTTCCAATTTGTTATTAGGGTCGCGAGTTGTTGTTTTGGGTTGCACTTCTCGGACACCGTAAAAAAGTGTTGAATTTTTTTTTTTCACATTTCAAGAAAATGGGAACACAAAACATTTTCTCAAGACATCATCTAATGGTGAGTAATATGTTAGAATGTTTGCATGGTCATGGAAAGTGGTTCATAAGAGTTAAGACAGCAAAGACTACACAAAGTGTTGAATGAGTGATGTTCACACAACAGGACACATAGACACGTCTGTGAAAGTGCCACACACACTTTCGTCACTGAAACATATGTTTCACAAAGCACCATATATAACCCACGATATAAGATTAAACAGATTGCACATCTTTTGATATGAAACAAATCTTTTTCAGTCTTGACACAGCAAAAATCATTGGGATTCATCTCTGAACTCTCTCTGTGTGTGTGTGTGTGTGTGTGTGTGTGTGCGTGCGTGCGTGCGTGCGTGCGTGCGTGCGTGCGTGGTGCGTGTGTGTGTGTGTGTGTGTGTGTGTGTGTGTGAGTATGCGTGCGTGCGTGCATGCGTGTGTGTGTGTGTGTGTGTGTGTGTGCGTGTGTGTGTGTGTGTGTGTGTGTGTGCATGTGTGTGTGAGTGTGCGGTGGAGATTCGGTGAGGTGTTAAAAGTTGATTAGGTGTCTAAAGGTCACATAGCAGAAACTGTCACTATCCCATCGGACTGCACTCACCAACCTAATGAGCCGAATCCTGCTCCATTTACTTACTGGAGCTGCCGGGACAAACCAGTGTCATGCCAAAAAGACTCATTTACAAAAACCATGATGCCAGAACATTGAAAAATAAACTTTGAATATTTACACAAGATAACAAGTTATAAAACAGGTTAACTGTCATATATACATACCATATATATATATATATATATATATATAGTCCTATATGACAATTGGTGTCCAATTATCAGTCATGCAGTCATTGCTCCCAGCCCGTTTTTTCATTATCATTCGACATGATCAATATTTGAAATGTTTTTTCTTCTGTTTTTAACATACACCACTGGCCGAGTAATGATGCTTGGCAAAAGATCGACGAGGTTTACATGCCCCATAAAGTGTTCATCATTCCTGTAAAGATCAGCTTCTGAATTCAGTCTGTGATTACATGGGTGATCTTGAGTGGCGGTTCAGAACCAACGCTCATGTAAGCATGAGCAACAGAACCAACTGTAAATCTAATATGGAGAACGTGGTCCAGTATGTTCTCCAGACAGAGATGTGTGGAAATCCTGACAGTTCTTCGGTAAGAAGCGCTGCTCAGCTCGGCTCGTAATTGTCCATCCTGACACTCAAATCTATCATCACGTCTCAGGAGACAAAGATTGTTCATTAAAGTGAAGCTGTGACTTCTGACCTGACCCAACCTTTGACTAATTCAGTCTTTTGTTATGCATCTTTCAGACAGCTGCATTATGGTCCGTTTCTAACATCCTGCATTCGGTTCGATTCCGTTCCCTTGCTCTTGTGGCCGAAGGCTAAATAACGAGGCAATGAAAAACGGTGAGAAAAGAGTTCTTAAATGATTAACGTCATGTGAAGAATGACAATGTACCTGCAGTAGAAACAGTATATTTATATCTAAAGAAAACGATCAACATCTCTCTTAAAATCATCTTCATCTAATTGAACATCCAGCTGTCATCTTAATGTGCCAACGCTCAAGATATGTGAAACATGAAGATCTTTATAGACCGCATAAACACAAATAAAGATTATTCGCAGTAATGCCATAAAAGAATCATATTTTGTGCTCAACCTTTTGTGCAAACATATTCTTTATGAAGCCAAGACATGTATTTATTTTGAAGAGTTAAAGCAATCATGATGGTTATGATGCTGCGCACGAAACATAGTTACAAGTTTGTCATGTAATGACAACTAATCATAAAATGTTGAAATAAATTGAGGACAAATGTCCCATGCATTATATCAAACCTTTTTTTTTTATATTTATAACAACAGCGGAGAGAGAGAGAGAGAAAAAGGTGAAGGGACCAGCGATTGTCATGAGAGGTAAATAAATGTTATATATATAAAATAGTAATTAATGTTAATCCTGACATTTGGAATCTGCGGTTCAATCACTTACACACGCACGCGCGCACACACAAACACACACACTAATTAAAGAAATAGGCATTTTAATAAAGCCTGCTGAAAACCCCACGTGTGTCCACCGTCTGCCAATTACGTCGGACCGCTGCCTCGCCACTGTGATCAGAATAACAACAACGCTCCAAATGGCATATTTCATCCGCTCGTCCGGCACAAAACACAGCCTGTGGTGTAAGGAGAAGCTCCCTGGCAACACGTGAGTGACACAAGCTCTTATATGTGCACTCCGGGGAAATAACTCCCTAATCCAGCGTGCACTATTACACTGACAGGCGATGGGCTTCATCGTGTGAGGATAGAAAGCCCCCCGCCCCACCCCGTCCATGAATCAAAGAGCAGGAAAAGTGTCGGAACAGGAATGACGCAGTATTCTCAGACTGTGGTGATTTAAAAACGATGTGGCACATGAGTCGAGTGAGCTCGGAGAACGTCTGTCGCCTCGCTGTTTACCTGCCGCCGCTGACACGGCCCTCGCAACCTTTTGTTTCCCCGCGCCGCGCTTCTAACACGCCGTTCCTGGCTTTCCTCATTATCTTTTCAACCTTTCGCAGGAAACGAGAAAAACAGAAAAGGTATCGCCGGTGCGTAGGCGTCTCGAGCAGGCCACCGAAACATCGCTGCATTCAAAATCCATTTAACATTAAACTAGTGAGAAATGCCAAGCGTTTGCTGTGCCGTTCGCAGAGGAGCGGAAAACATCTCTAATGCTTTTTAATTGGTAATGAGAAGTTAAATACATGCGACGCAAAACAGACAGAGAAACCAAGAACCGAGCGGGTGAGATTGATGCCGCGGCTCAAAACACACAAACCGATATGTAGAGATCGAATTGATAAAAGCTCATAAGAATGATAAATCATTCAATATCTCAATTACTTTCTCATCAAGAGAGAGAACATGGAAACTTAGGCCTCATCTGTGTCTTAAATATTTCTCCTGAATGATACGAAATCGGAAATCTCAAATGTTTCAGAAGAGATCTCAACAATGCCTCAAACTGAACTCAGATTGTGGGCTATCAAAATTCTGCAATGAGTTATAGACTTTATATTTGTTTCGAACCTGTAAAAGTCTCTGTCCTGATTAAAACAGAGAAAAGTATTCCAACAAAACCTTATAACCCGTTCTTGAACATCAACTTTAGAAAAAAAAATTACAACATTTTGAAGATTGCTGTACAGCAAAATGAGAAAACACACATGATAATAACTGTATATTACTTTGGACATGTCAAATGTACACACAAATGTGTGTCAAACATTCTGGAAGTGTTGTGCTGTTGGTTACAACATTTTAGATGGACTCAATGGACACGAGTGGATTGTTGCAGGCGAGAATAAATGAACGATGAAGAAAAGAGGCCTTAAAGACGTCAAACAGATATCCGCTTGAGAAGGATTCTATTGAACATTATACACCGAGAAGACATGATGATGTGAGATGAATATGCGATTGAAAGGATGTGAGAAGATCTTCTACTGTACAGCCTCACTCTGAGGACTTACACAGTCAGAACATCACGTCAAAAAACATTTTTACCAGATGAATGGTTAAAAAATGTCCAGAATGTGTGGTTATTGTAAAGTGAGGGTTGTGTGTGTGTGTGTGTGTGTGTGTGTGTGTGTGTGTGTGTGTGTGTGTGTGTGTGTGTGTGTGTGTGTGTGTGTTAATGGACAGTGTGTGTAGAGCTTCATTCCTTTGACACATTACGCTCGCTCTGACATTAATTAACTGCACTTAGTAGTGAGCGAATCAGGTGTTGTGTCAAACAAGCCAATGGCAGAAATTCCTTTTCAGTCGGGTCCAGGGGCGGTCGTTTTTCTCCTCCGACTCCAGCGAAATCTCTCAAACCAAATGTGCCGCTAAGCCGTCCCTGCACAGTTTGATATTATATTAGCATCACAAAGGTTTTCCCACCATCTGTGACACAGCCGCAGGGGGCGGGAAGGAAGGATCATTTGCTTTTTATAGACAGAAAACTCTTGTGTTTCTTCAAGAATGTGACCCGGGATTGAAAGAATCAGAGCAGCTGTATTTCTTTACAAGGCACAACAGAGGAAGAGTCGCATTATCACCTGCAAAGACAATCCCTACCCTAAAATCCTTCAGGACAGTCAGCGATAGGAAAGCAAATCACGTTTCTCGCATTGCACGAGCGTACGCACATTCCAACCGACGTACAGTTAGAGGAGGTGAGCTCTACTTGGCATGGGTTCTTTATAGAGAAGAAAAGACTTGGCACCTCTCAACATGTCTTCACTATAGCCGTTGTCACTAAAGTCTGGTTTTGTGCCAGTCGCCTACTTGTCAGAGCAAGATTTGCCACAAAGATGCTGCATGAGAAATACTGCTGATGAGCGCCTGGCCTTCCATCCGGACGGGTACCTCGGAGAGCAGAAAACAGCCTGTAGTGTGACACACATCTACCGCCGGACATTTTGTTTGCAGCCTTGGAAATATTACGCAATTGTCCCTTACTGAATAAAAGCAATGCGTCACAATGAACGTGTGTTATTTAGGTCTATTTACACTAATGTTGTTTAGAGAGAAACAAATGAAATCCAACATTTGGATCTGACCGGTATCCATTTGGCCTCCAAAATCTAAGGAGTATAAAAAAATCACGGTGAATACACAACAAACCAAGGTCAGAGCATGCTTTTTTAATTCCTCTACACATATTTAAAATTATATTCCGACGTTGGCTAAACAGTGCATCCGGTGTATTTTTATAATAATCTATTAAAGGAATTAGTTTACAGGATGGTTACTTAAAAAACTATTATTTTATCATTTTCATCACCTGTGAAGAACTAAAAAAAGAATTATATTGATCTCACAGGTAAAAACATACTATCGTGTATTATCTATTATATTTACAACATTCAATTTAAGAGTAAACTGTTAAGACCAATAAGCTGTGATAGATAAATATAACATCATCAAATCATTTTATCAATGACGTGAAAACAGATTTTATATTTGGTGAGAAATAAGTAAGCATATATACTGACGATGATGTGTAAATGATGAGAATGTGAGGCTATAAATAATTGAATTGATTCAAGCCATTCAAATTCAGTTCAATGATTGAACTGAGATCGGGACTGTCTAAATGGATTTATTGGTTGTTTCGTGATGTCAAGGCCCGACACCATTATAATTCAGCATTACTCGGAGCGCTTTAAATGTGCTTTACCTGTTCAAAAACTGCCCTGTGTACAGTATATCAAAATATAGAGTTTTGCTCTCATCTGAATGCTGAATACACTGAAAACCAAATGACAAGAAACCTGAACTTATACCCATCTTAATGAAGAGTGACAAAGGTCTCTGGTTAAGGAATAATGATGTTATCATATGATGCATTTATATTCCTTCATCATATGTCACATTAAAAATAAAGCAGGTCCGGTTTATCAACGCTAAACTAGGTTTGGTTTGTGTTCGTCAAGTTCTCTACATTGTGAGCTGTCTACAAGCACAGCTCATCTTTGAACATCTCAATTAAGAAACGGTCTTGTTACTGTTACTCTATAATAAAGTACTCTGCAGTAGAATCTCTGTGTCCGTGTGTCAAGCAGTCTGGATTTTATTACAGTATATTCACAGTATGAGAGCGTGTGAAGAAGAAAGAAAGATAAAGCGAGCATGTGCATGTCTGTGTGTGAAACACAGCGATGTGTGAAGGAAGGCGAGAGGGGAGAGCTTTCTCTCCTTCTGTATTCAACCTCTCTCTTTCCCTTAAGGTTGATTTTAGACGGCGTAGAGATTTTAGACTGCTGGTTTTAATTCGAACTTGTGCGTCATTGTCCGCGTCGACAGTCAATGGTCACTAGGCGTCAATCGTCACGCTTGTGTTACCAAAACAGTACTCTTAGAAGAACCGGTATTTTTTGGTTTTCTTTTTTTTTTCGGTATATTTCAGTTAAATACAGAATAGCACTTCGTATATTTAGATCATTCATTCGGATATGCGTATGTGTAAACCTGATGCTATAGCAAATGAAGGGGTTCAAGCAGACCAATCAGATTTTAACAAAGGTGTGCGTCAGGTAACGTCATTTGCGGATTTTGCTCGTCTACGTACAAAACAGGATTACGTATTAAAATGTGAGATGACATCTGAATTTATCTGAACATGAGTGTGCATGGCCTTAGGAACTTAGGACATGAAGACTGTTGGAATAGAATTGCATTAGTATTAGTCCATGTTCCCATCTGGCATCTTTTTCACAAGAAAAATGTACACGGGTGCATTTAAAGTTTAAAGAAAAGCACTTCAGAGAAACTGATTCAAAAAGGTTTCATAATGATCGGTCTGATTAAGAAATTCTTCTTCTATTGCGATCCTGAGGATACGTTCAACTACTGACATAACTTCCAGACCTTATAGGTCCAGATAAGAGCATCGGGTAGACACAGAGATGAAGCGGAGAACAGAAGGCAAGAGATGAGGAGATGTTATAATAAACTGATCAGTTCATTAGAATAAAAGAATATTATTTTTGCGTTGAGATGCTGATTCTATTCCATTGCGCGTCTGTGCGGAGCCCCGTCAGGACCTAAGACTCTGTCTAGCCTAATCTAGCTCTGTACTCCTAAATCAGAATTTCATAATCGTTAAGAAAATAAAATTTTTTTTAAGCAATTCACATCTATCAATGGGTAATAAACCCATGTGTGCACACAGAAAAACAATTAATAACTAATTAAACAAACTATATTGAAGAATAAAAATAGACTTTAACTACTAAAAAATGATGCTCCGACAGGCGCTTTGGCCACCGTTTATTTGTTCGTTCGTTTTTTTTTTACTTGAAAAGGTGCGCTGAGTTGCAGCAAAGATGTCGACCGTGGCGTTTATAAAATAAACAGTGTATAACATGTTCTATAGGCATTACCGAAACAATAACAGCGGCATATAGGCCTTTGTGTTTGTGTTACTAAATATACCCATGAAACATAATTTACTACATCTTAAACATCCTTATATGCAGACAAAGAGTACAAAAAGCATTTTGGGCCTAAACCTGGATTTGCACATGTGTGAAGGTGTGTAGTGTCAATATACAAATTGCCATTACAAACTACTGGTCTGCCATGTGTAATAAAGTTTTTATTTGATGTGTTGTGTTAAATTTTCAGGTGCTGTTCAGTTATGATGAATATTGCAGGATGCATAAGTAACAATCACTGCTGTGAGATGCCGCATAAAAAGAGAGAGAGAGAGAGAGAGAGAGAGAGAGAGAGAGAGAGAGAGAGAGAGAGAGAGAGAGAGAGAGAGAGAGAGAGAGAGGCATAGCTAATTGTGATTCTCTTTCCCGTGATGCTGAAGCAGCTGGTTGTATTTATGCAGGGTATATCTGAGATGACAGGAGGGTGCGGGGGGATTCGGTAAGCGGGGAGGGGGTCTAAGCAGGAAAACAAAAACGATGCACAATGCTGAGATGTGTTACCTGCACCCGACCAACACATTCTGACACGCTTCTGTTAAATCCCATCCCAAGACTAAACTGATACACAGCCACCGAAAATAAAGAGACATCATGGACCACATTTACATGAGCACCAATAATGATGTTATTTCTAACATCACCTCTTCGCTCCCATATACATGAATGTTTTATAAATCTGATTATTTGCAATAATATACTACACAGAAACGATGTCCTATAGGCTATAGTTTTAATACATTAATACATTATAATGTATTTCAGTGCCGTGATGAACCTAGAAATAAGATGAGGAACAGAGACTACAGAAGGAAAAACTTAATGCACACCTTCTTTAAAGCAACATAAATGATGTTAAAGTGTTCACATTCTTTTTGCTATTAATATTGCATTCACTACATGAGTTAATTTGATTCTGCTTAATCGCATTATTTTAATCAAACTATTGTGTTTACATGAGGTAAAGCTGAACCACATATAATGCCAATATCCTATTATAATGGCATTATGAGGGTGCATGTGAACATACTGTAGTCACTAACACAGAACATAAGGTCTGTGAATATGTGACAAAGAAGATTTGAGCGCTGATCCGGACAGATTTCTGAGTAAATATAACTTTTCGTTTTTAACAGACTTGCCAATTATATCAAATAAAAGCAAGTTTTAATTATAATGTCTATAGCTGTTTTGTGTGTTCACTGTGCTTCATTCAGGTGCGTGCGTGCGTGTGTATCTGTATGTGTGTGCGTGTTTATCTGTGTGTGTGTGTACGTGTGCGTGCATGTGTATCTGTGTGTGATCTCATGTCAGAGCTCCGGCTGTGGACTCCACTGAGAGAGATCAATGAATGTCCACACATACGTGTGCAGGCACACACACACGCGCGCACACACACACACACACACACACACACACACACACACACACACACACACACACACACACACACACACACACACACACACACACACACACACACACACACACACGTACAAACATACACTGAGTATTGGTATGTGATGTTAAGTGAATCATGCAGTATAATATCCAGGTCTATATATCAGTATTCTAGCATCACTCATTAAACACATTTTCAGACTATTTGCAGCTTCATTAAGCAGAGTAACAGTGAGTGAAACCATACGTATCCTTCACTCAACTGCATTCAATATAGTCTATAGATTCAATACTTGTAAACATGATTCATATTACTGATATATGCATGAAAACATGGATCCTTTGGGCTTAAAGCATCCAACATATTTGATACAGATTGAAGGCTGTCCGATTACCATTAATGACAAAGATTTTTATTATTATTTCCCACATTTTCCCAACTGATATTGTAAGTTTTCCTACGGGATCCTACTTGGGTTCAATCTTGCAACTGTTCACTAAGTGTCAAACTCTTTAAAATATATGCATGCTCAGGGCCAGTACATTAATAACTGTCCGAACAACGCACATAACAACACACAAAAACAACACTATAACAATTCACAAGAATTTACATGAAAGTCATACGGAAGACACAAGTGTCAGTTCAATCTGTCAAAGTTAACAGAGACAGTTTTCAATTCCTCGCTGACTACCATAAACTATAGAAGGACAAGTTATTGTATCATTGGTTTTGTTAAACACAAAAGAAGATCTTTTGAGGATTTTACATTTAATTTCAATGATTGATATACTAATGCAGTTATTTGTGCCCCAGAATTCATGTTGCCTACATTCTCCGAAATATCTTTCTTTATGACCAAAACAACAAAATGTATACAGGTTCGAGTAGTTGACAGGTACATTAGGTTTAGTAATTATGTATGCAATTTCTCTAAGGGACAAGACAGCGATGGGAAAGCAGGACAAAGGAACGTCGAGACAGGATGCCAACTCTGGTTGCCATATTGAAATCTATACAGCAGAAAGATCTCTTAAATCAAAAAAGTGTACATGAGGTGTAACCACTGTGATAATGTTATTGAAAATCTATAAGAGCACCAGTGAATCCAGTGTCACAGCGCCCCTGTCGTGACATGCCTTTACACACCTACTGTGATTATTTTTGACATCTGACTCAAGAAGCAAATAACCCACACAAACAATAAAGAATGACTCTTAATGAACAACCGCATCATCTCTTATTATATGACATACTCAATGTATCTGACAACTATATTCGGGAATGGGAAATATGACCTTCCACAGCTTCATGAAATTGAGATTTACTATGAATAAAACACAATCATAGTTTAACCACTATAACTGTAGTACGTTAGTACAACAAATGGCGACTCAACGTTCTATTAAACCAGAGTGAACTATTGACAGCTATTCATCTTCGTCATTTTATTACTTTACCGTACCTTGTTTGACCTCATAGGCAAAAAAAAAGTGTTTACTCCTATCATTTGATCCCAAATTCATATATCATATGTAAAGCTCATATATTATTTTTTCTGTACATTTTATACTTTGCAACTCCATTTTATTTGTGTTACTTTTATAGTTTTATACGATTTTGAATTGTTTGCAAATTGTATTGCTAGTGACAGAACTACTAAGCACTATTTTAAATATTATAATGTTAAAGTAAAAATGAGTATATTTAATATCGTGCCAAAACAAGGCCTGTAGCTCTCAGTCATTGAACGTAATTTTGCACAACCATTTAACCTTTTGGATAATTCTATATATGGTCATAAATATCCGCACTACAGTCTGGTTTTAGTTAGCAGGTTTAACTTAATACTAATCAATGTTAATACAATGTTAATCTTTCCATCAATATCTTTTGGAGATCTTTTAAACCCTCTGCCAAATAACCGGATGTTCTTTAGGTGAATAGGATAGCTAGAAAAATGGCAGGCCCTGGTTATTTGCCCTTTAGTAATCAAGATTATCGATCGGAAGCTTTGTGTGGAAGAGGGGGTTACGCATATCCTTTGTTCTATTCAAGCTCTTTATTTCCGTAGAACCTAAGACAATCCCACTTCTGAGTGAGGTGACGAAAATCCACTTCTTATTGAGTTCACCTAATCAATGCTTCATCTGTGTGATCCCGGACAACCCCCCAAATAACAGCCTTCGAAAACCGGACCCACCGGGGGCCAATTCCCACTCCCACAACCCGAGATTGTAAAGGGACGTGCCATTTTAGGCTTGCCACGGGCCAATTAAAAGAGTCTTGTGCGATGGGTGGGGGTGTGGGCATCCCATTAAGTGGATAAGGTTAATGAGTTATTTGTATGGTTGATGTCTTCCATGAGTTGGAAAGGTTAGACGCCTCTACTCAGCTGCCCTTTGGAGTTGTGGTGAAATCCACTCCATTTACACGCTTTTCCAAGCAACCATAATGAGGGTCACGCTGCTCCATGTGTGCCACCGAAAGCCCATGGAGAAAACAAGCTGGTGAGAGACAAACAAAATCTAACTTTATCAACAATCCCAATCCAACAAGACGAGAGAAAGAGAGTGCATCAGTGACGTTCTTTACCTGCACCCCGAGGTTATCCCAATCGAGAACAATTTGTGTCTTCACTGTCTGTGAAAATGCGACCACTCATTAATTCTGAATGTCTAAATGCCCGTAAGTGCATGCCAATACCGTTTATGGGTCCTTCTGATATGCCAGCTGGATTATTCTAGCAGCCTTTCTGTACCTGCAAAAATATTTCTTTCTGTTTTTGCCTTGGTTTCCAATACAGACGTCTTAACATTATTCAACCAACAGACATTTATCTAAGAATCAAACTGTTGTTACACTTTATCAAGCATTTTTCCTAACCAATGAGTAGATTTGTCTTGTTTAAGATAAACCCAATTAATGCTGACACTCAATCATATAATACGATTTTCATTTTCTTAATTATGAGCGCTTCTCGACGGTTTCTTCCAATACGCTCTTCCTAAAACAGAGATGCCAATGCGTAATCCCAAAAGTGCATGGATAGTATACAGCTCATGTGAGTTAAGGGTTAAGTGAGTGTCTTATGTGGGGATGCAGCGATTCAACAAATCAATGATGAAACAAATCGCCTTTTGGGAAGTGCCACGTCTGGTCACTTTTATTTATATGTTTTTGGTACCTTTTTGCATATCTATACTGTGTCTAGTCCCTAAGTTGTTGGAACTACAGAATGAAGGACAGTAACCGATAAATCAAAGCCCTAAGTGACGTTCACACGCTTGATTCGGCCTTGACTGGGAATGATCCTCAATGCCTGAGGTGCTTGTCCCTAATTGTGATCATGATTTAGATTGAAATGCCATTTCAGAACTTACACTTTAACTGTACATGACATCAGGAGACACAGACTCAATCAAGCTTGCGTCTTTAAATACGTGTACTTAATTACAACAAATCGCTGTAGACTATCAGAAGCTCTGTAAACTCAATAATGACCAAACACAGCTGATGTCTCCTTCCAAATGATGCGTCGGTTTAATATTCTTCGACTAAAGGCGATTACAAGAACACAAGTAAGAGCGAGGGGTTCTTTTGTCTGCTGATCTCTGGTGTGAATGGGCAGTGGGTGCTTCTTAAGAGCAAGTATTGGACAAACACAAACAAATGAGGCAGCGTGCAGTGACTCACTGCTCTAATGAAGCACTGTATTGACTCACTGAATTTGTGCTCGACTCTAAAATGTCTATGTGCTCCCAGCTGCCACTCTGAATACCAATTACTGTGTGCTTATATTGAAGGATATGTGATGTTACTTAGAGAGAGAGACCAGAGAGAGAGAGAGAGAGAGAGAGAGAGAGAGAGAGAGAGAGACCAGAGAGAGAGAGAGAGAGAGAGAGACCAGAGAGAGAGAGAGAGAGAGAGAGAGAGAGAGAGAGAGAGAGAGAGAGAGAGAGAGAGAGAGACCAGAGAGAGAGAGAGACCAGAGAGAGAGAGAGAGAGAGAGAGAGAGAGACCAGAGAGAGAGAGAGAGGAGAGAGAGAGAGAGAGAGAGGAGAGAGAGAGAGAGAGAGAGAGTGAGAGAGAGAGACCAGAGAGAGAGAGACAGAGAGACCAGGAGAGAGAGAGACCAGAGAGAGAGAGAGAGGAGAGAGACCAGGAGAGAGAGAGAGAGAGACCGAGAGACAGAGAGACCAGAGAGAGAGAGAGAGAGAGAGAGAGAGAGAGAGAGAGAGAGAGAGAGAGAGAGACAGGAGAGAGAGAGAGACCAGAGAGAGAGAGACCAGAGACCAGGAGAGAGAGAGAGACCAGAGAGAGAGAGAGAGAGACCAGAGAGAGAGAGACCAGAGAGAGAGAGAGAGAGAGACCAGAGAGAGAGACCAGAGAGAGAGAGAGAGGGAGAGAGAGAGAGACCAGAGAGAGAGAGAGAGAGGGACTCGATGTCACAACAACAAGAAGGTCCTGAAGTCTAGGAGAAGCTGTCCTAATATGACATTGACATTCAATTACAGCTCTGAGATGGAGACATTTCATTGTCTGTTTAACGTTTCACCATAAAGATAGAGTAAACCCGGCATCAAAATAAAGACATCATGCTTATGCTGTCGTAAGAAACTATCACCTGTTTTTCAACCGATTAAAAATATGCCATCGCCAATGGCCTTTCGGTCTGTGAGCCCACATGATTTTTGTAGTACAGTTTGATCCCCATCCCGAGCATCCTTCATCAGTCCCAGTGTTCTGTCAGAGTCCTGTCTCAACGACACTATCCCATCGAAGATAAAGTAAAAAGCCCTCTAAAATGATGTAGTGGTATTAAGTTTTTGCTTATATTATTGAGAATAACAGTATAAGCCTCATAACAAATAGATTCAGGATTGATAGACTGATTTAACCCTGATTCTTTTATTCGACAAAATTCTCAGCTGCGCGTTGTTTTCAAGTAAGTTTGTCTTCATTATGTTGATGTAAGGTTGAATTCATGTGTATATTTGTTGGCAGTTAAGTTATAAATAATGACCCAGATGGAGCACCCATGGACCCGCTGGGGTTCTTTTCAACATGTAAACAGGTGATTTAGACCATTTAATGGATTCATCAAGAGCTGCTATCCGAGGTGAACACATCACAATTCTCATGACAACCGTAATGAGCGTCCTCACATTCTTCATCTCATAACTAATTTGAGAAATTTCCAGCACAAAGACATAATTAGATAAACTAATTAGACACGGTGTTCAAACGCACAGAGATCCTCCACAGTTCACCTTCTCCGCCTACCTGCCGTCTCCTAAAATAGACCGAAGCCGACGTGAACATATACGTTTATTCTGCTTGACGATCATCATCGCGTCGTGAGTGCTACCGCCGCATTGTGTCGAGGTGGCGTGCGGGACTCATGTGCTTCACAAACCCTGAACGAGATGCAGAACAAGACCGTCGGAGAGCGCGGAGGCCCGCGTGCACGAACCTCTGCGGGAGCATTAAATGAGAGTCAATAGCATGGAGACGGCACGTATGGATATTCCCATCTCGGGAGAGTTAATTATTTATCGCAAATTGCCCCTAGAACAGCTTAAAAATGTGCCACAGAAGGAAGGAGCTGAAACGAAGAGAGGCCGGGGAAAGTGAGAAAGTGAGATAGGCCAGAAAGGATGAGACGTAATTGATTTCAAATGTGATGGGGGAAACCGCGGTCTCTGGAGAAATGTGGAGCTCATCAGTGCGGAAACGGCAGTGCAACACGGCTCTTTAGAAATTACAATTAAGACTCAGACAGCATTAAATACTCTCCTAAAAGAGACATTAACACCGAAAAATTTGATGAAAACAGAGCAATTGAGTCGCATGTGTCAGGAACAGTTCTTGTTTTCAAAGAAACATTGAAGAATACTCCAATCCGTCAATCGCCAGCCTGAAATCACTGACATCCAATAGTACTTGGGGCAAGGCTTCTGACTTATTACTCATATTTGTTATTATTTTTATATTATCCGATGTGAAATCTTATCATTAATGATATGAGAAGTGAGATGGAATGAGTTTGTGAATGAAACCGAGCTGAGTGTTTTCCCTTACGCTTTATTCTTTATCTTAAGCTCCAGGGACAGTCCGCTTGTTGTCATCAGACGTACAAGTGCGGCTTGGATATATGGGACCACAAAGGCAAAGCATTACTATAGTATTGTGTTTATTTAAGATGACGTATTCATTTCATGATCATAATCCATGTTAATCCAAACATGCGGATACACACATCAGTTTTTTTCACTTTTGTACGGATTTATAGACCAACAGTAACATGAAACAGCATCTTGATCAACCATCAGTCAAACACACAAATAAAGCTGTAAATACCATATGAAAGTCACATGTGAATACGCATCCAGTCTGACATATGTGTATTTAGTTTCTAAATGAAATGAAGTTTTTCTCTTGATTTGTTTTAAATTCTGGGATTCTCTTTTTTCCTCTTACCCAACACATTTGATACAGCCTTAAATTTGCCAGACAGCAGACATCAGGCTAGATGTTGGGAACACTCCCAAGAATAAAACCCTGCCTAGTAAAAGAAAAAACAATCCAATAACCTCACCAGATTTGAGACAGGATTGGGATTTCTAGCGCAACCAAAACTAAAGTCAAATAGGTTTGTCACAGGGATGCAGAAATCATGTCATTATCGCATTTATGAATCAACACATCATGTTTGTTGTGACTCATGTGAGTCATTAATAGGAAAGCGTGTAGGAAAGCGTGTTCTACCCATTAAGAAATGAAGAATATCCAGGTGTCGAAGCTTTGCGGATGAACAATAAACAAGGACTTGTTCTTTCTCTCAGAATAGCCTCTGTTTGGATCTTGTGTCCTGTTTGAAATGTGTCTCAGGTCCAGCGAGGCCATGACAGATCCCGGCACGCACTGCAAGATGACAGTTACGTCTGCCAGCTGGACCCCAGGCTTCTGGACAATAACAGGTGAAAGTGTCCACGAGTGAAGTTCAGCTCGCACAATAGCAGAACGTACAGCTGGCCTAGAAAACATTTCCAGAATAAAAATCTGATTTTAATAACGTGTGGAGATCCGTTAAGCCACCTCCTTAAGAAAATAAACCCATCCCGACAATGAGTTTACAATGTTGAGCTATGTTTCATCGGTACAGCTGACCGTTTAACATCTACACTTTTCTTTCCCTTTAAATCTCATTGACCCCGATAATTCATTTTGAATTGACGAGATATATTGATTCAAAGGACACTGGGAGGCGGGTCCTAAAGAGTAAGGATCTAAATGTGACAGACATTAGGAAAGATGCAAAGCAACAAGAAAATGATACAACTAATAATGTTCTGAAGATCAAACGGGAATTATGTACAGTTGACGCATAGAATACAGGTTCATCTATCTTTGGAGCAATTTAGACATTTTTTGGATTTTTCATGATGACTTCAATCCCTGTAGGCGTTTGTATATAAGGCATCTTGACAATCCAACAAAGCGTGTGTCATTCTAAAGAACTTAAAGTGATATTGGCTTGATCTTCATCTTTGAGCAAAGCCTTTTCAAAACCACTGACGCACTGATCATTCTAGCAGAAAGTCAAAGGACTTCAAAACATAACACTGCCAACCTCTAGCGGAATTACACACTTATTATCTGACATTTTAAAAGCTTATTATCTAAAATACCATAACAAAACCATTATATAGTGTGTTTGGTGGTGTCAAAGTGTAGGGTTATTTATCTGCCAAATAACATCCATCCAATAAAACCCATCTTTAGAGTACGGTTGGGCATTGTTTGGGCACCAGTGCCAAATCGATACTTTTGAAACCCTATGGGTGCCGAAACAGGGCCTGAACCGATACTTTTAAAAAAAGACACATGGTGGATGACACATGAACAACTTGTTATTCAACGGAAACGTTATTTAAATAAAACAATGTAAAACATGTTTAAAGTTTACATAAATATCAACATAAATACAAAACTTAACAAAAACAAGAAAAATATAAGCCACCTAACCCGAAAATATGAAATATGAGCATGTTTCCTCGTCCGCGTTTGCCAGCCGCTAACTTTGAGATTTAATTTAAACAACTCACACATAGAAAACGTGCAGACATGTGATATATTTCAATAATCGACACAGCCATCTATCAGAAACTCATCAAGCTGTTCAACTTTACACGGCGCTGCGCAGGCCTCACAGCAGACAAAAGTTATTAGATCAGCCGTTGAAATGAAGCAACCACAATCGTGTTCTGATTCGGTCCGGTACGTGTCGGTCATATGGGTACCCAACCCTACACATGAGTACTTTCATTCTATTTCCTTCTCATTATAACCGTTAAATTCATGACATTCTCTGTTGTTTTCTGACCAGGTCTCTGCTTTTTATTACACATTTAAAACCTTACCTTTAAATAACCAAGGCAATATATGCTTTCATATACAACAGTAAACCGAGGTCTCTAATGCATGGGATTTGCCGTCAAACGCAGTATTATAACACATCTAGAGTATAGATGTAATAATGACTCCACGGAACAGACTAACCACGGACGAACTCGCTCATAACTCATAACTGCAAATATTTCCTCGACTATTGTAAGTCGCTTTGGATAAAAGCGTCTGCTAAATGACTAAATGTAAATGTAAATGTAAATTTCACTGTGGTGGCGCTGTTTGGTTATCAACGCAATAAATCGCTGACAAAACTGGAGAGAGAACAGCTGCAGTTTTCAGCCAATTGCTTTGGGTGTAATTGTTTTATTGGGATTTTATACACAGAATCTCGTAAAAAACGATCCACCATTCACGTGTGGCTTAAATGATGAAAATAACTGGAGGCTTATGGTAATTCATAGCCAGCATTCCAGAGCTTAACTTAAATGGCTGCTTTTCAAAATTGCATTTGAAAGAATCAAATTTGTGATATTCACATATTTAAAATAGGCTTCAATTGTAATTGTAATTGTTTTTTTATTTTAAACTTTACCTTCCAACAATTATAGAAAAAAGCAAAAAAAATCAACTCGCATTTAGTTTTGCAATTACTTTTCATTATTTATATATAACTTCTCTAAATCTATGTTTTTATATCTTGTCTTAGCTACATTATATTGCCAAAAGTATTCGCTCACTCTGCATTGACTCGCATATGAACTTAAGTGACATCCTATACCTAATCCATAGGATGCGATATGATGTCCGTCCACCTTTTGCATCTATAACAGCCTCAACTCTTCTGGGAAGTCGGTCCACAAGAGTTAGGAGTGTGTTTATGGGAATTTTGGACCATTCCTCCAGAAGAACATTTGTGAGGGTCACAGACTGATGTTGGATGAGAAGGCCTGGATCTCAGACTCCGCTCTAATTCATCCCAATGGTGTTCTATCGGGATGAGTTCAGAATCTGAGCAAGGCCAGTCAAGTTCATCCACACCAGACTCTGTCATCCATGTCTTTATGGACCTTGCTTTGTCATGTTGGAAGGGATCAGCTCCAAACTGTTCCCACAAAGTTGGGGAGCATGGTATTGTCCAAAATGTCTTGGCATGCAGAAGCATTCAGAGTGAGAGCGGATCGAAACTCTTGATTTTGATTATCTGGATGGCTGAGGGAATCATTTTGGCAATGTATTGTATGTTCTTATAATAACTAATTTAAAAAAGAAATATGTGGAATCGTGTTGGTTTGTCATGATCATGCAACCCTACTTTCAAAAAACCACAACACAAATTTCTCACTTGAAATCAAATTTAAAGTTATGAACAGAGAAAATACAACTTAAAATCGCTTCCGTGGCCGACATTATCTTTTTTTAAAACTAGTCCCCGGTCCACCATTAACATTCCAAGAATTTTGGAACAATGATGCAGCGAAGGATAGATCCATAAAGAACCAATGTCGGTTCACTCGTTGGGGATCATCAAACTGAATCACTTGTTTATGTGCACGAAGCAAACTTTGCTTAAGTTTATCCTATTTTAAATGACTTGAGCGAAAGTATTAGTGATGCTCACCTCGACAACACCAAATAAGTCTTTCTGGCGCCGAGCGTTAAGCGTCTCCCAGTCTCTGTTCGGATGGTTGTGATGTACCTGCAGTCATCTGGATGTGAATCAGCTCTACACATGACTTGAATATGATTTCATCCAAGAGCTCTTGACCACGGCCACTACAGGCCGACAATTTACATGCATAAAACCACCGCACCATTCACAACGAAAAAAAACACATCCATCAAGAGCTACTTAAAACCCAACAGAGCCGCGTACAGGGAACGACTTAATGTCGCGTGTGTGTAGTACGGTACAGGTTTTAACACTTGCGTGCCATTTGAAACTTCAAATCTGCACTTTGGCGTTTGCCAAGAATGAGTAGAAAAAACACCCTGTGTGCCAGAACAAGAATCTGTGGAGCTTTACTTTACCAAGCTTTACCAGCAGAACATCCCCACAGTTGTGTCATTGAGAGAATATAAACATTACACGTAAAAAAGATTTGTATTGTGTGAAGCGTGAATGAACATCACCAGTGTTATGCTTCTATTCACAAGATAGGCTGAGGCTGTGTTTGTGTGTGTGTGTGTGTGTGTGTGTGTGTGTGTGTGTGTGTGTGTGTGTGTGTGTGTGTGTGGTGTGTGTTGTGTGTGCGTGTGCGTGTGCGTGTGCGTGTGGCGTGTGTGTGAAAGCCTGAAACACGAGGCTTAATATATCCCTCAGGAGAACACCGAGGTCTCTCTCACGTTAAAAACAATCGAGTCGCTACAGCTTTTCTTATAGACCTCATCTAAGCATTTCAATCCAGATCTGAAACACACACACAACAACATCATTTAACCAAACAAACGCACGTGAAAATCCTATGGAGTGTGATGATGAAACTCATGGTCAACCAATACACATCTGACAACATCAAGAAAAGAAGCTGACTGATGAAATACTGAAAGGCCTGTAAGAGTCTTAACCTCATTTTTCAATTTCTATGTGTGTGTTTGTGTAAGTTGTCGTAAACAAACTGTGAAGATACAAATCCTAACGTTCACGAAAAAAAGCGAGTTATCATCTTTAATCAGATGTCTTGGACACGCCAGGATTGTGGTCAATAGGTTACTTCAGCCGTTACAGAAGTAACATAATAAACATGAAGTCGTCTCGTCATTGGTGCTGATACAGTAACTGAGAGCCCAGTTGACCAATAACGGTAGACTAGACCGTTTGACCAATCAGAGTACACTGGGAGGTGTGGCTTAAAAAGTCAGGCACTAAATGCTTTACAGTATAGAGGAAAGCAGCGAAGCAACAAGACGAATAATAAAACTAATCAGGCGTTCTTTGAACATGTAACCGTATTTACGTACAGTTGAGGACACAAACCATCCAATTACCAATATGTTCATCACTATCTTCGGAGCATCAGCAAATAATACACACTTACTTTGAACAATACACTAGAGAAAAACCTCGCAGCTGGACGAAGTAAAACAGATTTCTCATCAATCATAATATTAACATCATCCTTCCACAAATGTGTTGTTGTGTAGCTAATAACGATTTTTCTATGGCAGTAGCTTACAGCAAAGCAGCTTTCTGAAATCTCCGAGGTCAAGGGCTTTCAATTAAACACAAACTAACAACAAACCCACAAGAATAAACACCGCGTACAGTCCGACACAAATCAATACAAGTGAGAGAGAAAAGAAACAATACATGAGACCGTTTTACAATTAATGCACTGCTCATGTCCCAAACATCTCTGGACAGATTACCAAATTCAACGTATACGAACAATTCTGCGATACATTCCCAATGCATGAGCTGTTCTGATGCCTCGTCGAAAATGGAAAGTGCAGAAATCCTTCATTTGTCGTTTGCTCATCTCCATTTAATGTATTTCTACCCATGTGCGTGTAACCCCTCATTTAACCAGACAAACCCGTCCCTGTTCCAAATATGTTCCTTAGTAATGAGTTCGCTGGTGAAAAAACAGGACATTGAAACGAAAAAACATTTTCAAGATCGCAACACCACCAAATGATGAAACTGCAATCCCTTGGCATGAGGTTCTCCAAATGCAAAACCTCAAACCGGCCCATCTGAGCATCTGCTGTAAATACACTCGGACCCGTGAGCTCCATGGTTCTTGTTGTGATGAGTACAGGAGAAAAAACAGCAGACAGACGCTATGACTAAAACACTGGAAAGAACATGAAGCCATTGATAGATGTGTGTGTGTGAGTCAGTGACTGAACGCCACAGATCGGACTGACAGAGAGCTCAAAGTGTCAATGACGTTCCCTTCTTCATTACAACTGCAAAGCCAACATTCATCCCTTTATCTGCCCAAATCTTACATGAAAACAAGGATTCTCTTTGGGTGACACTTCATGTATTGATCCAATACACAGAAAAAACACAAATATTGTCATAATGTCAAATGTTCCTGTGCAGTAAGACTCAAAACCGAGCTGAACTGCCTGCGTGAAGATTTTCATTATTATTATTATAATAACATCATCATATCCACCAGAATTTAAGATCCTACAGTTTAAAATCCTACAATTAAAGATCCTAGAATTTAAGATCCTAGAATTTAAGATCCTAGAATTTAAGATCTTACTATTTAAGATCCTAGAATTTTATATCCTAGAATTTTATATCCTAGAATTTAAGATCCTAGAATGTAAGATCCTAGAATTTAAGATCCTACAATTTAAGATCATAGAATGTAAGATCCTACAATTTAAGATCCTACAATTTAAGATCATAGAATGTAAGATCCTACAATTTAAGATCCTACAATTTAAGATCCTAGAATGTAAGATCCTACAATTTAAGATCCTACAATTTAAGATCCTACAATTTAAGATCCTACAATTTAAGATCATAGAATGTAAGATCCTACAATTTAAGATCCTACAATTTAAGATCATAGAATGTAAGATCCTACAATTTAAGATCCTACAATTTAAGATCCTACAATTTAAGATCATAGAATGTAAGATCATAGAATGTAAGATCATAGAATGTAAGATTATAGAATGTAAGATCATAGAATATAAGATCATAGAATTTAAGATCATAGAATATAAGATCATAGAATGTAAGATCATAGAATATAAGATCATAGAATTTAAGATTCTACAATTTAAGATCCTACAATTTAAGATCATAGAATGTAAGATCATAGAATGTAAGATCATAGAATATAAGATCATAGAATTTAAGATCATAGAATGTAAGATCATAGAATTTAAGATCATAGAATGTAAGATCATAGAATATAAGATCATAGAATTTAAGATCATAGAATGTAAGATCATAGAATATAAGATCATAGAATTTAAGATCCTACAATTTAAGATCCTACAATTTAAGATCATAGAATGTAAGATCATAGAATGTAAGATCCTAGAATGTAAGATCATACAATTTAAGATCCTAGAATGTAAGATCCTAGAATGTAAGATCATAGAATGTAAGATCATAGAATGTAAGATCATAGAATGTAAGATCATAGAATGTAAGATCCTAGAATGTAAGATCCTACAATTTAAGATCATAGAATGTAAGATCATAGAATGTAAGATCCTAGAATGTAAGATCCTAGAATTTAAGATCATAGAATGTAAGATCATAGAATGTAAGATCCTAGAATGTAAGATCATAGAATGTAAGATCATAGAATGTAAGATCCTAGAATGTAAGATCATAGAATGTAAGATCATAGAATGTAAGATCATAGAATGTAAGATCCTAGAATGTAAGATCCTACAATTTAAGATCATAGAATGTAAGATCATAGAATGTAAGATCCTAGAATGTAAGATCCTACAATTTAAGATCATAGAATGTAAGATCATAGAATGTAAGATCATACAATTTAAGATCATAGAATGTAAGATCATAGAATGTAAGATCATAGAATGTAAGATCCTAGAATGTAAGATCATAGAATGTAAGATCATAGAATTTAAGATCATAGAATGTAAGATCATAGAATGTAAGATCATAGAATGTAAGATCCTAGAATGTAAGATCATAGAATGTAAGATCATAGAATGTAAGATCCTAGAATGTAAGATCCTAGAATGTAAGATCATAGAATGTAAGATCATAGAATGTAAGATCATAGAATGTAAGATCCTAGAATGTAAGATCCTAGAATGTAAGATCATAGAATGTAAGATCATAGAATGTAA
>CM065654.1:6170699-6190699 GCA_033220385.1 Triplophysa yarkandensis
GCTGAGACATCTGAAGTGGATCCCACCGACTCAGGCGGTCCCAGGATGTCAGAAAATCTCAGCAGAAGGAGCTTACATTGCGCCGGATATAGAACGTAAATGTGCTTGTGCCGATCATTCGTTGCGCACTATATATTTCAGCGTTCCACAGATCTGTCCGGATATGGGGAAAAATTAGAACAGCTTGGGCAGACGTAAACCAGGATGCGTTGTTGGTGTCGCTCACTCCTACAAAAGCATGGAGGGGGGTTCATCAGCCTTTAATGTGCCACAATGAAAAACCTGTTGAGAGCATTTGTAAAAAATGTACCGGCGACAATGTTCAAACCAAATGGTTTTGGCCACCATATAATCCAAAGCGCCAGATTTCCGAGATTTAGAGCGGAAATCCTGATCATAAAGATGTAAGAAATATATTCTTCCGTGTTAATGTATAGGATCTTAAGATGGCTTCCTTTCCATAATAATGTAATTACTGTGATTTTCAAAAATCCTTGTCAATATTTTTAGCTTCATGATGTTAATTCCTGAAGATATGCTTGTCATTTTATTTTATTGCCTTAACCATATTAAGTTTATTGCCCGTGCATCTATGAACATATGGATTTCCTGATGTCACTTTAATCTAACACAGAACAGCTGCTGATCTATTATGAAGCATCGCACCAACGCAAATCACCAACCTTCCAATCACAGCTCATATAATCACAGTCATATCACAACCATCAATCATTACCTCAACTGACATCTCTTTTAAACTCATACATACAAAATTGCCCTTTAAAGACATTCACTGAATTCAGTTGGTCCAGCGTAACCCTGTAAAACAATTTGTGATATTTCAGAACACTACAGTGGCAGAGATTACATCCGATTTTTGCTTATTTGCTGATGATGTTTTCAAAACACACGGTTGAGCAGTTGGCCTGGTTAGGGCTACTGTTAACATGGCAGTGAATTCCATAGGAGGACCCGCGGTGAATGCAGATAAAAATAACTAACTGTTGTAAAAACAACACTTATGCATTTTTTAGTTATGCATTTTCTATTGCATTTCTGTCAATAGATCCTCCAAAGTGTTACACGTTGATTGTTGAGGAATGTATTGTTAGGACAATTATTGTATGTGTGACTGTACATTTAAGGTGGACATTTCTCACATGACAGACAGCTGACAAACATTGCTACCACACAAATGCGTTCTTTTTACTTTGCAAGAATGCACATGTCACTTCACACATAGCTTCCCTCTGTGGTTGAAGCTTCATCTGTTGCTTCATACTGTTATTTAATTTGACACCTATATTCACATCCATGTTATTCTGTCATTTAAGTTATTTTATTTGACTTATGTCATAACAAACTTATAATAAATGTTGAGTGTTACAATGCACATAAAACTTGAAACTCGATTTACTCATCAGTCAGACATTATTTTATTTATGGTGACAGACACCCAGTGATTAATGGCTGATGAATACATTGCAATGAGGTCTTATTCTTATTCACTATTTGGTATAAATTAATGTTTGTTAAAGTTTTATATATATGCATATATTCAAAGAATCCATTCCAAAACTGTCCAGATGTATACGACACACTTTCACCAGACAAAATACCTATGTAACAATGTATGTATTAGTAATATGTACATTTCCATAATAAAAACAGCTAGCAAGATGTCCCAATTATGCAGACAAATAATTTAAAACGTGGCTCAAATCACCTTGACGATAAGAAACTAAAGGCATGTCATGGCATAGGCCTGTCAGACTGCAGAAAAAACAGCAGAGGTCTCATGGACGACGAAAGAACGTCCGTCTCGGATAAATCAATGAGAACATTCTTGACGTTCAGCTGTTGGAACTGATGGAGACGTGATGTCCTCCTTTCAGCCAGCAGTCACAGATCCTGAAGACGTGACGGAGGTCAGCACGAGCAGTTCCCGCAGCCCTTCACGCTGTTCATGATCTCCTCCTGCAGTTTCTTACGCTCCTCTTCTTTCTGTGATCTTCGCTCGGGCATTTCCTCGCCCTTGTTGTTGCTATTCAGAATTCTGCTGTTCTGTGTGTTCCACAGGTCTGCGTACAGGCTCCCTGGAGTGTTGAGAAGACTGTCATGATTGCCACGTTCTGCCACCTTCCCCTGAGACAAAGGGCAAGAAGTCAAAGAGTGAGAAAGGGGAATCAATCTGCGGTGTGCTATAGATCACCACAGAAAGTCATTTCAACTTGTCAACAAATGAGAAACGTGAACAGTAAAAGCAGATCATAAGCAGACATGATGCTGTGATATGCCTGAAGATTCATCACGTCTGATAAGGACACAGTCTTATACTCACAATACAAGTCTAAGTTGCACTGTATTTTTGTTAAATCCTTTTTTTTGGCACAAATACAAACATTATTTTTCATTAAAACCCAACTTCACCACTGTTACTACCACTCTTAAATATCATTCACGAAGATTGTGTAAACAAACGTGATGTCAATAGTAAAATTGAAAAGTGTGACATAAAGGTCCTATTAAAACAAAATTGTGAGTTCTTGATTACAACAATGACATAATCATTCATAGAATTGTCCATTCTTGATATCAAAAGAGGCTGCATTGAAATTTAATTAAAGGTATCAATAGTTCATTGATTACAATTCAGAAATCTTATTTCAGATATCAAAAAATGCAATTCTTACTAGTACAAAACTGTTTTGGATATTAATAATTGTGTAGTAAATAATGATAATGTCAATTCTTGATATTAACAATTGAATCACTAGATGTAAAAATTTCTATTTTGATATCAATAATTTTCACTTGTAACAAAGCTAATTTTTGACATAAGACTGTTACTGACATTCCCATTCATCAAGAAATAAGTGTATCAATTAGGAAAAATTTGATTCTTGATTCCAAGAAATGTCATGTAAACTAGTAATAAGCTTATAGTAAAAATGTAATTGTTTATTTCAAAAAAATAATAAACGGAGAATAATTTGTAATAACCATAATTTTTGGTTTCATCGATAAGCCACGTTGTACTGTGTACTTTCACGTATTGAAGCAATGTGTAATAAGACCTGAGATGTTTGTGTCAAGCTTTGCTTGAACGGGCGCAGACTGGCAGCTAATTTGCATGTAAAGAGACACACACCCAAAGGACCTGCTCTTCTACAAAGACACAAACTGACATACAGGGTTAAGAATAATAAAAGATCTGTGATATAATTTGAGCTGAAACTTTACAGACACATTCTGTGGACTCCTAAGAATTATTACATTTTGTAAAAGGGCTAAAAAACTGGACAAAAAAACGAATGAAGAGTGGAAGCTTTTAAGATGAACTGATCTGAGTTTGCTTTAATCCTCTTGGAATGAAAAAAGTTTTGATCTTTCCACAACCGACTAAATCATTGGAGGCCTGGCCATTGGACAGTCAGTATATTCCAGTCCCCATGTGTCATACAGAGAAGTGATGTCATATGGCTTAACTTGTTTTAAACCACATTTCTTTAAAAGTGTGGTTGACATTTTCCTGTTTTTTGTGTTTGACAAGTTGCCCATGTATGTTTCAGACTTGTGAAATAGCAAATTGAAGTATAGAAAAGAAAATAGCTATTCTATATAAAAGCAAAGGATCACACAGATATGCCTCAAACGGCTTGTTCAGTGAAGGTCAAGGTCAAGGCACACACTGTAGTGAAGTGAAGTATTGTGTTCCATACTTGGAATTTGTGCTCTGCATTTAACCCATCCAGTAAGTGAACACACACACACTGTGAACACACACAGTAAGTGAACACACACACACACACACACACACACACACACACACACACACTGTGAACACACAGTGTGTGAACACACACAGTAAGTGAACACACACACACTGTGAACACACACAGTAAGTGAACACACACACACTGTGAACACACACCCGGAGCAGTGGGCAGCCATGCCGCGGTGCCCGGGGAGCAGTGGGGGGGACGGTGCCTTGCTCAAGGGACTCACCTCAGTTGTGGTATTCCCGCTGGTTCAGAGTCTCAAACCAGCAACCTTCGGATCACGAGTCCAAGACTCGAACCACCAGGCCACGACTGCCCGGTTGTAGGTTGGCAAATTTGACGATTTGAATTAGCTCGTCCAAATGTTTACGTAATTATAGGAGGCGTAACCTTAAATGCGGTGTTGTGTATGATACCGCAGACATGTCCAGGACAATGGGGATTTGGTTTTGCTTTGTTTGTTTGTTTGAGAGAGAGAGAGAGAGAGAGAGAGAGAGAGAGAGAGAGAGAGAGAGAGAGAGAGAGAGAGGAGAGAGAGAGAGAGGAGAGAGAGAGGAGAGAGAGAGGAGAGAGAGAGAGAGAGAGAGAGAGAGAGAGAGAGAGAGAGAGAGAGAGAGAGAGAGAGAGAGAGAGAGAGAGAGAGAGTGATGTGGGTGTACTCGCACTGCCTCTAAAAAGACTTCCAACTACAAAGCAAAGTTTGAAATGAGCTGCACAATGACATTTGAACGTATCTCCCAGCGGTTTTCAATCAATTACAACCTTGCTTTGGCAAGTGAGACTCAAAGACGACTGTTTTTTAGCAGCAGAGCGGTTTCCACCGTACACTGCAATTATGCCCTTTGTTTTATACTAACGGCCAACGCATAAATTCATTTGGATATTTCTTATCTTCCTCAGACTGTGTTTTTCTCTCTTGACCTTCTGCATCATGATGCTTCACAGTAAATGAACAACGCTGATGTGTTGTCACATGATCCAAACATACAGATTCTACACACAAGTGTCTGTTTCGCTTTAGATAGAAGATCAAAATACTTTTCCTTAAAGGACATGATATCTTTATTATTGACTAAATAAGGTCAGATTGAAATCAGTGTTTAGAAGGCCAATTTCCAGTTCTATCATTTTGAGCGTAAAAAATAAATCAACCAATTTTCAGTTGTATTAAAAAGGTATTAAAAATATTGGCAATGAAAATATAAATTTTAGTCCTTATTTATAAAAATATGTGTAATTAAAGCTATCGTTGATCATTTTGTCATCTTTATGGTTATAAATAACTATTCTGGATTAGTCTGGATTTAAACATTTTTTCTCTTAAGCAAACATTCTTCCAAACATCATATATTTTCAACAGCCAAATAAAGGAAACTGCACACATTTTTAAGATCATCAACATTTCAGTCAATGGACCCTAAACTTAGTGATGAACTCTAGTATCTATCCAAAGTTATAAATATGTGGCTTATTATTAACAATAAATGAATTAATTATTTTCAACTCTGAATATTAATCTAAGCGACTGAATAGACACAAGAGATTTTTTCTGCTTTAAGCAAAGATGTGTACGTGAGTGTTTTTAATGAGATTTGTGAGTGTTTCAGCAGCTGTCACACACTTCTCGAGATCTCAGACAGGCTTACCTGATGTAATACAATAATCTCATCTGCATCTACGATGGTGGACAGCCGGTGAGCAATAAACACAGATGTTCTATCCTCCACCATACCCTTCATAGAGTTGAGAATATTCTGGAAAGAAAAGAGTCATAATATCACAGTGTGTCTTTGCTTTCTCTTTATTCTGTGTGATGTTTCATTAAAAATCCGTCCGTCTCGTACGACAGTCAGCTTTTGATGTGATTGACGGGATTTATATGAAGACTCTTCTGACACATTAAAACACTGCTGGTTGAGCAAATACTTACTGTTCTATAATAAACCTGTTCTCATGACAATGAAAATGTGTAAATATCATAACAGAAAACCAACAGCACAGATGAGAATGATCTGTCAGTGAGGGTGGTGACTTCTCCAATGCTAAAATCTTCATAGAAATGATAGAAAAAAATGCATCTCCCATGTCTTGACTACAGGAGATGTCTTGGTCTCTCACCTCCTCAGTGATGGAGTCTAGTGAAGACGTGGCTTCATCATAAAGTAGAATAGGTGGATTCTTCAATATGGCCCGAGCAATAGCCACACGCTGCTTCTCTCCCCCTGACCAACACAGATTGAAATGACCATCAGTATGACCAACAATAAACTCAACATTGTTACTAAGATGTGCTTCTGAACCTTGATATACGTACCTGATAGCTTCAGGCCTCGCTCTCCCACCTGTGTGTCGTACCCATGAGGCATTCTGAGAATGGCGTCGTGGATCCCGGCCAATTTGGCAACGCTGTACACCTCCTCTGGTGTGGCATTGATGTTACCATACTGCAGATTGTAATATATGGTATTGTGGAAAAGCACAGCGTCCTGAAAAGACAAGAATCATTTTAAGGCAGATGACTTATAAGCAGTTTTTTATGGTGAGATCATCTTAAGTTTCATGAAATTTATTTTTACATCAATTGAAATTAAGTGTGATCACTGTTCCCATGGTACCTAACTGTTGAGAGATATTTTAAACAAAGCAATATCAAACCAGAAAAAAGTTTATGGTCACATCATCACAATGCTATTGTGTCTTTTAGTGGGAGAGTGGTTGCCGGGACGTTGCTAAGGTCAATGTTATGTGGGTTTTTTCCCTGTGTGGTATGAATTTTTGTAGCAATGTGGGGCAACATGGATTTTGGTTAAAGATATTTTTCCAAGTTAATTTTAACAAGTGATAGTATTCTCACCTGCGGTACCACACCCAAAGCTTTCCTCAAGCTTTCCAAACCAACATCACGAATGTTCTGGCCTGCGATGTAGATGTTTCCCTGCTGTGGTTCGTAAAAGCGGAAGAGCAACCGAACGATTGTGCTCTTGCTAGAGAAACACAATGTTGGAGTGTAAGGATTGAGACCTTGAAAATGTCAGGTTTCCAGCTTTTATTGAACTTACCCAGATCCACTTCCACCAACAATCGCCACCTTCTTCCCTGCTGGAACTTCAAATGAAACGCCGTTGAGCACCTTCTGTCCCTCCAAGTACTCAAAAAACACATCCTCAAATCTGATAGTGGCATCCTGAGGTTTAACCAGCAAAGGTGGAGCCATTTCCTTCTCCTACAGAAGACAAAAACAACCGTGTAGATTGTTTCAAACGTGTTTCTGCACAGTTTATGATGAATGCAAAGAGCTGAGTAAAGCAGAACAAATCAACAGTTTTCAACAAGAGCTATTTGCAATGACAATTACAGCACTGTGTGCGTGCGTTTACACAGATTCTATGCACAGATGTGTTATTAGAGAAATCAAATGATGGTCTTGCAGTACTGGTTTGATGGCCAGTGAAAAGCTTTATTGATGTCTGTGAACAATCAGTCACATTTTATTCACAGTAACAATTATAGACATAAACCATCCCCGCTGACGCTGTGACAGAAATGCTTTTCCAATTAAAACAAATACACCCACATTTAAAAATCTAAAAAACTATATTTAAGAATGTTTCTCTGAAAAAATGAAACAAATAAAAGAGCCGTTAACAGACCTCTCTCTTTTTTTTATATTCCTAACATTAACTCTCTGTATATGATTTCAACAGACTCCCAATCGCACCTTTATCTTAGTGTCCACACTGAGGAGTGTGAAGAGTGTGTTCATGTCTATGAGAGCTTGTCTAGTCTCTCTGTACACCGTGCCCAGAAAGTTAAGGGGCAGCGAGAGCTGGAAGAGAAGGCCGTTCACCATCACTAGATCACCTACTGTCATCGTCCCTGCAAGAGAAACCAAGAGAATTAAAAATGATAAATTCTAAAATTTGGAAAAACTATAAATGCCTAAGTGAGTAAATATCCCAAATCCTTTGACCAGTAATGGGAATTTGAGAAAATATTTCAGGTGCAAAGAAAAGCACTGATAAATTAGACCATTGCGAAAAATATAATTAAAACGACATAAATTATAAAATGACATATACATAACATAAGGAAATACACCCATTGCTTAAAAAATAAAAACAGACATTGGCAGAAAAAAGCATATTGGAAAAGATAATGCATGACCAGTGTTCACCTGCCATTATGCCTTTACTGGCGAGCACCATGATAGCAGTGAGACCAACGCTGAAGATAGCACTCTGACCAAAGTTAAGCATGGCCAGAGTTGAGGTGGTCTTCAGAGAAGAGGACTCATACACCTTTAGGAAACCGTCATAGCGCTCTGCTTCGTACCTCTCATTGTTGAAATACTGACATACAAAGAAAAATATGTGTCATCCAAGAATACTCGAAACAAGAAGGTATTTAGAGACATTAGCTCTTACAACACTAACAGAGACTCACCTTAACAGTTTCATAATTGAGAAGAGAGTCGATGGCAGCGTTTCCGGCGTCATTATCAGCTTTATTCATCTCGATCCTGAACCGCGTCCTGATCAAACCCAGATTCATGTATTAGTAATGACATAATGCTTTATGAGACAATAATACATACAGAACATGACCATCATACCTCCACTGTGTAAAAGCCACTGTGAATGCAGAATACGCTGAGAGAGTTCCCAGAGTCACCAGCGCAAACTCACCACCGCATTTATAATACTGCACAAACAGACAACATATATAACACATGCATCTACATCAGCATCATAACATATGTTTTCTTTTATCATTTATTAATTATCCTTTAGGCTTGATTCTATATTCACCGTATGGTCAGATGTAAAGTTTTAATGTGACGGGACTGCAGCAGTGTAGTAAGAGTTTAGTGAAGTGTGTGTCTTACCAGAATACCGCTGACCAACAGCATCTCAAAGAGAGTGGGCCCAAGGTTAAACACCAGCGCGCTTAGAACAAAACTGATTCCTCGCGTGCCGCGGTCGATGGCTTTCGACAGCGCTCCTGTCTGTCGGCTCAGGTGAAAGCCCAGGTCCAGGTTATGAAGATGGAGAAACACGTTCTTCGCTATCCTTCTGATGGAGCTCTGAGCAACTTTCCCGAACACGGCGTTCCTCAGTTCATTGAAGAGCGCTGCTCCAGCACGAGACAGGCCATCTGAAGAACAACACAAAAAAAGTGTCAAATCTCATGAGGTCAAAATAAACACATTTTGTATAACTGCAACAATTGGGGTTAACCCCTAGCACGTGCTGAAAGTAGAAAAAAAGGCTTATTGTTCTCTATGCACTTAATTAGAAAAGGCTGTTTTACTGGAATATGCCTTTAACTAACAACAAAAGATGATCAAAATCAATGTCCTAATAAACAGATTGAAAACATTTTTTTAAATTTTACTTTTCAAATTATATTTCTTTATTTTTACAATAGAATAAAACAACAAAAACAGAAAGCACTAGCAAGGCAAACTGTAGTTGAAACTGACTTACAATACTGATAATACACTTTTGTTCAAAAAGCAGACGTGAAAGGACCTCTTTACAGTCATATACACAATATTTATTTAAAAAAAAGTGAAAGTTCACAAAAAAACTAAAATCTTTTCATATTTTATTCATCTCCGGTTTAATAATCCTGTATGACTTCCTGCAAATACAATAGAAGATATTTTGAAAATGGTTAAAAACGACATCACCAAACCCCATAAACTTTCAACAAAGATCTTACAAATTTCTCAAAAAATCTTCTTTTGTGTTCCGTCAAAAGTAATCCCATCCAGGTTTAAAACAGTTGGGCAGCATCACTAATAATCAATCTGAAATCCAAACACATACAGATTTTCATACAGAGAATGAAGGCGTTCACGAATCAAGTGTGTATGCGGCATGATGAGCTCAAGTGAGGATTCATGTCTGCACTGAAGATGACGTGATGTCCTCCTCTTCACTCAAGAGCTCCTGAAGCTCATTAAAACAGACAACATCCCATCACACCTAGATATACTGTACAATCCTCTTGACCCATGACAACATTGACTCACTATACTGACACTTTACATTATTAACAACGGCTTTAGTGTATTTAGCTCAAAATAATACAGAATGTCTCTTCCATGTGCTGAGATGCAGGTTACACTTTATTATACAAGAAATTATACAAGAAATCACAATGAAAACCTTCTCTCTGAACCTCAGTGGAATGTTTATTCATAATTAACAGATTACCAGTGTGGGTTATTCAATTTTTAAAATCCATGTCCATTCCCAATCTTCTTCATCTGAAAATGTACATCTAGTCTTTATCCGTCTCCCATGACATTAGTTAGACCGAAGATATGTATTGCTACATACTGCCTTACCAGCTGTTTATGAACCGCTAAACGCAGGATGTCAGTCATATTGAAACAGTGTGAGCCGATCTGCATAGACGACTATTGGGTTTTCCCTTAAAGGTGGGTTACTTAGTTTTTTGCATCAATAGCAGTGTTGGTATTGATAGGGGATCAATATGAGCCTGCAGAAATCCATTCTTCAGTTGACATTTCTATGATTTATGCTAAAGTTCATTGCTCAGTTCTATCAAAGAGCAAGACAAGTCTCTAGCTATAACACTCCTTTATATCTTGTACTGCCACCCATTTGGCCATGTTTAGTTGTCCTGACCGTCATCACGTGAGCAAGTGAAAACACTTTTTCGGAGCTATTTTACTGAAGCAGATGAAAACATCTGCCGAGGCAAACCGCCTTACACAAACACACCATACAGCAGGAAAATGAGAACGCAGAGCTGAAAAAGAAATGGAGATAGAAGGCCGCAAATCCTTTAGATCCCAGCACTGCATTTGAGACAGAGGTCACTGGCCGACTCATTTCAGAGACGGGATGAATATCCAGGTAGATATAGAGATGAAAATAATAACACCACCTGGGTGATTCCCAAGACCAATGGATATTACAAGAAGCTTTGCTGGAATGATGGCAAAGGACCTGCAACCACTTTTTTATGAAAGAGTCAATGATGAACAGGGCACAACAAACAAAGTTCAGGAGGTAATAAGACAAGCCTCTCCTGTGCACAAAGCAGATTGGGCACTTTATCCCTTAAATTGGTGGAAAAAGAATCTATTTAAACTCTCCTTGAACTTTCAACATAAAGGGGAGACACAGTTCTGCTGAAGCTTTTTTCATCAAAGACTAAAAGCAGCAGAGATGCTTAAAGAAGTTAAGAAACAACTGAAGGCTCCAGAAAAAAAAAACCTGATACAACCAGATGAAAAGAGTTGGAACTCTGTGTTGTTTATGTTTGAGAGACTATTTGAGCAGAAGAAAGCTATTACCACGGTCCCATGCCTTCATGGTAAGACCTCACACACATATCAATGATCAATTTGTATATAGATGCCCTAAAACCAGTTGAAGAAGTAACAAGGGAGATACCAAGTGAACAATGTATCAGTATTACAAGTGATTCCCCTGGTGTCAATACTTCTCAAATCAACTGTATCCTATAAGTGCCAACGCAGCAAGCTCAACGAACCAGACCTCAGACGTCAGTTTGGTGTCTGCTCCCAAGCAAAGCTCAAGCTCGTCCACAAGCTCTGGCTTTCAAATGGCAGTTTGTCTCAAGTCCTCGCATCCCAGCTGCATCTCACAACCTCCACTGTAAGATTTCTTCAAATGTGGTGGGTCCTCAGAAGCCCATTCCATGGGAAAAATTACTTTCCACTTCTTAGGTGGAAATGAATGGTCCAGTGTTCCTGTCTCTTAGCAGGTTTTCTGAGACACACCTGGGAGTCATTGCTTCATCTGAAAAGGATTTTCTCAAAGGCAGAACGGTCAGTAAGCCAAAGAAGAAGTGCATGATTGTTTTTGAACAAAAACCTCTTACTCTTACAAAGTTTTAAAAAGGGGTTTATTTCAGTTTTGACAAGGACGTTCCTGCCCTTTGTCAAATAAAAGGGATAGAGTTCTCTAATAATATTTTTGTGGGCTTTATTTAATTTTGTTTTTAATTTTTTTTAACATTTCCTTTATAAATGATGACACACTTCTCTCGCCTACAAGAATATACATTTTAGTAATAGTGAATGCTTTACAGCAAGTAATTTTAATATAAGTGAAACTTGCGCAGTATTTACATGATCACCCTTCCCCTTCTGCTCAGCGTTGAGGCATTTTAGCAAACTGTTAGAGGTGTCAGTTGATCGTTTCTAAATGGCAGATATCTTTTTATGTAGGTAATGCTTTAAGAGACTGTTGTTTGGTGATAAACTATTAATAATTGTATTGTATGAAATAGGGGAGTTGGATGACCACAACCTTTGATTCACAGGGACCAAAGAAACAAGTAAACACATTCATTCAATTTCTTCTTAGACTAATTTCATCTGGTCAGCAACAAATAAAATAAATAAAATATATTATAAATATACATTATAAATATACATTATGAAAAAAAACATGGGAACTATCATAACCAGGCTAAATGTCAAACAATTTACCTAATAATGCCTATAGCCCCAAATTTGTCAGTCAAATCTCAAGTCTAGCTTTGGCATGCTGTAGTTGGTCAAGTATGAGTTGTTTCTTTGTCAAGATGAACCGGTATTAATGCTCTTTCCGTTTCTTGTTTATCAAGTGATTTACTGTCAGTATATTTTGTCAAAAAACTGTTAGAATAAACAACGTCAAGCACCACATCTGTGCAGTCACCTGTCCTACAAGGACTGTTGCTTTTTTTGGTGTTTATTAGCTTGGCCTTCAGATTTGGATCTTAATTTCATTTATCTGCAGTCCCCTTCTGGCCATTTCCCATGGAAATCATACTTAAGTTAATTTCAGACCAATTTCTTCTTTTTGTTAAAGTTAACCATCCGTGGTATTATTGATAGTTCCAGTATTGAGGCACAATGCTGCCTAACACCCCCCAGCTGTGGGTTGGTTTCTGAAACTGTGAAATTAGGAACTTCCAATTTCATGCATCCACCGCTTTGGTGTAGTTAATGTAGAGTTTATAGTTCTGGGTCTTGATTGATTGAAGTAAACACAAGCCACAGTACATCAGCTTTCTAATGAGAAAACAAACACACATTCATCTTATTCAGCTTTTCTTAGAGGACTCACAGAGAGACCAGTTTGGAAGAAGAGAATTTCATCAAAGGGTTTCTCTTGGAAGTGTATCCTCAGTTTCGCTTTTAAATTCAAACCTTCAAAAACCAAAACTTCAATGTTTTTAACACATTAAGGCAACTGGGACTTTCTTTATAGTTGTGTGGTAAAATCTGTCTGAACTCCATTGGCGAGCCTAATTCTTTGTTTCATAAAAAAATAAAATAAAGAGAATAGATACAAATTTCATGGAGAGTTTTGGGGCTTTAAAATGGATCATGAGATAAATATTTCATAACAAAATATGTTATTTCATAGATCTGTTTAAACCACAGGAACAGTCGGGATAGTCACGTGTTGTCAATATATATGGGTCAGTCGTGGTCTGGTGGTTAGAGAGTTGTCTAAGCAAAAGGTTGCCAGCAGACAATGACTGAAGTGTCCTTGAGCAAGACACCTTACCCCCAATTGCTATGCATTCATAATTGTTATAATGCTTGAAAGTCGCTTTGGATAAAAGCGTCTGCCACATGAATAAATGTAAAAATGTAAATATAATGAGAAAATGATACAAAACTTTAAACTGAAATCCTAAATATAAAAGTGTCACAACACAATGAAATACAATGCCGGTAATGGTAATATTGACTGGAAACTTTTCATAGAAAGGTCAGCCCACACTTAATATGCAGCACGCTTCCTAAAATAAAGTCAAACACCTGCCAAGACAGGAGCAGGCAGCACTTACAGCCAATCAAAACAGCCGTTGCCATGGTTGCCACAGTGTTTGGCGCATCGCTCAGGTTCAACATGTGTCCCGACATCTGGTTCAGGCCGTCCACAGCATATTTAAACATGAAGGGCACCGTCACATTGGTTATCTGGAGGAAAAACAAGGAGGAAAGGGGAAGGTTGATGTTTTGATAAGTTCTTGCAAGAGCGCTATGACACTACATTATCAGTGGAGAGCCGCAGATCCGCTTCATGCATCCACTAATGGAAATGAAATGGTTATTAAAGGTAATTAAAAGCTGGCCGACAGCTGCAGACCCATGCCAACACCCAGCAGAACATTAGCCAAACGCCATTTCACTTTCAATTCATTTCCCCTCATTTACCCCAAGAGACTCCGAGAGCTTGTGATGCCTCTGCAGCCCTTTCACAAGAAACTGACCCAAACCTCTGTGTAACACCACAACACATCAAGACTGAATGCCCTTTATATTCATACTGTTTTTATCCTGCACCTCTGTGAGCTGCGTGAATTTAACATGATAAAAAAACACTCTGGTTCTGTTCCTTGATTCTGATTAGTTAAGTCAATTATAAAATATAATTTTCCTGATTAATTATAATAAAGTGTATATATCTTTACATTTTGTTATATTCTATGAAACCTTGCTATGCATATGGAAGCATTTATATAGCACATCTATAGCACATTTTATTTATATAGGACATTTCATACAGAGTGGCAATATATATGCTTTATATATGGAGAAAATGAAATAGAAATGAATTATGACAATAAATCAAGGAATTTAATTTTTTAAAAATGATTTCAAATTTGATTTAAAATAAAAATAAATTGAAAAACAAATAGAGTTGTTATACATTAAATATGGTTAGTATGGTGGATGAAGCACAGTCCCCAGGTAATAAATGCTCATCTAGAACGATGAGTTTTGAGTCTAGGTTTAAATGTTGCTAATGTTTTCGGGCATCTAAACTCTTCTGGAAATTGGTGTCAGCTGCGGGCAGCATAACATCTAAAGGCTGATTCTCTTGTTTTGTGTGAACCCTTGGTATTTCTAACTAACTCGATCCTAATGATTTGAGTGCTCTGTTAGGTTTATATTTAGTGATGTGTTTAAGTCCTAGACTATTGAGCGATTTATAAACAAGAAGAAGTACTTTAAAGTACTACATGGTACTGGAATCGAGTGTAATGACCTAAAAACGGGAGTGATGTGCTGAGATTTTCTAGTTCAAGTCAGAATCCCGGCCGCAGCGTTCTGGATGAGCTGCAGCTGTCTAATGGTATTCTTCAGAAGAAAAGTGAGGAGAACATTACAATAATCCATCATACTGGTAAAACCGCATTAGCAGGTTTCTCCAAGTCTTGACTGGAAACAAAATATTTATTCTTGCATTGTTTTTGAGATGATAGTATGCAGATTTAGTTACAGCATTGACATGACTACTGAAACTAAGGTCTTTCTCCCAAATCAGCCCAAGATTCTTGACTTGATTTTTTGTTATTTAAACCCTCTGGTTAAGATATGCATTCACCGTGAGAACTTCATCTTTGTTTCCAAATGCTAGATTTGAAAGATTTTTCCTTGTTTACCTGAAGAAAGTTTTGGCACATCCTTCCTTTTGTCAATGCATTAACAAAGAGAGTCAATGGGGCTATAGTCTTCTGGGTATCATACATGCAGTTTGGTTCTTTCTCATAGCTGAGCAGGAGGAAAAATACGGCTGCAGCTGACTTTTCAAAGATAGTGGCGTGTTTTAGTTTAAACCAATATTCATCGTCTTTCAAATACAGTTTATTAAGTTAAGAGGGTTTAAGTCCGCTTACTCTCGTGCCACAATGCCCTTGGCTGTTATAAAATGCACTGTAACCTACTGTTCATATGGATAATAATATTGCATTGTGACTTATATTCTTAAAAAGCACTTTGTCCTCCTAAGGCAACAAAAAGCCTTTTTTGTATAAACAGATCTTTTTTAAAATATTGATTTTGATTATAGTATGAAATGCATCTAAAAAGGAAAATGCACCAGAGGGTTGTGTAAGATTGGGGTTGTTTTAGATACCGGCCATAAAGATATAGTGCCAAATCCATACTTTTATAATGTAAAGGTGCTGAACCGATATTTAAAAAAAATAAGGAAAATGGTGTAAAACAGAATCAATGCTAAGAACATATTGCTTTTACAAAGACTTAAAAATGCTGCTACTTCTACTAATAATCCACACATCTTAGGTAAAAGATATTCAGATCCTTCTGCCACCAATCAGAATACAATGCCTGTCTGGGTCGGAAGTTGAAACGAGCAGTAAAATGACATCATTTCATGGAAAACACTCACCTTGGCCCCGGCGAGCAGGCTAAGAGCTATGACCACACGAGCACGAAGGTCCGGTCGATCTTTGGGCCAAACATACATCAACATGGCTCCAAGAATCTTTGACGTGTTGACTTCCTTCAGCTGGAGACACACATAGCCAGAATTTATCATCAACAAGCAAACATCTCAGCACATAACTTAAACTACTACAACCTTTTAGTCTATAAATCAATAACCATAAGGCCTTCGGATTAAAGATCAAGGATAATAAAACATACATTGCCTGTTGTATAATCTTGGCATTTCAAAAAATAAATGTTTTATGTTGTTCAAAGTCTTTTTGTCTGTTCTGTCAACCTAAAGACATTCTAGTAATAACTCGTCAAGCATTGTTATGATCAGAACATTCTTACTGTGACACTGCCACCTTTTGGTTGGAATCTGTGAGCACTGATATCTTGGCATGAAATCCATGCCACAAGTTTGTGTTTGGTCTAGACAGCACTGCATATCTCTTTAAAAAAAAAAAGCTTTCTACACCACTAAACTAAATCTACCTGAAGATTTCAGTGGCATTCTTACCACATTTTTGGGATCTGCATTCAGTCTTCCTCCCGCATTTCCATGCCAGCACTGTCTCTCTGAAACCTGTAAATGCTAAAACACACAAACATAAATCCTTAACAAAACACCAGTCTTGCGCTGTTTTTATACATTTCTGACAATAGAATGTTTAATCATAATATCTGTATGTGACTCACTTTCACCGCTTGCAGAATCTGCTGAGTGTTTGGGCTTCTGCTGATGGTCCATGTTGATGCTCGGTTGAAATTTGACTTGAAACGAAAAAGTATGAAACTTTCACTGGACAGAAATCAAGTGTTTTTTCCATATTTTTGAAAAAACAATAGCCTCATCATTATGGCTCAAATTATGAATTAAAACAAAGGGAACTTTATGCCTAGAACATGCCCAAATGGTATTCAAGGCTCATCCCAACTCATTGTTGGTCCAGTGGTTCTAGTGTTACCTGCCCTTACAAAAATTGCACAGGCCCCACCAAAAATGTGTTAGAAAGTCTGCTCTGTTAAGTGTTATTTTATCTGGGAGGTCTTAAAGGTGATGATCAGTGGAATGTCATGTAAAAATGTCCATTTCTGAAGATCAGGTAAGATCTGGAGGATATACCGTTTGTGTTCTGATTATGTTTTTATAACATAAGGGCAAAACCCACGTAGAGATAATAACTCAAATATAACAACAGTGGTAAGTCTCAAACTTGGATTTTTAAGAGACTTTGTCTGGTGATAAACTATTATTAATTGTATTGTTTGAGTTCTCATCTATACATTTTATTATTTGTGAAATTGTAAGTAAGTGTCAACCTTACCGGTAAAATATCAAGTGTCTAGTAGCACAGATGTCCACATTTCAGATACTCATGTAAGATCGCTCTTAACATTTTTAGAGCATTAGTTATATTTCATTGTCATTGACAAATGAAAATTAGATTATAGTAATTACTTTATGTTCCTTAAAGAGCTACGCCTTGGACATTTGTTGGATATTTTTCATTCTGGTTTGGACATTTTAACTCACATTAATCTTTTGTTGTCTCGCTTTTTTGTCACGTCCATAATGCACATTTATTTATCTTTGAAAAAAAGAAAATTTATGCATAGACTGATTTTTTAGTGTTTAATTACCATCACCAAGGATCTTGTATAATATAAAAATTTTACAGTTTGCTGGTAACAAGTACATTCTAAGAGCGTGGTGATGTAACCTTCATAACGCTGGAATTGCACAATCAGTTCTTTAAAAGCTGGTGGACAAAACGTGACTTTATCTATCAAACGATCCTGGATTCAATTTCTTTTTTAGAGGAAAGTGTTTGTTGTCATCCGGTCCGGTCTTTTAATCATGTGTGAGTAATAACATATGTCTTACGAGCTCACTGTTCCATAAAGAATAGTTACAAACACACAAAGAAAGTGTAAAATGTGGTTTCGGATTCAAGGGACCCTTTAACATGAGACAACGATAAAAACAGATTTTATCCATTTAAGCTCAACATTCTGAATTCTTATCATGAGAACCAGGACCAGCTCTCACAAACTTCAGACATTACACAAGATATGACATGTCATAACAACCTGTTTGCTATTGATCACATGTGTGATGGGTTTTATCTTATCTACACACACATGAGCTGCAGTGTGTGTGTGTGTGTGTGTGTGTGTGTGTGTGTGTGTGTGTGTGTGTGTGTGTGTGTGTGTGTGTGTGTGTGTGTGTGTGTGTGTGTGTGTGTGTCTGTCTGTCAGTGTGTGTGTGTGTGTGTGTGTCTGTCTGTCTGTCTGTCAGTGTGTGTGCGTATGTGTGTGTCTGTCTGTCTGTCAGTGTGTGTGTGTGTGTGTGTGTGTGTGTGTGTGTGTGTGTGTCTGTCTTTCAGTCAGTGTCTGTGTTAATGTGTGTGTGTGTGTGTGTGTGTGTGTGTGTGTGTGTGTGTGTGTGTGTGTGTGTGTGTGTCTGTCTGTCAGTGTGTGTGCGTATGTGTCTGTATGTCTGTCTGTCAGTGTGTGTGTCACTTAACAGCAAAATTACACTTAAACCAACAACCGAGAGTTGAACTTTACACAATTTATGATCCCGACCAACATGACACAGAAGATCTGGTGTCTGTTATATAATAATGAATCTATATGACGTGTATAGTATTGTAGTGTTTCTTATTAAAGATATAGTGTCGTGTACAGTATAGTACAGTATTGTATAGTATAGTTACAGTCGTGTGTAGTATAGTACAGTATTGTATAGTTACAGTCGTGTGTAGTATAGTACAGTATTGTATAGTATAGCTACAGTCGTGTGTGGTATGGTACAGTATTGCATAGTATAGCTACAGTCGTGTGTAGTATAGTACAGTATTGTATTGTTACAGTCGTATGTAGCATAGTACAGTATAGTAACAGTCGTGCGTGGTATAGTACAGTATAGTTACAGTCGTGTGTAGTATAGTGCAGTATTGTATAGTATAGTTACAGTCGTGTGTAGTATCGTACAGTATTGCATAGTTACAGTCGTGTGTAGTATAGTACAGTATTGTATAGTATAGTCATAGTCGTGTGTAGTATAGTACGGTATTGTACAGCATAGTTACAGTCGTGTGTAGTATAGTACGGTATTGTACAGCATAGTTACAGTCGTGTGTAGTATAGTACAGTATTGTACAGTATAGTTACAGTCGTGTGTAGTATAGTACAGTATTGTATAGTATAGTTACAGTCGTGTGTAGTATAGTACAGTATAGTAACAGTCGTGTGCGGTAGAGTACAGTATATTT
This sequence comes from Triplophysa yarkandensis, assembly GCA_033220385.1. Taxonomy (NCBI): domain Eukaryota; kingdom Metazoa; phylum Chordata; class Actinopteri; order Cypriniformes; family Nemacheilidae; genus Triplophysa; species Triplophysa yarkandensis. The sequence continues at coordinate 6,190,007 of CM065654.1, forward strand.
ACCGTCGTGTGTAGTATAGTACAGTATAGCTACAGTCGTGTGTAGTATAGTACGGTATTGTACAGCATAGTTACAGTCGCGTGTAGTATTGTACAGTATTGTACAGCATAGTTACAGTCGTGTGTAGTATAGTACAGTATTGTATAGTAACAGTCGTGTGTAGTACAGTACAGCATAGTTACAGTCGTGTGTAGCATAGTACAGTATAGTTACAGTCGTGTGTAGCATAGTACAGTATTGTGTAGTACAGTACAGTATAGTTACAGATATAGTGTCGTGTGTAGTATAGTACAGTATAGTATAGTTACGGTCGTGTGTAGTATAGTACAGTATTGTGTAGTATGGTAACGGTAGTGTGTAGTATAGTACAGTATTGTATAGTAACAGTCGTGTGTGGTACAGTACAGCATAGTTACAGTCGTGTGTAGTATAGTTACAGTCGTGTGTAGTATAGTACAGTATTGTGTAGTACAGAACAGTTCAGTATAGTTACAGATATAGTGTCGTGTGTAGTATAGCACAGTATAGTATAGTTACGGTCATGTGTAGTATAGTACAGTATTGTGTAGTATGGTAACGGTCGTGTGTAGTTTAGTACAGTATTGTATAGTAACAGTCGTGTGTAGTATAGTACAGTTACATTCGTGTGTAGTATAGTACAGTTACAGTCGTGTGTAGTATAGTACAGTATTG
>CM065654.1:6200699-6208199 GCA_033220385.1 Triplophysa yarkandensis
GTGTGTGTTTTCACAGTGTGTGTTTTCACAGTGAGTGTGGGTTCACAGTGTGAGTGTGTGTGTGTGTTCACAGATTGTGTGTTCACAGTGAGTGTGTGTTCACAGTGTGTTTGTGTTCACAGTGAGTGTGTGTTAACAGTGTGTGTGTTCACAGTGTGCATGTTCACAGTTTGTGTGTGTGTGTGTGTGTGTGTGTGTGTGTGTGTGTGTCTGTGTCTGTGTGTGTTCACAGTGTGTGTGTGTGTGTGTGTGTGTGTGTGTGTGTGTGTTCACAGTGTGTGTGTGTGTGTGTGTGTGTGTGTGTGTGTGTGTGTGTGTTCACAGTGTGTATCACAACGTTTGTTTTCACAGTGTGTGTGTGTGTGTTTGTGTGTTCACTTACTGTGTGTGTTCACAGTGAGTGTGTGTTCACAGTGTGTGTTTGTGTGTGTGTGTGTTCACAGTGTGTGTGTGTGTGTGTGTGTGTTCACAGTGTGGTTGTTCACAGTGTTTGTGTGTGTTTGTGTTCACAGTGAGTGCGTGTTCACAGTGTGTGTGTGTGTGTGTGTGTGTGTGTGTGTGTGTGTGTGTGTTTACAGTTTGTGTTTTCACAGTGAGTGTGTGTGTGTGTGTGTGTGTGTGTGTGTGTGTGTGTGTGTGTGTGTGTGTGTGTGTGTGTGTTTTCACAGTGTGTGTTTTCACAGTGAGTGTGGGTTCACAGTGTGTGATTTTTTTACAGGGTGTGTTTTCACAATGTGTGTGTGTGTGTTTTCACAGTGAGTGTGTTTTCACTGTGTATGTCAAAGTGTGTGTTCACAATGTGTGTGTGTTCACAGTTTGTGTTTCCACAGTGTGTTTGTGTGTGTGTTTTTCTTTCACAGTGTGTGGTTCACTTACTGTGAGTGTGTTCACTTACTGTGTGTGTGTTCACTTACTGTGTGTGTGTGTGTTCACAGTGTGTATGTGTTCATACTGTGTGATTTTACAGTGTGTGTGTGTGTGTGTGTTTTCACTTACTGTGTGTGTGTGCGTGTGTGTTCATACTGTGTGATTTTACAATGTGTGTGTGTGTTTTCACTTACTTTGTGTGTGTGTGTGTGTGTGTGTGTGTGTGTGTGTGTTCACAGTGTGTATGTGTTCATACTGTGTGATTTTACAATGTGTGTGTGTTTTCACTTACTGTGTGTGTGTGTGTGTGTTCATACTGTGTGATTTTACAATGTGTGTGTGTTTTCACTTACTGTGTGTGTGTGTGTTTGTTCACAGTGTGTATGTGTTCATACTGTGTGATTTTACAGTGTGTGTGTGTGTGTGTGTTTTCACTTACTGTGTGTGTGTGTGTGTGTGTGTGTTCACTTACTGTGTGTGTGCACTAGGATAGGTTAAATGCAGAGCACCATTCTTGTGGTGATGAACAAATATTGTAAGCTGCCAATAAAATTCCCTCCAGAAGAAGATGAATGGAAAGAGGAACTAACATATGTTGTTCGCTGTTTGACTAAATTCAAGCTTTTATCGGCCTTTATATCGGCTATCGGCCTCCAACTACAAAAGAGCTTTCGGCCTAAATTTCCTTATCATTGCATTTCTCTTATAAATGTAAACATCCAGCCCCTCTGGTTCTGTGCATCTCTATACAGCATTTCCCTGCATGTCCTGTCCTAATAAAATCTGCAGACTAAGAGTCGACTCCTTTGATTCACTACAAGGAGTCGACTCTTCTGATTAACTAAAAAGAGTCAACTCTTCTAATTTTCTAAAAAAGAGTCAACTCTTCTGATTCACTACAGAGAGTCGACTCTTCTGATTCACTACAGAGAGTCGACTCTTCTGATTCACTACAGAGAGTCGACTCTTCTGATTCACTACAAAGAGTCGACTCTTCTGATTCACTACAAAGAGTCGACTCCTCTGATTCACTACAGAGAGTCGACTCTTCTGATTCACTACAAGGAGTCGACTCTTCAGATTCACTACAAAGAGTCGACTCCTCTGATTCACTACAGAGAGTCGACTCTTCTGATTCACTACAAGGAGTCGACTCTTCTGATTCACTACAAAGAGTCGACTCTTCTGAATCACTACAAGGAGTCGACTCTTCTGATTCACTACAAGGAGTCGACTCTTCTGATTAACTAAAAAGAGTCGACTCTTCTAATTTTCTAAAAAAGAGTCGACTCTTCTGATTCACTACAAAGAGTCAACTCCTCTGATTCACTACAGAGAGTCGACTCTTCTGATTCACTACAAGGAGTCGACTCTTCTGATTCACTACAAAGAGTCGACTCCTCTGATTCACTACAAAGAGTCGACTCCTCTGATTCACTACAGAGAGTCGACTCTTCTGATTCACTACAAGGAGTCGACTCTTCTGATTCACTACAAAGAGTCGACTCTTCTGAATCACTACAAGGAGTCGACTCTTCTGATTCACTACAAGGAGTCGACTCTTCTGATTAACTAAAAAGAGTCGACTCTTCTAATTTTCTAAAAAAGAGTCGACTCTTCTGATTCACTACAAAGAGTCGACTCCTCTGATTCACTACAAGGAGTCGACTCTTCTGATTCACTACAAAGAGTCGACTCTTCTGAATCACTACAAGGAGTCGACTCTTCTGATTCACTACAAGGAGTCGACTCTTCTGATTCACTACAAAGAGTCGACTCCTCTGATTCACTACAGAGAGTCGACTCTTCTGATTCACTACAAGAAGTCGACTCTTCTGATTCGCTACAAGGAGTCGACTCTTCTGATTCACTACAGAGAGTCGACTCTTCTGATTCACTACAGAGAGTCGACTCCTCTGATTCACTACAGAGAGTCGACTCTTCTGATTCACTACAGAGAGTCGACTCTTCTGATTCACTACAGAGAGTCGACTCTTCTGATTCACTACAAAGAGTCGACTCCTCTGATTCACTACAGAGAGTCGACTCTTCTGATTCACTACAGAGAGTCGACTCTTCTGATTCACTACAAAGAGTCGACTCCTCTGATTCACTACAGAGAGTCGACTCTTCTGATTCACTACAAGGAGTCGACTCTTCTGATTCACTACAAAGAGTCGACTCCTCTGATTCACTACAGAGAGTCGACTCTTCTGATTCACTACAAGGAGTCGACTCTTCTGATTCACTACAAAGAGTCGACTCTTCTAATTTTCTAAAAAAGAGTCGACTCTTCTGATTCACTACAAGGAGTCGACTCTTCTGATTCACTACAAAGAGTCGACTCTTCTAATTTTCTAAAAAAGAGTCGACTCTTCTGATTCACTACAAGGAGTCGACTCTTCTGATTCACTACAGAGAGTCGACTCTTCTGATTCACTACAAGGAGTCGACTCTTCAGATTCACTACAAGGAGTCGACTCTTCTGATTCACTACAAAGAGTCGACTCTTCTAATTTTCTAAAAAAGAGTCGACTCTTCTGATTCACTACAAGGAGTCGACTCTTCTGATTCACTACAAGGAGTCGACTCCTCTGATTCACTACAAAGAGTCGACACTTCTGATTCACTACAAAGAGTCGACTCTTCTGAATCACTACAAGGAGTCGACTCTTCTTATTCACTACAAAGAGTCGACTCTTCTTATTCACTACAAAGAGTCGACTCTTCAGATTCACTACAAAGAGTCGACTCCTCTGATTCACTACAAAGAGTCGACTCTTCAGATTCACTACAAAGAGTCGACTCTTCTGATTCACTACAAAGAGTCGACTCCTCTGATTCACTACAGAGAGTCGACTCTTCTGATTCACTACAAGGAGTCGACTCTTCTGATTCACTACAGAGAGTCGACTCTTCTGATTCACTACAAAGAGTCGACTCCTCTGATTCACTACAGAGAGTCGACTCTTCTGATTCACTACAAGGAGTCGACTCTTCTGATTCACTACAGAGAGTCGACTCTTCTGATTCACTACAAAGAGTCGACTCCTCTGATTCACTACAGAGAGTCGACTCTTCTGATTCACTACAAGGAGTCGACTCTTCTGAATCACTACAAGGAGTCGACTCTTCTTATTCACTACAAAGAGTCGACTCTTCAGATTCACTACAAAGAGTCGACTCCTCTGATTCACTACAAAGAGTCGACTCTTCAGATTCACTACAAAGAGTCGACTCTTCTTATTCACTACAAAGAGTCGACTCTTCAGATTCACTACAAAGAGTCGACTCCTCTGATTCACTACAAAGAGTCGACTCTTCAGATTCACTACAAAGAGTCGACTCTTCTGATTCACTACAAAGAGTCGACTCCTCTGATTCACTACAGAGAGTCGACTCTTCTGATTCACTACAAGGAGTCGACTCTTCTGATTCACTACAGAGAGTCGACTCTTCTGATTCACTACAAAGAGTCGACTCCTCTGATTCACTACAGAGAGTCGACTCTTCTGATTCACTACAAGGAGTCGACTCTTCAGATTCACTACAAAGAGTCGACTCCTCTGATTCACTACAAAGAGTCGACTCCTCTGATTCACTACAAAGAGTCGACTCTTCAGATTCACTACAAAGAGTCGACTCTTCTGATTCACTACAAAGAGTCGACTCCTCTGATTCACTACAGAGAGTCGACTCTTCTGATTCACTACAAGGAGTCGACTCTTCTGATTCACTACAGAGAGTCGACTCTTCTGATTCACTACAAAGAGTCGACTCCTCTGATTCACTACAGAGAGTCGACTCCTCTGATTCACTACAAGGAGTCGACTCTTCTGATTCACTACAAAGAGTCGACTCTTCTGAATCACTACAAGGAGTCGACTCTTCTGATTCACTACAAGGAGTCGACTCTTCTGATTCACTACAAAGAGTCGACTCCTCTGATTCACTACAGAGAGTCGACTCTTCTGATTCACTACAAGAAGTCGACTCTTCTGATTCGCTACAAGGAGTCGACTCTTCTGATTCACTACAGAGAGTCGACTCTTCTGATTCACTACAGAGAGTCGACTCCTCTGATTCACTACAGAGAGTCGACTCTTCTGATTCACTACAGAGAGTCGACTCTTCTGATTCACTACAGAGAGTCGACTCTTCTGATTCACTACAAAGAGTCGACTCCTCTGATTCACTACAGAGAGTCGACTCTTCTGATTCACTACAGAGAGTCGACTCTTCTGATTCACTACAAAGAGTCGACTCCTCTGATTCACTACAGAGAGTCGACTCTTCTGATTCACTACAAGGAGTCGACTCTTCTGATTCACTACAAAGAGTCGACTCCTCTGATTCACTACAGAGAGTCGACTCTTCTGATTCACTACAAGGAGTCGACTCTTCAGATTCACTACAAGGAGTCGACTCTTCTGATTCACTACAAAGAGTCGACTCTTCTAATTTTCTAAAAAAGAGTCGACTCTTCTGATTCACTACAAGGAGTCGACTCTTCTGATTCACTACAGAGAGTCGACTCTTCTGATTCACTACAAGGAGTCGACTCTTCAGATTCACTACAAGGAGTCGACTCTTCTGATTCACTACAAAGAGTCGACTCTTCTAATTTTCTAAAAAAGAGTCGACTCTTCTGATTCACTACAAGGAGTCGACTCTTCTGATTCACTACAAGGAGTCGACTCCTCTGATTCACTACAAAGAGTCGACACTTCTGATTCACTACAAAGAGTCGACTCTTCTGAATCACTACAAGGAGTCGACTCTTCTTATTCACTACAAAGAGTCGACTCTTCTTATTCACTACAAAGAGTCGACTCTTCAGATTCACTACAAAGAGTCGACTCCTCTGATTCACTACAAAGAGTCGACTCTTCAGATTCACTACAAAGAGTCGACTCTTCTGATTCACTACAAAGAGTCGACTCCTCTGATTCACTACAGAGAGTCGACTCTTCTGATTCACTACAAGGAGTCGACTCTTCTGATTCACTACAGAGAGTCGACTCTTCTGATTCACTACAAAGAGTCGACTCCTCTGATTCACTACAGAGAGTCGACTCTTCTGATTCACTACAAGGAGTCGACTCTTCAGATTCACTACAAAGAGTCGACTCCTCTGATTCACTACAAAGAGTCGACTCCTCTGATTCACTACAAAGAGTCGACTCTTCAGATTCACTACAAAGAGTCGACTCTTCTGATTCACTACAAAGAGTCGACTCCTCTGATTCACTACAGAGAGTCGACTCTTCTGATTCACTACAAGGAGTCGACTCTTCTGATTCACTACAGAGAGTCGACTCTTCTGATTCACTACAAAGAGTCGACTCCTCTGATTCACTACAGAGAGTCGACTCTTCTGATTCACTACAAGGAGTCGACTCTTCTGAATCACTACAAGGAGTCGACTCTTCTTATTCACTACAAAGAGTCGACTCTTCAGATTCACTACAAAGAGTCGACTCCTCTGATTCACTACAAAGAGTCGACTCTTCAGATTCACTACAAAGAGTCGACTCTTCTGATTCACTACAAAGAGTCGACTCCTCTGATTCACTACAGAGAGTCGACTCTTCTGATTCACTACAAGGAGTCGACTCTTCTGATTCACTACAGAGAGTCGACTCTTCTGATTCACTACAAAGAGTCGACTCCTCTGATTCACTACAGAGAGTCGACTCTTCTGATTCACTACAAGGAGTCGACTCTTCTTATTCACTACAAAGAGTCGACTCTTCAGATTCACTACAAAGAGTCGACTCCTCTGATTCACTACAAAGAGTCGACTCTTCAGATTCACTACAAAGAGTCGACTCTTCTGATTCACTACAAAGAGTCGACTCCTCTGATTCACTACAGAGAGTCGACTCTTCTGATTCACTACAAGGAGTCGACTCTTCTGATTCACTACAGAGAGTCGACTCTTCTGATTCACTACAAAGAGTCGACTCCTCTGATTCACTACAGAGAGTCGACTCTTCTGATTCACTACAAGGAGTCGACTCTTCAGATTCACTACAAAGAGTCGACTCCTCTGATTCACTACAAAGAGTCGACTCCTCTGATTCACTACAAAGAGTCGACTCTTCAGATTCACTACAAAGAGTCGACTCTTCTGATTCACTACAAAGAGTCGACTCCTCTGATTCACTACAGAGAGTCGACTCTTCTGATTCACTACAAGGAGTCGACTCTTCTGATTCACTACAGAGAGTCGACTCTTCTGATTCACTACAAAGAGTCGACTCCTCTGATTCACTACAGAGAGTCGACTCTTCTGATTCACTACAAGGAGTCGACTCTTCAGATTCACTACAAAGAGTCGACTCTTCTGATTCACTACAAGGAGTCGACTCTTCTGATTCACTACAGAGAGTCGACTCTTCTGATTCAACCAATCAGCTGCGCCGGTCCAGCAGAGCATCATGGATGTGACATTATTCAGTCAGGGAGGAGATAGTTTGAGAAGAGTTCTCAGCTGTAATAAAGACATCAGAGATGAGCGCACACATCTGCAGGTATGAGCACTTCAATGACGTAACAGCTGTCACAATAGCAGTGATGACGACATGTTCAGTGATGACGCGTTAGGACAATGGTGGACATTATAAGAAT
>CM065654.1:6213199-6250699 GCA_033220385.1 Triplophysa yarkandensis
GGTGATTCATCAATTCATAATTATTATCCTGCCTGTAAAACATCCGGTTTTAGTTCCTGGCTCTCGCCTTATCAAGAAACTTCGACTAATGGAGCGACTGCCAAAAGGAGGAGAGCAGCGGAGCTCACGTCATCCGTCTTCTGTCCCTTAGTCCAGGGTTTGTTAATACCATTTACTGGTGCAACAACATCTAGGAAAGCCTTCTATCCAGGAACACTTTCTGAAGCCCTGGTCAGACTGCCAGCAACTCTGTAGCCGTGTGTCGCTAGTCTTCAGCTACAGAGTTGCTGGCAGTCTGACCAGGGCTTCAGAAAGTGTTCCTAGTTTTTGCTAGGTGTTGCTTGTGGTGTGAACCAGGCTTAAAGCACTTTTAATACATGCAACAGTGTAATACATCCCCTTTAAAAATATGTTAACAGGATCTTAATAATAAGAGCTGCACAGTTTAACGAAATAAGAAGTGGCAATAGTAAAGCGATAATATAATCATAAAAACTTCAATTACAGCTGTATATTTGTGCTCGTGCGTTTCGGCAGGATGTATTATGTTTGGTACAGTATAAATGCATTACTGCATTAGATTGTAAAGTTGATAAGATGATCTGTCCTTAAGTATTCATTTAACATGCAACATAACTTCTCTTATTATTTCTATATTTACTTCATATTTCGTTTGAGATTTTAGAATTTACCTTGCAGCTGCTTCACGCAAAGTCAGAAAACATTTCTAAACTTCTATATTTATGGAAAATAATAATCACTATTACTATATCAAGGAAAATGACCAACAGTCATGATTTTTGATATAATTGGTCATCCCTATTTATTATAATAATGAAAATCAAAAATGTATGAGAGACCTTTTGATTTATTATATCAAACAAAGAATACTTAACACTACTCAGTGAACATATTTTACATATTAAATAAAGACACAAAAGACTACATTTTAGTTGTATTCTGAAGGCGCAAACACAGTAATTGTTTTATAGATTCACATTTCTTATTCCCCATTATTTGTTCTTCATGGCACTGAAAAACCCTGAAGTTTTTTGTCTGTTTAGTTTGCTGTCAGTGAATAACGTGGTTTTGTGACTGTATATGATTGCTTCACTACTAGCGATGTGACGATAAAATCTAATCTAGATTTTTTCCAGAATAAGAAGGTTTAAGGAACAGTGATAAAAAGATGTCCATCTAAATGTACCACGTGGTTCTGTTCTACTATATTTGTTTTGTAAAATATAGCAAACTAGTCCTCTGTATAGTATGTGGGCGAATGATCATGACAGCTCTAGCAATGACAATAACAATACTTTCAGCTATCAAAAAACAATTAGGTTAAATAGTGTAAGAATGCAGTAAGTACGAATGATATAACCTCGTTTTTAAAAGCACTTTACAAATGGCCCTGTATTAATTTCTTTACTTGTTGTGTGTATTTTGCAGATTAAGTAAGCTGAACACACTGGTTTCTAAACTTCATGAGTTTTTGGCTCATTCTCCAGACGAGGAAAACTTTGAATCTCACATTCATGAAATTTCTAATGGTAAGGATCACAGCAGCTCATTTACGATCGGATCAGATCACAGCTTGCAATTTACAAAGTACACACAAAACAAAATAAGGTTGTGTTGAAATAATGTTACATTGCAACTTTGTTTTAGACAAGATTTAAGGAGAGATTCATACAACATGCTTATTCTGACTCGCACACATTAAAAATATAATAGAAAAAATGATTGTTTTACATTCTATTGTGCTTTAAACTAATAAAAAAAGGGTTTAAACAGTATCTCTGTTTAGTATAAAAAAAGCTTCTTTGTAGTCTCTGCTTCCTAAATGATGAGAAAAAACAAATTTGATGTCACCTGCACTTAAATGCGTAGAGAGGTTGTATTTTTAAACTATTTTAAGTAGATCTTTCCAAAATGTAACCACAGAATTTCACACAGCAACATTACAAATCGTATTGAATGTCATATTATGGGTTGTGTGGTCTTGATTGGGATAGGATAGAAGATGCGGGTGTTTTACATACAACTGGGAATGTTGCCTTTTTTGGTTTCTTTTATCAGACATTAATACAATAATATACGTCAATTCATTAAAACTTTGTTAAATGACAGCCACTTTTACGGTTTATAAATGCTTTTAAACTAATTTAATGAAATTCAGTCTGATGTGTTACAGTGTATAAAATGACTCTTAGTGAACAGAGAAAGTTTCTTTTCCTCTTTAATATCTGCTCATGATATCTCACCCCATTCACTCTTGACTCAAACATTTTCTTTCTGTTTTTTTTTTTTATTTGACTCTAAGATATACATATATGTGTAAAACACAGCCCTGCTTTAAGGTAACATGCTGACTTTAATATAACTTCAAAATGAGTTAAATAGCTGAATATGTCATTATTAGATGTATTTAAAGGATACCCATACATTTGATCCAGATGATCAGTTAATTTGAACCAAAATAAGATTTCTATTGTAAAGTTCTTTTTAACAATGTATTCTCTTTTTGCAGTTAAAATGGATTCCAATGACACATCTGATGACAGAATGAATGAGGTACATGTCTAAAATATACAAATGAGGACATTACCTGTAAATTATGACATTAGACAGTTTTTTATGCATGCTGGATAAGAAATGCAAGGCATTTAATGGTTTCAGCAAAATTCAAAACATGATAATTTAAAAAAACATGTACATTTATTTTTGATTTGCCAAGTCCTTAAGGTTTTATATTTATTAATGAAAGCTGTCTTTTATTGAAAGGAACTAACAAATACAAAGTTAATGTTATGTCAAACAATTTGTAGGCTTTGAAATATTGTTGAAGAGCTTAACAGTAGTATAGTGCTTAAAGTTTAAACACATGTTTTATACATTATTTTTTATTTATTAATTTAAGGCGTTCTGTGGTATTACTGCCTTGACTATTAGGTCGGAATGGAAGTGTAGTTCCTGATCGCTTCTGGCGATTTTAGTACATTATATAAATACAGAAAAGTTAATTTTTAAATAGGACAAATAGCCAAACTCGATGGCCATTTTTTAACACAATGCTTTTGGCCAAATAGGATTTAATGATCTATGCAAATCTATGGTAATAAGTTATATCGCCAGAACAGAATGGTGGAATGGATTCCAAATAAGTGGAATGTTCCTTTACGAGACAAAAGGAGTGACATGAATAGTGGACATGCTATTTGCACAGTATAACAATTCAAAGCATACAATTTTGAATGTACAAAAAATATAAATGTATAAGTTTGTCAGTCCCAATTCTATGACTATTGAGGAAAAACTGGTCGCATCAACAGAAAAAAATGCTGCAAAAACAACCATTTAGTTGCAGTCTAGAGCCCTGAATTAGAAAGTTCTTTAAAGTGGATTTAACACTCAAGCCCTTCATTGATTTTAAAATTGCACAATTACATGCTTTTTTTTAGCCTGGTTGTTCCTCAGATTTGACCAAGCCCTCATCTTCACGCTCCAAAAGGTGAGTAAAGTTTTATGAATACATTAACCGTTGTTTTGTAAATGTTGAATTTTACAAGAATATTTTTTGTGTATTTAATCATGCGATGGATGTTCTTTTTAAACCTTTTGTCGTGTGTTCAGATGTTTATGAACTGATTAAGCACATTTTTAACAGACTAAGAAAATGAAGAATAAATGGATCATGATGTTTTTGGGTTCTTGTGGGAATTATTATCAAGCACACGCTTTGTTTGGGACAATAGAACATTATATTTGGAATAACATGTTTTTTTTTAATTGAAGGAAACCTACATTTGTGACAAAGCACACAGCAGTAGAGGAGTCAGAAAGCGAAGGTGATCATTCAACAGCAGCTGAGAGCACACACAACAGTGTTGACATCAGCAAACTACCACACGGTAAATCATTTGAAAAGACTTTCTGCAAATAGGTTTGCACTACTGTTTATTGTCTTATGGGTTTAATGTTTTTTTTTCTTTTGCGTGTTTGTTGTTATTCGAAAAGCACTCCGGTCAACTCTTTACTGTGCCACATAAATAAATATTGTATAGTAAGTTTAGCTTAACATTAATTTTAACACACCTGATTTTTATGTTCACAGGAACAGTGGTGGTGAAGCCTGAACCGGTTGCTGATGAAACTAAAGATGACTTCAAAGGTCCAGAGTTTCGAAACCGAGGAACAAGTAAAGGTAAAGAGGAAGGATCCCGGAAACGTCCTGGTGAGTTATCTAGTACACTGTACATCACCAATTTATTTTCTGACAGCAACATTATAAGATTTTTGTGTTTATCACATTACTTACTATTGTCTTAATATTTAAAAAAGAGCATCACTATTATATGAAAATCACTATTCGGTCAATAATGCAGTGTAGGCTTTGATTAATTTGGCCTTTATATCTCTCACAGAGGAAAACCTTCAGGATATTATTAACTGTACAGCATGTGGACAGCAAGTGAATCATTTTCAGAGGGACTCTGTCTTTCAGCATCCGGCCCTTCATGTTCACATCTGCAAGGTAGGCCTCACATTTACTTGCATTAGTTAATATGTGCATGTGTATTTTTGTCATTAACATGTATGTTTTTGTTTACAGTCATGTTTCAAGTATTATATGAGTGATGATATAAGCAAAGATGATGAAGGGATGGATGAACAGTGCAGGTTAGTTAAGTTTTATTTATCTCTGTCTGTATGCTCCCAACACTAGGCTTAATATTAATTTAATATTAAAGTCATATGAAGCCATCTTCATATGACTTTCAGATACCAAATAAAGTATAAAATATATTTTAGAATTACTTGTATGTAAACTCAACACGTGTTGAAATCAGGTTGATCAGAACTTCCTGAACGGTTTGTGTCTGTATATCCACATTAATTCGGTGCACTCTCTTTTCATGTCAACAGAATATATTATTATTATTATTATTTTTTACTAATATTTCCACTGTGCTAGTATTTGATATAATATGTGACTTTTATTTTTCAGGTGGTGTGCGGAGGGAGGAAATCTGATTTGCTGTGACTACTGTAGCAATGCGTTCTGTAAAACATGCATTTTACGCAACCTTGGCCGGAAAGCTCTATCTGAAATAATGAATGAGGAAAGCAAATGGCACTGCTTTATATGTTGCCCTGAACCGCTGCAGGACTTGACCAAAACATGTGAGAAAGTTCTGCTTAATCTGGAGTCATCTCATAAGAGAAGCCGAGGAGACGGTGACAAGACCAAACGTGAGGTTCACAAACTCAAGCATGACAAGCGGGAGAAAGCAGCTGTTAATGGGCAAAGTCATTCATCCGACGGAGCTGGCAAGTTAGCCTTTTCATATAAAACGCTGACCGTTCCTAAGGAACTTGTGAAGAAGACCAAGAAACTTGTTGAGACCACAAATGGTTTGAATCGCACTTTCGTACACTTTCTACAAAGCACGTCTTCTGGAAATGAGGCGAATGCTGTAAGTTGTAGACACTTGAAGGCTTTCAGGTCTGTTCTGGCTGATCTGAGAAAGGCCCATGTTGCTTTAGAGGAGTCACTGGGGAAAGAGTTTGAAACAAAAGGTCTTAAGTTTCAGAACGGAGAAGAGCAAATGGCTCCTGACAGTCAGGCTGCAGGTAAACTGGTTGAAAACTCACACAATGCAGACCCTCACAGTGAGAGGGAAGATGGTGTGAATTCCCCCGTCACACATGAGGATCCCCTGATAGTGGAGGAGAAGCAGGAAGAGACTCATTCAGCTGATGTTGAAATGGAAACGGAAGAAGCTCAGGAGCAATCCGAAGAAGATCAAACCAAAGAGAATAGTATAACTGAAAGCCCTGAAGCAGAGAACAGCTCTGTACCAGCAGGTGAAACCTCATTGGATAAAGATATTGTGTCTGTACCTCCTTCTGTTCCAGAGGAACTCTTTGAGATGGTCGAGAGTCTTGCTGTAAAGAAACATGATGAGAATGACTCTGCTGAATCTAGTGATGCCAACCCGACGTCCAATGCTGATGTTAAAGACACAACCAAGAGTCTTGCTACACTAGGAAAAAAGCTTGTAGTCAAGCTTACACCTGTTCCTCTTAAAATCACCATCAAGCGAGACAAAAGCAAAGAAGCATCAGAAGACGCCTCTCCACAAGAGGCTCAGAACCACAGACGCTCCCCCAGAGTCAAGACCACTCCCTTACGCAAGTCTCCAGAGGCAAAGAGCAGACGTAAAGCCAGGTCAATGTCAAAAAATGATGAGCCTGTTGATGAGGTAAAGGAAGGATTTGATTCAGACTCTGATGAAGTCCCTGAGATCCTGCAGAAGGCTGCTTCAAAGGCCAGCTCGGATGAGATAGATGCTGGAGACGGGGATGATGCTGCCGGCAAGAAGAAGATCTCATCTGCCCGTTCCACTGAAAAGACCGCTAAACGCAAACTCGAATGTGGCTCCTCCGACTCAGAGATGAGTGAAAAGACCTCAAAGCCAAAGAAACGAAACTGCAAAAAAAAAAAGGGTAACGAGTCGGACTCGTCCAACTACAACTCTGATCTTGAGAAACAGATTAAGAGTCTAAGCAAGCTCAGTAGCGGGAAGAAAACATCCAAAGGTATGAAAAAAGAAAAGAGTGAATGCAATAAAGAGGGCAGGAAGGGACCTAAAAGATCATTTGAGCGACTGCGCAGGTCACAGAAAGAGAAAAAGGATGGCAAACAGGATTCATCCTCTTCAGATGATGATAATGATGATGAAGAACAGGATGCCAACTCAGGAGAAGACAGTGATCAACAAAAGATCAAACCAATAATTGATTCAGTTTTGGCTAACATCGAAGGCTTCCATCAGTCCTCAGGCAAGTCTACAAAACTCTTCATAAAATGTATGTTTCTCTGATAGCCTTTTATGAAGTCATCATAAACATATTTTTGGTTTCTGTGTAAAACAATCAACAAGTATCCTCTAATGTCCATACTTTAAAAACAAAACATTCATTACAAAGATGTTGGTCAATGACAAGACTGCGGTTGATTTAGATCTTGGGCATGGCGTGTGCATGTGATTGTTGAGTATGTAGTTGTCAGGGTTTCATAGCTTCCTCTACCTGAGCTCGTGTTTATTGTGTCCTCTTACAAGCATACATTTCGGTGTCTCACTATGGGATATGCCCCTTCCACGTATTTCTCAGAAGCTCTGTTAAATTACACCATGTAATCATAGCGTGATTTCGTCATTCAAAAACCTCTTCTCACTTTAAACCAGAAGCCAGTCCTTCCTTTGGATTACCATCAGGCCTTCAAGCTTGTTGATGGTCACCTCGCCACTTTTTGGTATATGTGCAATTCAGCACATTGCAGGATTTCCACAACTTTGACTGCAGCAATGCAGATTACTTCGGCTAACGAGGGACTTTTCCAGAGGCTATGCATATGTGCGAACAAAATCTCAGCGACGGACACACACCAGGGGCCTCATTTATAAAGCTTGCGTACGCACAAAACGGAGCTGAAAACATGCGTACGCCAGTTCCTGCGCAAAAGTTGTGATTTATAAAGAAAAACTTGACGTGAAAATATGCGCACCAACACGCAAACTCTGACCCATGCGTACGCTCATTTTGAAGACAAAGCAGTTTGGCGACACTGATGTTGAGTTGAGGAACTGACTGCGGATGAAGGGAATTTACCCTTTGCAAAATTTACTTTAACATATTGCAATATTTACCGGTTGCTCATAGGTCCCCGTTACAACAAAAAATACAAATAAAATTAAATTAAAAGATTATGCCAATGGCAGACTTCAGAGGGACCCACAACACCAGCATGAAGAGACTGACCCCCCCCCCCCCCCCCCCGAACTAGAAGGACATCATCAGGGAGCAAGACTCCGTCAGGGAGTAATGCGCCGTTTGTGAAGAACAACAGTGCAAAGGTCCTTTTTTAAACAAGATCCTTTAATGTAGATGCAATATCACCCAGCACAACCCTTATTTGCTTAAGCTCATCTGCGATTACAGTAATTGCATTAATGGGGTCTCTCTGTGTCTGCAGAACAGCCTCAGTCAGCACCTGTCCACTCCCAGCCGTGCTTATGGCACGGGACTCCCGCGCTTGTGCTGGGGACCTCGGGAACCTCCAGAGCCCCCGCAGACTCTGTGCTGCAAGAATAAGGACTAAACCAATTGTGTGATTTATTTTATTTAATTGAGCACGCAAGCATTAAAGTTATTTACCAGGTTCCCCTGTATCAGCACACGTGTGTCTCCCTCTCAGACACAATGCCACACACACTGGGTTGGCAGAGAATCGGGGGCACCTTTGCCCCCACCAGTCGCCCACACATTCTGTCGGTGACAGGCAAACCGTTCTTTATTTCCATCTTAAGATCGGACCACTTCTCTTTTATATCTGGATCGGTTCTGTTTACCACAGCAGTAATGTGTCCACTCTGAATATTATTTTTATTACTAATTCCATCAAATAAAATAACCTTTCTTTCATCCACCTCACTCACAAGAATCTCTAGTTCTGCCTTGCTCTCCATTTCTGTCATGATTTTGTTTTTAAAAAACACATATTTTTATATTTCCTTGCTCTTTTTAATATGCATGGCCACTGAGCTCATTTGCAATGTCTATATATGGTTAAATGTGGGCGGATAGAGGGCGGTACATGAGATTTTTTTGCGTGCGCAGATTATCCGGTAGGTTGTGATTTATAAAGTGAAAATTGCGTGCAGGTGTGCGTTTTGGCTTTTGTGCGTACGTAGAGTTTTAGTAAGGATCCTACGCACACTTTTATAAATGAGGCCCCAGGTCTGTTCCGCATGTTTTAGGCTGCAACATGTCCAAGCAACTATCAATGCTCCCAGCTCATCCAAGCACAGAGCAAGGTTCACATCAAAGAGTCTCTGCGGCAGAGTACTATGCTTAGCTAGCCTTTCAGGCCAGGATCACCTTGAGTCAGCTAGCCCTGCTCCGACTGTCATCCCGCATGTATTCATTCCTGTTGAGCTGCTCACCAAGGCGCTTCTGTCTTTTGGTGAACAGCTCGAAGTCTGCACTCCTCTTCACGCGCCCGAGTTTGGACGAAGAGGAGCATGTGCTTGACTTTGAAGATATGGGGCAATCAGATTTTCTTCTCATTAATGAGGAGGAGAATTATGAAGGTTCCTTCCCCCTGCCAAAGTGACGCAACCCCTAGTCGCGGCAGGATCCACAGAAGGGGCAGCCGAGAAACGAACTTCTGCTTCATTGCGTTGGCCTACAGGACGTGTGCAAGCGCACGGCAGAAAGACTGAAAATTCCTGTGCCAACTTTGGTGGCGGAGACTGAGAAGTCTCGCTACGAGCGAAGGGCATCTTTGGCGGCACACTGTCACAAAAACAAAAGAGATGCAAGGAGAAGAGGAGGGATGATAAGGCTTTGCAGCTCTGTCTGCAGAGAAAGACACAGACTGCATCAGCACCGCCGCCTTGGTGACCTTCGCACAAATGACGGCTCACCCACCACCAATCATTCCTAGACGTCCGAGACCACACACTGTGAGTCCAGCGGCTCAGACTCGTATTCCTGACCAATAGCCGGCTGGCACAGGAAGACTGGCCCACCTGCTACAGCTTAGACACACCAACGGCTCCTGACTCTTCTCAGGGAGCGAGGAGGAAGAAGGCAGTCTGAGGGCTAGGAGCTCACTGTCCCCCGTTTTCAAGCTCCCAACACTGAATTAAGCAGAGTTCAAGTGGGAACGAGTTCCACGATACCCGGATGTTCTGTGGGGGCAACGAAGCTGGTTTTGGCCAGTGTTCTAAAGAGAAACGCTGAGATAAAGTCAATTAAGTATTTGGGTCTGTCTCTGGATTCAGTGGAGTTCAGAGTATGGCTCTTAGGTGAGAGAGTATAAAAATTCTCTCAGCGTCTAGCTGTGTTTTGGAAGGGTTACATTGGGCCTTTCCCACAAGCCTAAGACTTTTGTGACTGATGGCATTAGCACTAATTGTCATTTTCCCTGGGCAGACTGTTTATGAGAGAGTTCCAGTGTATTCCTAAGATATTCCCACCGACGGGTTATGTCAGAAGCAGATTTGGCACTGCATCATTGGAGACACCCATCCTTTCGGATTCAGGGGTTGCCTGTGGGTGTTCAGACCAGCAAAATCATAACAACGGTTGCGTCATTGTACGGTTGGGGGGACACCCCTGAGAGACTTGAATGGGGGAGATAGGACTGTCATTTACCTGGCCTCCAAATAAACTATTTAGAGATATTTAGACCATTTTCTCCCCTTTTTTCTAAAAGGGCATCATGTTTTTGCCAGAATGGACAACACAACAGTGGTGCCTTAGATCACTCCCCTTGCACATCTCGGCACGCAAACTGATTTTGTGGGGTAACACCAACCTCTTGTCCCTGATTACGATGCACACTGGTGGTTATGAAGCAGATCTGCTCTCCAGGGGAGTTCCCCTCTACGGGGATTGGAAGTTGATCAGTCAGAGGGGGAAGTGGTCAGTCAAATTTTTCTATTTTTCTCCATGCGGGACCAGGAGGCTCCTCTGGGGATAGACGTGCATTCTCCTGTGTGCATTTCCTCAGTAAGCCTTAATACCCTTGAAGCAATGGTTGGCGGAGATCGTACATATACCATATGCAGAGCAGTAGGCTCTTCCGTTACGTAGAGATCTACTGTCACAAGCAGGGGACGGGGGGTTTCCTCCCCATCCTGAACACCTGGGGCAATAGGCTTGGCCGTTGAGGGGTTCAATCTGAATGCTATTCGTCAGCCCGACAGGGTTATAAGAAAAATACAGAATGCTAGAGCTTTGTCTAGTAGATCTCTGTATGAATGTGTATGGGGCGTTTTCAAGCGATGGTGTGCTGATAAACATGAAATCTCTTTTCATTGTTCGGTGGCTATCATACTATCGTTCCTTCAGGATTTCAAAGATAAAGGCAAAGCGTTTCCTACAATAGTATTCCTGGCTGCTATATAGCATGCCATGTTGGATTTAAGGGAAAGACTGTTGAACCGCATCCTCTATTATATCGCTTTATGAAGGGTGGCGCCGTGCTTATGTCAAGATCTCTCTCTCCCTATTGGAATTTAAACCTGGCACCTGATGCCCTTTCGGGGGCAACGTTCCAGTGAACATAGTTGACACAAAAATGCTAACCGCCAAAACTGTGCTGCGGTTGCCTCTGGCCTCAGCGATGCATATTGGTGAAATGCACGCTCTATCTTTGAACCCTTTGTATATGCACTTTATGCTACGGGATGCAGGGATTTGCTTAAGCCAAACCCAACCCACAGTAGTTAATGCTATCGTTCCCCTTGAACGAAGGGCATTTCACTCTCCACCTTATGCATGTGTGGATCAGCAAAAGTTAAATAGTCTGTGCCCAGTATATGCTTTGCAGATTTATGTAAATAGAAGGGCAGGGTTTAGAGAAGCCCATCACAAAACAGCAGTTATCGCACTGGATATTGGATGCTATTTCTTTGGCGTATTCCACTAAAGGTTTTCGCTGCCCCGTCGTGCTTTGTGCCCTCTCAACTAGAGGGATGTCAAGTTTGTGGGCTGTCTTTAAAGAGGTCGGTATACAGTACACCTCATACTTTTACCAGGTTTTATAAAGTAGATGTTACAGTACAGACGTTTACGTATGCTGTACTAAGCGCAGGACCTTAAGTCCTCACTCATTCAGACACAAATATATTCTGGTTGGCAGGCAAGTTCAAAAAAGGCTATCTGGAAATTCGTGAGTAACGATATCCCATAGTGAGACACCGAAGTGAGGTGTCTCACCAGATCACCCTCCTTGCTGTGCGAAGCGAGTTAGAGGTGTGCTTGTTTTTGAATGATGAAATGACGCTGTATTACGCTACTCATACTCTAGGGATCGCCACTCCTCAGGCACAAGCATCGTGTCTGCCAGCCAATGAGTGCCGGTGTTATGTAATAGGGCTTCTGAGAAATACCTGCCACCCAAATACGAGTAATCTGCATATCCCATAGTGAGACACTTCACTTAACCCTACCAGAGAACCGTGGTTACGCAAGTAACCTATAGTTAAGTGTGTTTGTTTGTTTTTATGAAGGTGAAGAGGGTGATTTAAAGCCTGTATCCTCAGAGATGCTGAATGATGATGATGATGACCCAGAGAACAGGTACAGAGAAACCTGTTGTGTGTTCTTGTTTATAGGTCATGTGTTGATGATATTGTCAACTGATTGCTGTGCACGGCAAATGCAGATGTTCATGTTTCTGCATTTTTTTATCAAGACCATTTCATCCAAAATGACATTTTTAAACTGTGTTGTTTGTCTTCTTTAAAAGGATTGCCAAGAGAATGCTTCTGGCACAAATCAAAGCCAATTACTCATCTGGAGCCGAGACGTCCTCAGAAGACGAAAACTTGGACAAAGAGAAATCAAAGAACGACGAAAAAGCTGAGGAAGATGAGGCTCCAAAAGAAAATGGTATTTTAAAACAAAGAGACTTCAAGCAACACATGCCATTTGATAAATGTGTGTTCTTGAGGTGTGTGTGTGATGTTACCTGCAGAAGAAGAAGAAGAAGAGGACGAGACGTCAGACTCGGGCTCAGATGTTGACGTAAAGAAGCGAGGACGCCGTCATCATTTGTTGCGTAAGAAGCTGACATTAAGCGAGGGCGACTCTGATGATGAGACAACAACGAAAAGCAAGAAAGAGAGCAGTACAAAAAGCAGAAGAAAAGGTCAGAGTGTGTTCTAAAAAAACACAAGTCATGTGACCCTTGATGGGGTTTTTAACGGATGTATTTATGATCGATGGTGTGTGTAGTGGGCAGTGACGACTCGGAAGATTCTGACTTTGAGCAGTCGGGTTCAGCCTCCAGTGACGGCTCAGCTCTCAGTGAAGCTGTCAGTGGGGAAGAGGACGAAGAGACAAATAACAAACGAAAAACACGGTAAGACTCTTGCTTATGACATAGGTAATGCTTACACTTGCATTATATTTTATTGTGTTTTTAAAAATTCCTGTAGATCATCCAAAAAATCCAAAAAGAACAATGAGAGAAGCTACAAGAAAGAAAAGAAGAAACGGCGGCGTATTAAAGTTCAAGACTCCTCATCGGATGAAAAGGTATAAAATAAGGTTGTCACAATATGCATATGCATACCTATCTATAAAAGCCTGAAGAGAAAGAAGAGAGTCTGTTGATGAATCTTCTGGTTTTCTGCCTTACAGAGCGAAGGAGATGGAGATGAAGAAGAGGATGGTGATGATGATGATAAAGGAACACCCAAAGGCCGCAAGAAGATCCGCAAGATCATTAAAGATGACAATCTGCGCACCGAGACGAGAGACGCTCTGAAGGAAGAAGAGGAGAGGAGAAAACGCATCGCTGAGAGAGAGATATTGAGAGAGAAACTACGAGAGGTACACAGACTCACTCGTTATGGGTTTGTTCAGAATGTAAACTCTGTATCGGCTGGTGATAATGTGCTTGTGTTTAGACTATTGTTGTGGAGGAGTCATCGCAGGTCACTTGTCCCATCACCACAAAACTGGTGCTGGATGAAGATGAGGAGACCAAAGAGCCGCTGGTGCAGGTTCACAGAAATCTGGTGACCAAACTTAAACCACATCAAGTGGATGGTAAGCAATATATATTGTCCTTCATAATTTATCTTTGCATCAGCTACATGATGTAGTATTTCATATATCCTAGTCCTAGTGTAATGTCTGTTTTTACTTAATGCATGTGAAAGCCGGGTTAAAATGCATCATCACATATGATCGAAAGCATCAATGTTTGAATTTTTTTCATGGTTGGATTATGTTTGTGTTGGGCACAGGTGTTCAGTTCATGTGGGACTGTTGTTGTGAGTCAGTGAGAAAGGTGGAGAAGTCTACTGGATCTGGCTGTATTCTGGCTCATTGTATGGGTCTGGGTAAAACCCTGCAGGTGACTTTCCATTACCCTGAACCCTCAATGTAATGCTTCTTCGTGACTGGTTTTGTGGGTTGGTTCTCTAACTGTTGTTGTTTTCTATTTGTCCTGCAGGTGGTGACATTTCTTCACACGGTTTTGTTGTGCGAGAAGTTAAACTTCTCCACGGCTCTGGTGGTTTGTCCTCTCAACACTGTGCTCAACTGGCTGAATGAGTTTTCTAAGTGGCAGGAGGGCCTGAAGGATGAGGAGAGTTTGGAGGTAGAGATTTGGCATTGTATCGTCGATTCCTCAGGCATATACATTGTGAAAAGTCATTTTAGACTTTAGAATATATTTGCCAAAAACATGAATGAAACATCGAATGTAATGAATCTACAGTCTCTTCTGTAGAATTCTTTTTTTTAATCGTATCTAAAACTTCTTAAATCAAGACACATTTACTAAGAGAACTAAGAGATATTGCCTTCTATGAAAGAAAGTATAAGAATCAAGTTAGTTAATGTTTAAAACGCGCAAAATAATCTGCCAATAGGATAATACTTTTATTCATCCCCTTGGCAGATTATTTTTGCTCTTTTATTGTAAGATAAAAGTACTTTATAAAAAAAGATCCAAATAAGGAAATCCTTTCCTTGCCAAATACATGTCATAATTTAAAAAGTTTGAAATCAAGACAAGAATGCTTTCAGAAATTCACAAATTGTTTTTGTGGTATATGACATGGTTTCCAGTTGTTTCAGACATCATTAGATGTTTTGGTGTGTATGTGTACATGTGGTCTAATGTGTAACACATCCATCCCACACTCATTTTTTGTGGAGCTTAATAGATCAATCTCTTTTCATGTTCATATTTTGTTATTCCCATCTGGTCTCAGATCATTTCGGATAAATCAAGATTTATCAGCTGTCTTTTAGGAATTAAGTAATACTTGGTCTTATTTTCGTGTCCCTTCAGATTTTTAGATTTTACTTGTAACGAGTCAAGTTTTTCTGTTGATGTATAGACGCAAAATCAGTTGAGAATGTATTACTTAGGTGTGTGAGAGATGATGTCTGTCATGTTTCAGGTGACAGAGCTGGCCACAGTAAAGAAACCTCAAGATAGAGCGTATGCTCTCCAGCGCTGGCAGGAGGATGGTGGCGTCATGATTATTGGTTATGAGATGTACCGTAATCTCACACAGGGTCGAAACATTAAGAGCAAGAAACTGAAGGAAACCTTCCAGAAAACACTGGTTGATCCAGGTAACCATTATGTGCTGGTGAACTGAATCGAGGAGATTCCAAAAGGAAAAAGTCTTTTCGTCATGATCTAATGATAATTTTATGATTGAAGGGCCAGATTTGGTTATCTGTGATGAGGGTCACGTGTTGAAGAACGAATTATCTGCAGTTTCTAAAGCCATGAACTCCATCAGGACCAGACGTCGGGTGGTGCTGACAGGAACACCGCTGCAGAATAATCTCATCGAGTGTTAGTGTCTCATCATTACAAATCAACTAAAAATATTCTACATTAAGTAAAAAAGGAATTCTGTAGACTAGATTATAAACAGATTTGGGGATGTTATGGAAAGCAATGTCACTGGATATTTGCTAAATTTTTCTGGTCATGTGATGTGAGGGTAATTCAGGATCTTGTATTTTGTAGATCACTGTATGGTGACCTTCATTAAAGAGAATCTTCTGGGTTCAGTGAAAGAGTTTAGGAACCGTTTCATAAACCCAATTCAGAATGGTCAGTGTGCTGACTCCACTCTCGTTGATGTCCGTGTCATGAAGAAGCGTGCTCATATTCTCTATGAGATGTTGGCCGGATGTGTACAGGTAACCCCAGCTGCTAACCAAAAATAAAGTCTGTTTTTTATTCTGTAATCTGTGGCGAATTATATATGTGTTTCTTGTGCAGAGAAGGGATTACACTGCTCTTACCAAATTCCTGCCACCCAAACACGAGTATGTGCTGGCGGTACGACTGACACCCATACAGTGCAAACTCTATCGATATTACCTGGAGCATTTCACAGGTTAAGTTTACTATCTCTCATTATTTTTTTTGTGTTATTAACATTTGACATTATGCTTTCATCCTTGCTCATGCAGAATTTGCCACCTATTTTTCTATAAAACCGGTAACCTATAAATTGAAATTAAAGGGAAGTTTATTTTATGTTTTAAATTGTGCCTGCATGCAGCAGCATCTGTCTGGAATAAATTCCCAAGTTCTTATCTAATGAAGAGCTTTGGGGTGTCATTATGTGGGCTTTACTCTGAGTTGCTTTGTGATGATGTTGTGACTGCGTGTGTGGAGCCCCTGAGGCCACAAGACACATGCTGGCCCCCCAAAAAAGTACATATTTCTGGTCTTAAATAAGTAATGTTGAGAGAATATTTGAAGAATAGATGAGGAAAACTTGATACCAAATAATTATAATGCCAAATATTTTATTTTCATGTCATCTCATTAAAAAGTAAATAGAAGTTAATTGTTCTGAAAATTATTATTAATTTGGAAAATCATCCAAGTCAAGTAATATTCATAAATTGTTAGGGTTTGTAACAACCACCTTTAATGCGCAAACAACTTTAATGTGCAATTTTATTAATATTGTGCATACATGGGGTATGGTCAGGTTTTCTTAGGTATGCATGTCAAGTGGTATAACCCCAGACATACATAAATTAACATTATGATAAAAATGATCGTATCAGCTATCCAGTAATGTGTTTTTAATTTGATATTTACATAAAATGTCAAATATTTTAGCTAAATACACCATTGGACTTGTGTTACAAACCTTTCTGTTAGGGAGCCAATTTTAGGAAAATATTTCTAGTTTATGATGCCAATTAAAAATATAATTTATGGCAGAAATCTTTCTTATTCTGATATAAAGTGAGTTCGCTGTTTATCATTGATACATTCATTTTTCATTTATGTTCCTTAGCATTAAATAAGCAACACCTGTCAAAGATTAAAATATTCTTTAATTTCATGAAAATAAAAAAGTCCCCATATTCATTTTATGGAACTTCTTATGGTGGTGTGGTGCTTATTAAGAGATTCCAAAAACAATGCAAAAGAGTGTAAGGATAACAACACAGATTTTAAAATAGGTTAAAATGCACGATATTTTCTTCTGATGTATAATCTATAAGTGTGATGATAATGATGGTGGATACATATCTCATCTTCATTGTTGTGTACTGTTTCAAGTTTTATATACTTTCAACAATGTGCAGCAAGCGGTGTATTCGTATTTATTGTACTTTCAGAGTGACTTTGTGGCACAAAGTGTTGTTTTAACATCTCTCTGTTGTTCTGAACAGGTGCCGGTGCTGCCCTTGAGGGTGGAAGAGGCCGAACAGGGACCAAACTCTTCCAGGATTTCCAGATGCTAAGCAGAATCTGGACTCATCCATGGTGCCTCCAGCTGGATTACATCAGTAAAGAAAACAAGGTGAATTCAAAGTTTTTTGTGTACTATATTGAAACCGTAGTTAACATGATTTGCAAAAAGTTTATATCTTTAAAAGGTGATGTATAGTGAACGTTTGATGTGGCTGCAGATTGCAGTGTGAGATGTAAAGAACTGTGAGTGATGTGTTGTCTAACCTATCTCTCTCTCTTTGTGTTCAGGGATACTTTGATGAGGACAGTATGGAAGAGTTCATTGCATCAGAAACTGAAGAGTCCTCAATGAGTTTATCCTCTGAGGATGAGAAGCCTAAAAGGTTTGAAAACTTCACACTTAATCTTCATGCTTAAGTGTCCGTTTTTGTCTGATGTGAGTTTGTGAACAGGAAGAAGAAGCGTGGTCGAGGGAAAGGTCAGAGTTCAGAGAATGACAGTGATGATCTGGAGGTGATAAAAGAGTGGAACACCAGCTCTCGTGGGGGAAACCCTGAGGGACGAAACCGTGCCGAGCCGGAAGAGGAGGGTAAAGCTTAAAAAATCGTCATCTCCCATAAACTATGGTCTTGTCAATAAAACACAAGAAATGAGATTAATTAATAAACATTGGATTTGTTGGACTTCTTATAAACGTATGGTCTTAAAAAGTCTAAAAATGTGATTGTGGTGTTTGTTCTTCAGTTCGGACGACATCAAACTCAGGTCCTGGCAGTCCATCACCGGAGTGGTACAAAGAATTTGTGACCGAGGCTGATTCTGAAATAATAGAGCATTCTGGGAAAATTCTGCTTCTGTTTGAAATCCTGCGCATGGCTGAGGCTATTGAAGAGAAAGTGTGAGCACACATCTCATGTTCTCTGTCATGAAAGGTTGTTATTTATATATATGTGTGTTACGCTTATGTTTGTCCTGTGATGTGTGGGTTCAGGTTGGTGTTCAGTCAGTCACTCATTTCTCTGGACCTCATCGAAGATTTTCTGGAGTTGGCTGGTAGAGCCAAAGAGGAAGGCAAACCTTCACCTTACAAAGGTGAGTAAAAGACTCTTCTTACTTTATTGTAGAGGATCAACAAATAAATGATAATAATTAATCAGGGGGTAGCAGAGAGGATTGCTTGATGTAGAGGTGCCATCTAGTGGCTGTTACTTATCAAATTAATGATTGCAATGGCAATGGTGAGGATAAGCACCATTTGTTTATTTTATTTAGCGTCAGCAGAAAAATAGCTCAAAAAGTTTTTAACTTTGGTTAAACATTGTTAATTTAAAAAACTATTTAAATCTATTTAAATCAGGTTTGTTAGATACATACATGTGAAATATTTATTTAAACAAAATCGATGCTTACAATTAGTGGTGGGCATAGATTAATTCTTTAAATCTAGATTAATCTCACTGTAAATTTTGAATTAATCTAGATTGAAACGGCTAATTTGAATTCTGTCGAAGGCATTCAGAATATGTGTGATTCCCAAATAATGACCAAAAGTAAGTCATTGCACAAGGTGCAAACAACCTTATGCTGAGTTCACAACACACGGTTTGCCTCATTTACGTCCAACGCGCCATTCACGCAGGGGGAAGGGCTTCTATCAGGGGAACTCATCAACTTGTAGGAGGAAAAAATCCTTTTATTGTAAAATAAAGTGATTAAACTTAATGTGACGGCTTTATTTATAGTCTCAATATGTTTATAGAGCTCAAATTGAGTAAAGATCTTTTTTTTTTCTTAATTTCTTTCAGTAAATGTCACTTTTATTTAAAGCCCTGATGAATTTCTCCTGCATGTTTGTTTTTGATAAAGCAAGCTCCTGGTTGGTTAAGTTCAATTTTTTCAACTCACGCGTTTTGCGTCCAACTGCAGGACATCTCCTCGCGTCTATTCGCGTCTCTGCATTGACTTAACATGTAAATCACTCACGCCTGACGTCTGGTGTGAACGCAGCATTAGTCTTGTCGAGGCTTCCATTGGGAAGTTTCTTAAAAATAAATGTTCCCTGAAGAAAAACCCGGCGGCTTCACAGGTGCATCCATGTTAGCACGTCACGTGTGATGAGGTCGTTTCACAGTAGGTATACACACAGGTTAGAATTCGGTTACGTATACATCCGCGTTACCAAACTAACCAAACTTTGAGAATAGATTAACAACGATATTTTTTTTATCGCCCAATAAGAGGCTCATGTTAACGCAGCACGTTAACGCAGATAACGGCCCACCACTACTTACAATATTTTCCATGCTTCTGAGATTTGGTTAACCATTATTTATGTCATTATTTTTATTAATTATACAAAATTTATAGGATTAAATTTGTGTTGTTAACTTTCTTTTCCTTTTCGGTTTCCTTCTTTTTTATCCTTGGCAGATCACATGCTTGATATAACGTGTTGAGTCAAGAGTCCCAAAACAATAATGCCGCCCTTCGGTGGTGCATGCTAGTTCTCGTCTTGTCTGTTTATTGATTAATAGCTCTGAGAGCACAGAAATAGAAACAGATCACCGTCACGGCTGATGATGAGCAGAAAAATCTCAAGCTTTATTAACCAGTATTGTGTTATCATTTTTTAAATGTTCTGTAATATTTGACCAATTCCTATACGCTGGCTATTATCATGCACTTGTGTTATTTTATATGGCTCTGTTTACGCCTTTTACAAACCAGCGTGTATTCCTGCCAGACACAAGCAGTTTGACATTATTTTTACGTTGAATGTTCTGTATCACAGTTTCATATTGACTTGGTCTGTTGTTTGTTTCTGGATCATTCTGTGGGTTTGCTGTAAATCAAAGAAATATAAATGGGTGTCTGTATTCAGCAAGTGTCCAGCTCGGTTTGGTTTGTTCATGGGGCTGAAACTGAAGTGATGTGGAACTCATATCTGTCACAGATGTAGGTTAAGTGAAGGAACACACACATGCACACACAGACACACACACACACACATGTAAACACTGTCTCAGTCTGTGGAATAAGGTCATGTTCCTCATTAAACCTGCGAGCAGATGTTTGTGTTTTCATTTTGAAAATGATTAGACCTTGACTTCTTTACTCCACAGAAATATGTTCGCTTAAGGCTTTGCAGTTTGTAATGAAAAGATCACAGAAGGCTAATTGAAAACACACTGTAATGTTAGTTTGTGGGAGGCCGCAATATTAAACGCTGAATATATGTGTGTGCTTTCCCTGAGCTGTCTGTACAGTGAACACTATAGTGTGAATGAAAACTGTCACGTGTTTCGTGTTTTGAAGGTGAGGGCAAGTGGTTCAGAAACATTGACTACTACCGTCTGGACGGATCCACTAATGCCCTGACCAGGAAGAAGTGGGCAGAAGAGTTTAATGACACCAGTAATGTTCGGTACGCACGCTTTTCTGTTGTCACAAACTTTTACATGCTTTTATCTGTCTCAAGCCGTTCTTCAACCTCTTTGTTTTCTCCACAGAGGTCGACTGTTCCTCATCTCAACCAGAGCCGGTTCTCTCGGGATTAACCTGGTGGCTGCAAACAGGGTCATCATATTTGATGCTTCATGGAACCCATCGTATGACATACAGAGTATTTTCAGGGTCTATCGCTTCGGCCAGGTCAGGACCGTGTTTGTCTACAGGTTTTTGGCTCAGGTAAGATATATACGACACTGGACAGTCTTTCAGGGTTAGGAGTGTTTACCAGCGTTAACCTTTTGTGGTTTTGTTTTCTTTGGTACAGGGAACCATGGAGGAGAAGATCTATGACAGACAGGTGGCCAAACAGTCACTGTCTTCCCGTGTGGTAGACCAGCAGCAGATTGAACGTCACTTTACGATGAATGAACTGACGGAGCTTTACACCTTTGAACCTGACCAGCTGGATGATCCGTCTGAGAAGAAGAGCAAGAGAGCCACACCCATGCTACCCAAGGTAGAAATAACTCCAATCTTGTGTGCGTGCGTGCGCGCGTGTGTGTGTGTGTGTGTGTGTGTGTGTGTGTGTGTGTGTTACCTCTGACCATTACCGGGATGGAGGGATTTTTGCTGTTGCCTCAGTGAGATTTTTATAATTTTGTTACAATGTAATTGATGAATTTTACATTTCTTCTACAAAATCCAGGAGATATTTCAAAGAGGTTGGTAAGAAAAATATGTTTTTTCCAATTGTTTTATCAAACATATTTTGTGTCATGTCAAACAGGTTTGAATTCAATCATTTCAGTTTTTCAAAAAATTTTAACTCTCACTTACTATTTTTACTTACTATTATACTTACTTACTTATTCCATTATGTGGTCATGAGAAACTACCTGTAGTCATGTGGATTATCTTTCAGATTAATGAGCTTCAATAATAAGACTCTTTCTAATGTCACAAGAAAGATCATTTGTGTTAGGATTTCTGGATTTGTGTTTCTTTAAAGAAATGGAGACATGTACACCTAAAATAGCATAAGGGTCAGTAAATGATGAAATATTTCATTTCGATTAAACTGTTCCTTTTACCTGTTATCATGGGATGTTCCCAGCAATCCTCTCTGTGTGTTTAAACCTGCAGCCGCTCCTCATGAAGGCCATCTGTTGTGCTGATTCACTGGTTTGTCTGTGAAGTTTTTCAAAGGAACGCTGTAAACCTCCCCCGAGCTGATGAACAGTCATTACTTCTGAACACTTGTGTACTTCAGACATACTAATTGGAGACAAAGGAAGCTCATGGACTTCCAGTCTAATGATAAAGGAGGAGGTTGAGTTCTGGCTCTGCCTCAGGCTCTCAGGAGGATTTAAAGAGTCCAGATCCGGGCTGGTTTGTGTCCAACGGTGGGAAAGTTGATCAGGTTCTGTTGGGTTTACTGTTATTGGGTAATGATGTTCTTAAGAACTCTAACAGATGTTCTTTCAATAAAGGACATAGACGCTCAAAACTATATTATATATTTAGGGAAGGATTTGATGCGTCACATCTGCAATTGCAGCATGTAAGCATAACCCTATTCTATTTTGCTTGTTTTCAGGGTAAACATGCATTTGGTACGTAGGATAGAAATGCAGTGTATTATGAAGACAGAAATACATTAATCTCTCATTTATTAATCATGTCCTCACTAAGTGTAGTATTTTTGAGGGACGAGTGATTGGCATAGGGGAGACACGCAAGTTTACAGTTAAGTTTCAAGTTTCGTTGTATTTTTACGAGGTGTAAGCGGGTAGCTACAACCACCATATGTGAGTGTTTCCCTAATGTTGGTTAGGACGTGTCCTCTGAAACCTTCACAGACTTAAAGTAAGAGATCATTCACGTCTGTCCAAACGGCAACGTCATGGTTTTGTTTTTAAGTTTACCCACTGGGCTTTCTTTGAAAGTAAGAAAGTGATATTCAGATTCCCTTCCTTACATATTTTTCTCCATTATTTAGCATATTGAAAAGATGAGAGATCTAGTTGCTGGTACAAATCCATGTCTTGTTTGTTACCTCCAGTCCTTCCCATAGTGAGTCCTTATCAAATTGTTAAGCATGCAGTCGCATGACGCATTTTTACACAATGTTGCAAAGCCCTACTATCTTTGTAATGACATACATTGACGTAATGAAATCTTTCGTTTCTAAAGGTAAGATCTGGCAATCTCCTCACTCATTAAGATAGATGTCAAGATACACCCACATACAGACGCAGACAGACACTGAGAGTTTTATTGTGTGTGTGACAGACAGGTGTGTTTTTGTTGAGATATGATGGACACCTGACACACAGACTCAGACTGTTTACATCACTGGCGTGCAGCTGTACAGTGCGTACTGCCTGGCCGAGCTTTGGTATTACAAATATCTTTCACATTCCTTTAGTCTTTTTCTCTGGACCCCTTCAGTTTCCGTGTGCACCTGCACTCTGTCCTTTAGAACACATTTGGATTTTGGGTCATTGAGTTCAAGTGCTTTTTCATGCCTTATTTTGATAAATATTATGCTCTACATGACTTCAGACATTTCTAGATATAAGGCCTCAGATACAGTGACCAGTTGATGAGAAAATCTTGGCATTGTATAGGCTGGCTTATTCGGCA
Source organism: Triplophysa yarkandensis (assembly GCA_033220385.1). Classification (NCBI taxonomy): domain Eukaryota; kingdom Metazoa; phylum Chordata; class Actinopteri; order Cypriniformes; family Nemacheilidae; genus Triplophysa; species Triplophysa yarkandensis. Next base: position 6,236,583 of record CM065654.1, read on the forward strand.
TCAGCCTGAGAAAAAAAATTGTTTGACCTCAAGTCATGCGTGTTTAATCCCAGAAAAAAACACCTTCACACTTTTATTAGAAGGTGAAAGATTTAAGATTTCTTGGGAAACATTCCCTCTTTTTCCCAGCCTGCCTCTCTCTCTCTCTGTCTGTCTGTCAGTGGCGGGTAAACCGATAGCGTTTGTCTAAGCCGTCATAATGTGACAGTATGGAAATGCAGGAGTTCTTGTTACCGTCATTAGCGACTCCGCTCGACATGAACGTGAAGACCACCCGCTAAGCTCCAGCCTGGAGATTATTTAGGAATCTCAGCATTCCCTGCTCTCCTGGACGGCTCCGTGACTCAATACTGGACAACGTTCAGATAAGCTCAAGATCATGTTTGAATTGAAACTCAAACAACAGCTTCAGATCACACTTGAATCTCTGGAGAAACATGTTTTCCTGTAAACATGGACTGAATGATTCACATGTCTGTGATGTTTTCATTTAGCTACTTAAGCGTGATTGGGTTTGCTTTCAGCAGCACATGGTTTTATTTACTGGCCATCAGAGACGTTTAGTCCGATGGTTTGATGTCAACAGATCACTGTATGCTGTAATGCAGAAAGCATGCCTCTGTTATTTCTACCTGTCTCCTTTTTCCTGTTTTAAAATACACTGGAGTTTTTCATGTAGATGTTAAAATGAGATGTGTTCATCTTGACCTCTTATAACAGAATTTCACAATCATTTTCTAAAGGAATATTGTAATTTTCTTCACACTTCAGCTTTAAACATTTATTTTCTGATTGAAAGATTGAAACCACGTGCATATTTATAGTTATCAACCAAAGTTGGGTATTCTTTTAATAAAGCAGTTAAGGATTGTTGTTTGAAACTGTAAATGATGTCATAAACCTGTAACCAATCACAATTAAACCTCTGATTAAGCTGTTCCAGTCATAGAAATACCAGAACAGCACATAGATTTAGGTTTTGAACTTTTCTCAGCTTTTAGTTTCCCATTTTAATTTTAGCATCTTGAACTCAAGTTTGAGAGTGTGGGGGCGGAGCTCATTTTCATATTCATGTATATGTGCATACACAATGAGATTGAGATTTACAAGCAGATTTAAATGCAGGATTAATTATTATAATAGGCTCAACACTTTTCACAACACAAATGCTTGAATTTACTTGTTTGCATTAAAACACTAGTTCAACATTTCCACAGCCCACTTTCTGTCTGTAAGAATGATTTTGTTAATATTTAGTCCGAGCATTGTCAAAGCATTAGCACATTTAAATCTGTCAATTGTTTATTTTGTTTTGATTGTAGTAGTGTTGTTGTCTTGGTGTAAGGGTCACACATTTATCTCTCTTTCTGTTTGGAATCACTGGACAACATGTTTCCAGATTTTTTTAATGGAAAGCAAACACGTGTCATACAGAGTAATCTAGAGCACGCCTGGATTTGTAGGTATTGTTGTTAACAACCTGTTGTCATGGAGATCAGAAGTATTTTAAATGTGAAAAGCAGACAGACAGCTGCTGATGTTCAGTGTGACAGTACTGAAGCAGACCTGGATTATAAGTTGTTGTGTTTTTATTGCATATTGACTTAAACTCTTTTTTTTCTGTCTTCGTTGTCACAGGATCCTGTTTTGGCTGAACTTCTTCACAGTTTTAAAGATCAGATTGTTGGCTATCATGAGCACGACTCTTTGCTGGACCACAAGGAGGAGGAGGCACTGAGCGAGGAGGATCGGAAGGCTGCTTGGGCCGAGTATGAGGCTGAGAAGAAGGTTTGTATCCACACAATATATTTAATACTGATTATATCCAATAACACATCTGCTTTCTTTACACTTTTGAGGCTAACACGTTGACTTCACAAAGAAGAAAATTTCAATTGAAAGTGAAAATGCCAACGTTTAGTCATTAGTTATTCAAGGTTTTTACACTTTTTTAATGTGTATTAAGCTGATGTAGTGTCATGACTGGAGTGTGAACTACAGGATCATTAAAAATCCAGTGACATGAAACGTTTCTGAGGAAAATACAGAAAAACATAAGTCAACTGTATTGTGATGTCATTGTTATGGGACGACTGTGAAGTGTGTAAGAGGCGATATGACTTTTACATAATTACTGAATACTTGAATCGGTCAAATTTTTCTCTGACATAAACATGAGGAGCTTTACATCTACATGCTCTGATGATGATTGAGAGTTCTGCGCACTGGAGTGATCAGTTTCGATGACTGTAAAACTAAGTCAAGCCATATTGATCTTTTATTTAAGCTTCAAATTCAATGTTCATATTACAATACAGTTATTCCAGCAATATGGATGTGAGAAAAACATTTAGAATAAGATTTTTTTTTAGAATACACTAAACTATGTTTTTATATTTTACTAAACAGCAGAAAAACAGCAGCCTATGCTTAACTTAAAAAAAAAGGAAATAAATATGAGTTACTGATTTGACATAGAGTTACATCATTTTGGGGAGATGATCAACTTTTTAAAATTTCTTTGACAATTCTTTGAAATTAACAAGAAGCTATAATTCCCCCAAAACGGAAAATGGAAGATCTTTATAAAACATGAAATATTTGCTATATTTTAGTTTTTTATTTGTCTTTTTGTGAAGAATGTGTAGCTTTATGAATGAGAGAAAGTTTTAAACTTTCTTCAAAACCTCACATGGATATTTGGACCACCAAATGTTGATATCTGTGCTATTACTATAGTATTAAAACCGTTGGCACAAAACGTACTGTAAGGTTGTAAGGTTGACATTTTCATGGAGTTGCCCAGTAATGTAATCCGATCATCTGTGTAAAGTCATTGGTGTTACAGTCACTTTCACACACAGACGAGAGAGAGAGAGAGAGAGAGAGAGAGAGAGACCAGAGAGAGACCAGAGAGAGACCAGAGAGAGACCAGAGAGAGACCAGAGAGAGACCAGAGAGAGACCAGAGAGAGACCAGAGAGAGAGAGAGACCAGAGAGAGAGAGACCAGAGAGAGAGAGACCAGAGAGAGAGAGACCAGAGAGAGAGAGACCAGAGAGAGAGAGACCAGAGAGAGAGAGACCAGAGAGAGAGAGAGAGACCAGAGAGAGAGAGAGAGACCAGAGAGAGAGAGAGAGACCAGAGAGAGAGAGACCAGAGAGAGAGAGAGACGAGAGAGAGAGAGAGACGAGAGAGAGAGAGAGACGAGAGAGAGAGAGACGAGAGAGAGAGACCAGAGAGAGAGAGACCAGAGAGAGAGAGACCAGAGAGAGAGAGACCAGAGAGAGAGAGAGAGAGAGAGAGAGAGAGAGAGAGAGAGAGAGAGAGAGAGAGAGAGAGAGAGATGGTGTGGTCTGCTGCACAGCTGTGATCCCTGAAGTCCACCTGCTCGGGTGTTTATCACACGCTTGTGCCGTACAGCCATTTAGAGGACAGGAATGAGTTCTGGGTCTGCCCTCGGTAGCTCATTTACTGTTTGAACATACAGTTTGACCTTCAGCAGGAGAGCGCTGTGTTTACAGCCCAACACAAACACACATCAGCCGGGACACTAACACAGATTCACATGAGTGAACATCAGCATCTTCCAGTCGTCTGTTCATCTGGCCTCGCCAGAAACTACACAAATTATTAGGAAAATAAATGCCTAAAGCAACGCTTTCAAGACTCTACCACATGTGTACCGTGATAGAGACACTCATCTGTCTCCTCAAATTGTGACTAGATATTGTTTCTAATGAAATGTTTTTGCTTCAGGGTCTGTCCATGCGCTTCAACCAACCGTCTTATTCTCACGCTGGCATGGGATCGGCATCAAACTACTTCCCCTTCAACGTGGCAGCCTTGGCCTCCATGAGTAACCAACAGCTGGAGGTCAGTAATGAGCTGCACATGTTCTTCACATTCCTCCAGCCGTCACATTATTGTGACATTCGTCCTCGGGCTATGACAGCTGCTCTTTATGTATCTCGTGCTCTCAGATCTTCATTTAGAGATGTTGTTTTCTTTTGCTGGTTTGTTTAGTCCTATCAATCTCTCTTGTCTGTTTTGAAGGAGTTGATTAACCAGGGCAGACAGAAGGTGTTGGAAGCCACCAACTCTCTGAAGTCTATACCCAGAGAGCCTTTGGAGGACATAATCGCACAGCTGGTGAGTGACAGCGCTGAACCTGTACATGATGCTTGTGATATTCACTGTGTTGTAGTTCAGATTGTGTTTGTTGAGGTTTATAACAGATGTGTTTGTATTTGTCAGTGGGAAGACAACCCCAGTCTAACAGAGACTCAGATTCAGTCCATGGCTCTGGGACGACAGGCCACTTGTGAGATGGAACTCAAACACAGAGAGGCAATATACCGCGATGTCCTCGGCAAACAACAAACCGTATGTCTGCTCTCTGAATTTGTGATCTGAATAATAAATATTAATACTCATATGGTTAAAATGAATCAACTGTGACCCTGTGAAAACCGAGTTAAAGTTGCAAAATCAAATTCTGAGAAAACGAGCATTAAAGTTTGATAATATTTAATCATTTTACTAGGTTATCGATCTTTGATTGTTACTCAGTCGGTGTGCAAGATTGTAATGTAATATTCAGAGGTAGACCGATATATTGGTTTTGTCTAATAAATCTGCACCGACAATCCATTCCTAGAATCCTGCCGATAGTTTTCCAGGTTGCGTCGTAACTGAAGCGACTCAGTACAGTCTGGTATCCTTATACAGTGCAAGAGCCAACATATCTATTGCAAGAGCAGTCTCCAAAGGTGCTGAAAAGCGCATGCTTTGTTTTGACACGTGGAACTGCTCGTTGTATGGACAGCGCAAGCTGCCTGGAGAGAACGGTGCATGGTTTTTATATCTATAAAGTTCAATGCTATTATACACGGCCTGTTATGTTTTTATTTTATTTTTTACCCAGTGTCCATTTGAAAAATATCGCCACATTAATCTTTCATAGGCAAGTGAAGTCCAACCTATCGCTGTCGGTATTGGTAAAATGTAATATTGGTCGACCTCTGGTTATGTCCTCACAGTTTTTACTTCATATTGTATAGAATGATATTATGTATTTATAAGTAAATCTCAAAAATATGACTTAAGTTGGTTTTTCACAAGCAAGCTAACAAATGTAAATATTAATTGTTGAAAAAAGCACTACTAAATGTTTTAGTTTAATAAGTGTCTCAGTATTATTTTATATCAGGATGTCATGTCACGTTGCTGATATATGTTAGAATCACGTGTCGTCTGTTTTTTTCTCTCCAGCTGATGATGTACGTGCAAAAAGTGATTGCCAACCGTAAGGCGCAGGAACAGCAGATGGCCTTGGCCAGACAGGGGATGCTACTTAACCAGCTGGCCTTGCAGAATGGTCTGACGACACCCATGAGTCATATGGATCTGCTCGGGTTGTACCAACAGCTAGGAGCCCTCCAGGGCCTCCCAAGCCCTCAGCTGGGCAAGAACCCCGGCCCTTCCAAGGGTCTGTAGGTTCCTTTACCCCCCGGGCGACACTTGAGCCTGGACGCCCACTGGAGCCTCTCCGTCTTTAGGGGATCCTGAGACTCTTTTCAACTGCAGTTTGTCATTCTCTGTATATAGCCTTAATGGTATTCACAGTGTTTTTTTTTCACACGTATTTAAGATTAAAGAAGAGATTCTCCCCAGAATGCTTTTAGGCATTGCAAGTTTTTTTCCCTTACATAAGGGCTGTGCATATATAAATAATTCTATTGCGAGGAAGACCGAAGAGGGACCACATCATTTCTGTTTCGGATGTTGGTCTGTTATGGGTGCTGAGATTCCAGTGCTTCACAGACACTGTGATGGACACCTAGGAGTCAAATGGCCTTATATAAAGCAGCTAGTTCTCTTCTGACCTTTTAAAAACCCCTTTTCTATTCTGCTTTTATGTATTTCAACTTATTGTTGCTTCTGTTATGGAATGTCTGTGTTGTTGACACTGCTTGCTGGACTTTTCTAACACCACAGTTCTTGTCGTAGTGTTGCTTAGCATATTGATGTGAGTACTGTTCATATTTTTAAACTTTTATTTTTTCCCCCACTTAAGTGGGTTTGCACCTAAGCCGCTGATGTCCGGCAGCAGGACTTGACGTAGCTACAGCGCATGTTCATGCAGTTTAGCACACGTTCAGCCTGTTCGATGGGATGTGATGATGCTCGACTGTTGCTCGGGCCGGATTGTTCTCATCTTCGACAAACGTTGATCCACACACAGGGTGTCATTCGGAAATACAGAAGAACTTTTCCCTCCTGTTTTCATGTTAGCATATACAAAAACCATTTCTGACATTTAATATCAACTGATCTGATACGTAGTATTTAATATCACAGTTAAAGAATAAAGTGACCAAATGGATGAGGAACATGCAGCTTCTTTCAGTGTATGTTTGGTGTTTCTTGTAGAGGCGCAGTGTGTCACTCACATGTTATGAAACCCGTTTAGATCAATGGTGTTGATTTGATAAATGTGTTGTTTTCTGATGTGTGTCTATAGTGGTGATCAAATGCATTAGTCACAAGTGTGTGTGATTCTGACAGAGAGGCCGTTGGCACAAGATATTAAGATAAATGACCACATAACATTTTATATGATGTCTGTAGATCACACTATGAGCTCTAGTTTAATCTGTAACCACATCACACATGTTAAATAGAAATGAGCTTGCATTAGAATTTCAGGATGTTCTTGATGTCATTTTACACATGTTTGAATTGTTCAGTAAACATAACATACACTGACTCAAAACACCCTCTTTAGAGAATGTCACATGTATACTATTTTAGAATTTGGAGGGATGTTTTCTTTACTCTATAAGAGTTGAATGCATGCACATTTCTGACATTAGCCCATCACAGAACACATTCTTCATTCTGTTCAAATGTTTTACAAGTACTAAAAGTGTTTAAGAAGGTTTGTGAACATGTTCTTTAATCATTAAATTGTATAGAATTTCATATAGCACGTCTTTATATATCCAAATCATATAATCTGTTTCATCTTATTTTGCAGTGTTTAAAACACAAGATTCTGAAAAATAAGCAATAATTGTTAAAGGCTACGTAACAATGTTTATTTCCAAATGTTAATCTGTTTTTTTCCATTAAGGATTGAGGCCATATATGTTGAGGCCGCTTTCACAAAACTGTTAAGTAATAAGTTGTAACCGGTTAAATGCAAAACATTTGAAGTATTAACATATGTCACACACATCGTTTATCTAAATAGTTCATGTATTTTTTTTAACACCTGTATAGCTGGATATGTCATTTTGGGATGGTGGATATGCCAGGCTCAATGGCATGATCACGTTTGAACACACATTGGGATTTCTGACACCTGTAATGCAACAGTGCAGTTGAGTTATTAGAGGTCAGCAGCGGACATCAAGCTTTGTTTTGTCCTAATTTGATCTCTAATATTTAGAAGTTAAATATTTCCTCAATATAAATGCTAATGAGAAACATTGCTAATTAAAATAAGAAAGCAAATTCAAAGTCACTTCAAAACACACTTATAATAAAGTTGCTTAAAAGGTTTTTCACAGGGAAGTCACAAAGAATCATTCAGTCAAAGGATCCTTAAAGAAACATATTTTTCTTATATTTAAATAATCCGTTAAAAAAGTAACATCCGAGGAACCCTCATGACAGTGTTTCAGATGTTTAAGGTTCTTTATACAACCATTAATTGTGCAACGTGAAATTTTTCCGGAGGAAATGCAATGTAATATACATAAATATGTCTTGAGAAGTGTAGAAAGATCTTACATACTGAACCTTTATGTTTTTATCACCTTAGAATGAGCTTATTCCATCTACATCTAGCATTTCCCCTTACACGGAAATGGCGTCCATGTTTCTACAGTTGCCCTAAATGCACAAACCGTCTCAGAATGGTTTCGTAAATGTCATCATCTACGGCAAAAACATTTTTGTTTTCTCTCTGTATTTCACACGCTGTACCATTAAGAAACAAAAGATATTTTATGTCACCATGAAGCACCTTTTTTCAAGACTGTACCTGACCCGTAGGGCAAAAGTATCAGACACACTTTCTCTGGGCCGCTCGCATCCAGATATCACACAGCGCGAAAATCTGAGCGTCTTCACACCCGCTTTTCCCCTTCAATCTTTCAGCCGCCGCGTCTTTTACTCTTTCTGCTATTATTTTCATTTCTTAAGCTGCCAGGGGTTTTCTCGCTCTTTTCCATTCGCCTTCTCCCCGGGGAATCTTGCATTCACGGCTCACAGAAACGCTGCCAGAAGAGAAACATTACAACTATTGCAGATGTTGAAATGTTGATCCCATCATCGGTATGGCCGGATTAGCATCCCCGCTGGTCACCATGCAGCTGTTGGCTGATCCAGACCCCCCTCCCAACCTCAAACCTGCTTCTGTTCAAAAACGCGCTGAATGTGCTATGAAAGTATTCAAGCATGTTAACATCTCATGGGAGCCAAAGATGTGTTCTAGCACTGGCGATGGGTGGGGGACTTCATGGGATCGTTCTATGGATCTGATGGTGATTTACAGGCCACTGTGTTTGAAACCGTCATTGCTCTACATATGTTATGAATGCTATATGGGTTATTAATATTACCGCGGGGTCAACTTTTCAGCAGGTTTGACGTCCACCGGCATTCTCGCGCATTGTTTCGCTTTCTGAAGGGTGTTGATTTAAGCGTCCGTTCAGCGAGAACTTTCCCAAAGTTTGCCTCGGCCAAGAATCATCATTGCGCATCATCAGCTAACATCCACATCTCGGGAGAGATGGAATATTCTCTGATGGAATCAACATAGCTGTTCACAAACCACATTTCACAGATTCGTTTTTCTTCAGTTAAAGTGCTCGCTGCCCAATGCAGAATCATGTAGAGTCTACTTTTCACAATCCAACATGACATGAGTCTGATGTTGACCAGTGCATCTTTTGTATCTCAAGATAACTTTGTATCATCATCGTCTCAGATGTTAAGCAGTGATGCCGTGATGTACATGCAGTCAGAGTCAAAGCAGTCAGTGTTTCTCAGAGTTTAATAGATTCAGATGATTCTTGCTCACTCATGATACACACTTAAGAGCATGGCAGGTTTATTATCAGTTATTCAGCTCAAACGGTTTAGCCCTTCTGTATCATTTCAGTAGAATAACCCTAGGTTTATTACAAAATAGAGTCTTTAGAATAAATAAATAGATTTAGATAGAGATTTATAGCTATACTTTATATGTAGAAAATAAATAGATATATTGTACATCTTATAAATAGGTTCATCCGTATTTACACATCTTTAATAATGTTCCTGACAGTTTGAACATTATAGTCGCTCTTAAATCCATTCAAGGAGGATTTACCGTTTCTAGCTTTCAGGGGTTTTACCTCTCTTAAACCTTCATAAGTAGCAAATGCCATTAACATAAAGACAAAATTATTCTTTGGATGTGGGGTAAGTGTTTGTCCTTATCCGAATCTGAAGACCTTCTCCCCACTTCTCAATTTAACAACAATGCTTCTCCCAGAAAAACTGCAGGTCTCTTCTTAAGTCCTCTTGGGAAAGTTTTTTTTCTTCAAAAATTGCTTGCTTCTCGTAAGTCCCAGAATGTAATATCCATGTTCTATTTGTTTGTAAGTGCTGCGGCCCGAATCTCAACCAAATCCGCAGCAGGGTCCGTGCTGAACGCTTTAAGGCCGCTTTTTTCAGTTTTACATCCTATCCTCAAGCGTCAAGACACTGAGACGCTTGTTGAGTTCAGACCCTTTTTTCCCAGAACGTGGTCCAATTTTCAAAGAGTGTGTGTCCCCAGAAGTCTGGAGAAATGGGGCTTTTGCATATCATGTGGACCTGAAGTCAACACCTCTCTCTCAAGACATGTTTTGGCACCCGCTATGGATGCAGGAATGTTCTCTCTTCTCTGTGGTTTAAAACCCATTAAGGAGAGGAAACAGAGCCATCCAGGACACACACGTACTGTTTATCTCAGCCACCGCTGGAGAGGGGTTCCTCTTTTTGGACCAGAATCCAGATATAAACAGTTGCAAGGCAAGAAGCAGGCTCTTGCCTGACTGTCTTTTCAATCCCGCGTCTTCACCTCTCCAACCCAGGAAATCTGGGTTCTTTTTGGTCACCTGTGCTGGAACAAGTCCCTGTAAGCTTGGGGTATCTTCTCGATCTCAACTGGTCTGGGCAAAAAGTGAGTCAACTTCTGATGCTTTTTAGTCCTTCCACCTTCTCGAGGTGAGCCATCCTTGTTTAAGGCCACGTAATAATATCGTCCAGTGTCTGTGTGCTTGTACAGCGTGGATGCGTACGTGTTGTACCAGTTCTCCTCAAACTGCTCTCGGAAGACACACTCGGCTGTCAGCTTCTTCTGCACAGAACAAAGAAAAGAACATGAGTTAATTCGGGTAATAATGTGCGATGGTCAGTAACAGCAGCAGTGTTGGAATGCCTGTGAGTTCTGCTGTAATAACCTACACAGACCCTTCAAGAAAATGTTTAATGTGTAAATAACACCAGATCAGAAACACCTTAAACAGAACATCTGCTTGACCGTGACTCTAGCCGCCCCATAGTGGAATCTATCTCAGGACAGACGGCAGGTACTCTCCTCACCGGAGCTATTACGGGCAAGCTTTGTCGTTTACACCCAAGATCATTCTTCCTAACGGTTAAGCTTTTGGTCTGCTATTGCATCTTCCCGAATGATGCAATGAGGTTTTCTCACACAAACACGGCAGCTCAACAGAGCGAAAAAGACTGTGTGGGCTGCTGCTACTACAGCGCTGAAAGAGCTCCGTGAGCAATGACTCGAGGTCAAACAGGTGAACTTTCACTGGCTCACTGTACCATTGAGAACAATGGAGGACGCAGGGGCTACATCATGTTTCCTGCCAAAGAACAGTCATGCAACGGGCCGGCCTCAAGTCCTGGTGTCAGTTCCTTTAAAATGAGTGCGGAAGACACGGTCGGCCCTAAGAAACGTTTTAAACAGTTTGGATTGGTAAAAAACTGGCCAAAAATAACAATAATATGCAAAGGGGCACCTAACGAACTAGGCCAACCCACAAAAAGAAGTCCATCTGTTTTCTCGTTCAAAAATAGCGGAGCATCCCAATAAAACCAAGATTTCATGTCAATCCACGATGCCATTCATCGCTTGTTAAGCTAACAGGTTTCTTTAACTTTATTCCCGTGCAGTGATTTCAAAAGCGAGCCGGGTTTTCAGTCTGATTTTAATAGGATGTTATCGCATTACACGTAAAGCCATCTCGTCTTGCTCGAAATAGGTTTGTCTTAACTCAAGATCCAGAGGAACTGGCCGGGGCCCCGTGTATTGTCTGCGGAAATCTGATAGTGTGTCTCTGTGCAGGGGGAGTCCGGGCGCATTTTTCTATATATGGTTCTCAACGCTACCTTACAAATAGCGAAATGGCGCTGCACTCTTTAATCTTCTGCTTTCTAACAGGTTCTGTGCTCTCCAGCAGAACGAAGGACGTCCCTCGCGCAACGGCACGAAACCAAGAGCGCTCGTATATTCACGATATGTGGGTGTGTATACGTTACTCGCTTCACGTGTCCCTGGAAAATATGTAAATATTTTAAGTGCGCAGCAAAATGAAGAGGCACATGTCTGATGTGAGGAGAACAAGATGAGCCAGACTCTGCCGTGAGTCGCTGATCAGAGGTCAGGGAAACAAGACTTGTTTTGTCTGCTTGACTTGTACATCTGTATCATACGGGAAACAGACTCGGGTTGCATTCCTACCGCTACACCTCGGAGCAGAACCTGGGCGTAACGCTCGTGATCATCCGTCCACCTGCTGACTACAGACACAATCTACAGTCATCCAGAACAAGAATTAAACCGATCCGTCCCTTTTCTAGACAAACGTTATCTTCACCTAACAGCCTGGTCGATTTGTTTCCGTAGAATCTCACGGTTTAAAGTAGTAATTCTCTATTTTTATATGCCAGAGGAGAACCGGCTCTCCCGGTTGAGTCTGGTCTAGCCATAGCTTAGACTGCTTATCTGCGTAAACAATTTAGATGCGCATCAACATATTTGAACATTCATGTGTATATTAGTCGTTTAAGAGTAAAGCTGCATGGCAACAATGAAACGGTAAAAATACTATATCAATAAATTGGAATTGAATTGAACTTACCGACCCATAGAGTTCACCCTTCTCATTCATCCCCAAATAGAGTCCAGCATCCACCCCTCGTATGCTCACCAGCCCGACTGCCAGACTGATGAACTCCAGAATGCCTGCCAGAGACAAATACTGGTGAGACTATGCAGAATTCCACAAGATAAATCCACCTTTAATTCCAACATCTTCGCGTGTCTTTAAATAACTGAAATAACTCAAGCATGACTCTGACTTCATCATTTACAAAACAATTATAATCTGTGTGCATCTGCAGTAGTGTTACACACACGTTATGAGCCATCAAGAGAAAGAGCACGCTTGTCAGACTCGGTCTCTATCTTTAAAAAACACCTAAAAACTCATCTTTTCCGGCTACACCTAACTCACTAACTCACTTCTTTTCTAACTACTCACTCCATCAAAAAAAAAACACTTTTATAACTTCTCTCTCTCTCTCCGTGTAACTCGGTAGCATTGTTGTAGCATTTGTTCACCTATTGTTGTATCGGCTATTTACCGCTTCATTGTCTCCTCGACTATTGTAAGTCGCTTTGGATAAAAGCCTCTGCTAAATGACTAAATGTAAATGTAAGTTGAGGAATCTGTGACGATTTGGTCATCATCATGTAGTTTCGAGTTCTATTTTTTCCTGCCATTGTATGAACAGGAAAGCATCGAGACATTTCTCGAACTATCTTTTGTATTCCACATACAGGCTTTTGAAGGGGTGTGTTGCTGCATTGGTGTCAGTTTTTGCCCCGAGCAGCTGTTGACACGTGAAAGATTAAAGACTACACCTTGTTGACCGGCACCTGGAGCCAGCGTGTGTTGTGATTTGGCCACGGAAATCTCTCTGAAGCTGTCTTAGGCAGCAGCATGTCTCATATGCCTTTAATCAAAGACACTGGCAGCTCGCAACAGTACCGACAAACAACTGGCACATGCCAGGAGGATGCCAGATATGTGACCGCAGACCACCCCGTCCAGTAAAGCAGCTTGTTAGTGTGCAAAAACAAGCATTAGCGCTGGATTCCACAGTGGTCGTGCTTTCATTTCCAGCTCTTCTTCAGAGCGAGAGCTGCACCTGCAGGATGATTATGGATTACGTCTGGCCTCTGCTATCAGTTGTTTATGGTTGGACTGATTTATTAGCGCTGTAATTATGAGTGTCTGTTCCTGCTTCTTTGAACACGTCTGCAGAGAAAAACAGCCTCATGCTGGGTGAGTTTGCTTTCCACCTGCGTCCCGTGACCCGCCGTCGGAGTTCACGCAGGGGAACTTCTGACGTGTCGGACGCAAGGATCTCGCCCGCTTACTTTTACCGATGCGGCCCACCGACCAGGCCTTGCCAAACCAACTTAGGGTCGGTGTCAGAAATGTCTGGGGATCATTTCAGCTTGCTTGAATAGATGTCGCCGATGATCATTTATCACATTGCGTGATGTCTTCTCATCTCCAAATATTACTGCTCAACATTTTGTCGAGCAAGGCCCTGTTACGGCTGTCAATAATGTCACATTGGGTCATGCCATGCCCATGCCATTCCTAGAGATGAACAACTACTTGAGAAGAACTTGAACATGGCATAACACATTGTATGCATTTTTCTAACAATCTTATTCTATAAGAGCACACCAGATAAAGGTCCGGATCTCCAGCTTCACAATCAGGACCATCTCTCCATCTCTTGGGTTGTGTTGTCTATGGAAGAATGGATGGAAGTAATCTTCTCAAGCTCATGTCTATGAACAAACACACAAGCTTGCTGTCTCTTAATCTTCACGACCTTGAAGACCAGACTAAACTGTCCTGTGGTTTCTCACGCCCCTGAGGTTCTGCAGGAGGACGCACTCACCGAACCTGCTGTGGTCCTGTCGGGTCCCGTGTACCGTCCCGTTGGGGAAGATCTCCAGCTGGAAGCCGGTCCGGCAGTA
>CM065654.1:6253199-6335699 GCA_033220385.1 Triplophysa yarkandensis
CTGGTAAACATCATCCACAGAAATACACGCTTGATGATGTCTTTTATTAAAGTGAAGCGCTACGGGGAATGCACAGTATGGCAGATGGAATTCCATCAAATATGAAGTGTATGAGAAATGCAAACACGCTCACAGACTTTACAGTTTATAGGTAATTGTTTCCTCGGTTCTGATCTCAACTGCAGCGTGTGAACACAATGACACCTGTCATTCATGTTGTTGTGTTATTTCTGTAGAGCAGAAATCCTTCTCATCTCATTCATTGTCTCCTCGACTATTGTAAGTCGCTTTGGATAAAAGCGTCTGCTAAATGACTAAATGTAAATGTAAAATGTAAATTGTCATCTGATCTGCAATAAACTGAAATGTCAACACTGCTCATATTGTGTTTGTTGTAGATCAGTCGCTCGTCTCTTATACATGTCAGTTTCTTAAGAGGTTTTTCTCCCTCTTGTCGTGTTGAGGTCAAGTTCATGAGCTTGACCTCGGCCTGCTCCCCAGTGTGTTCTGATCTCAGCCGATAGTTGAAATTCAGCAGGGAGTTTCAGGATTTTAACTGCAGTTCCGTAATGTGTTTCAGCAAAGCCGGCATCATGTTTCTTAGATACACAAATGGGGATCTTTGTCTCAATCTCCGAAAGGGATCTTGATCAGATTTGGGTCTGGGGGCGACTGAGTCTGCTCTTGACTCCGGGCACCTGTGACAAAACGAAAGCGCTGAAGAACATTCCTCCGTGGCCGTGTATGATATCATCTGGTCTTATTTTACTCGGCGCGGCCAGACCAGTGCCGAAAAATGATCCGTGCGTCGGGCTGTTTGCAGAGCTGGACTGTGTGTTATTTTTTTCCGTGGCTGAGACATAACAGGCCGGCTCTCTTCTTTCATGCAGGTGGTCCTCAAACTTCAGCAGGGCCCGAGAAGCACGAAGCGCCGGGGCTGAGTGAAGACATGGGACAGATGCATGTGAATGTAGGTAATGGTGTTGTGTTTCGGGTTTTGTTGCCGTTGGCCGTGTCTTGTAAAGATAGTGTTAATTAATTTGTTTGCTTTGCTTTAAGCTCTGTTTCAACGGGAGAGCCAGGCCTTGAGAAGCCATCAGCGGCTGAGGAATGCCGTCTAAAACCAACATTTGTTATACAAATTAGTTTCATATGTTGCAGGGTACAGACTGGGGGAGGATAAAATCGTCAAGACCGCTTAATACGCCGCGACCGTGACCGCTTTACTTGTGGTTTGACCAGTTTCCTTTAATATCAAGATGAAGTCGACTGACGTTAGCTGTAACTCTTCAGTGTGAATGTGACGTTTCTTGTCCAGTTTTCAGTCTGGTACACATTGTTGTGGACTTCTGAATGTTGCACTAGATGTCTTCCCAGTTGGTGATGAACAGTGTTATTCTTCAAAAATGAATCTTGCTCTGTCCACTCCTCTGTCAGTGTGATTGTCTGTCTGTACATATGACCACTGGTGTGTTTTTTGGTCTCAAATGCACGGAGTAGAAATGTGCCGTCAAACAGATGTTAGAAACTCTTTGTAGAGTCCTGGCACATGTCCAGACTTTACCTATCTACACAACTATTTACATGCTAATCCAGCTGCTCTCTGTCTCTCTCTCTCTCTCTCTCTCTCTCACTCTCTCTCTGGTCTCTCTCTCTCTCTGGTCTCTCTCTCTCTCTAGTCTCTCTCTCTCTGGTCTCTCTCTCTCTTCTCTGGTCTCTCTCTGGTCTCTCTCTCTCTCTCTGGTCTCTCTCTGGTCTCTCTCTCTCTCTGGTCTCTCTCTCTCTCTCTAGTCTCTCTCTCTCTGGTCTCTCTCTCTCTCTCTGGTCTCTCTCTCTGGTCTCTCTCTCTCTCTCTGGTCTCTCTCTGGTCTCTCTCTCTCTCTCTCTCTCTCTCTCTCTCTCTCTCTCTCTCTGGTCTCTCTCTCTCTGGTCTCTCTCTCTCTCTCTCTCTCTGGTCTCTCTCTCTCTGGTCTCTCTCTCTCTCTCTGGTCCTCTCTCTCTCTCTCTCTCTCTCTCTCTCTCTCTCTCTCTCTCTCTCTCTCTCTCTCTCTCTGGTCTCTCTCTCTGGTCTCTCTCTCTGGTCTCTCTCTCTCTCTCTCTCTCTCTCTCTCTCTCTCTCTCTCTCTCTCTCTCTCTCTCTCTGGTCTCTCTCTCTGGTCTCTCTCTCTCTCTCTCTCTCTCTCTCTCTCTCTCTCTCTCTCTCTCTCTCTCTCTCTCTCTCTCTCTCTCTCTCTCTCTCTCTCTCTCTCTCTCTCTCTCTCTCTCTCTCTCTCTCTGGTCTCTCTCTCTCTCTCTCTCTGGTCTCTCTCTCTCTCTCTCTCTGGTCTCTCTCTCTGGTCTCTCTCTCTCTCTCTGGTCTCTCTCTCTCTGGTCTCTCTCTCTCTCTGGTCTCTCTCTCCTCTTTCTCTCTCTCTCTCTCTCTCTCTCTCTCTCTCTCTCTCTCTCTCTCTCTCTCTCTCTCTCTCTTTCTCTATCATTCTTTATTTTCTTTCTATCAGCCTCTTGCATTGTCATTCACATAAGCACATTTGTTTCATTAAGCTCCATTATCTCGTAATGTAATCACGAAGGATACAAACCCCAGATTTAGAAAAATTCTGTAATTTCTTTGGAATGTGGTTCAGCTGAAAATGAATATTCGCTCCACTTTATGTACTTTCATGGTCTTGTTTGATAGATCGATGAAGGTATCACAGGTCATAGATTTGTTGTAAAAGAAGATTCGTATGTTCATAAAAATTGCACAAAAGCGTGCATAGAGAATGGTGTTTATTGATCGATGATCGGCTCTTCTTACTGAAAAGGCCAGACTTCCGTGGTTGAGTTTTGCATTCAAACCTCTTATAGTGATAACAGCGGGGCATGTTGTTAACATTCACACTTTTGTAACAGGTATATCAGATATACATCATCATTGCCACAAACGATTGATTTAAAGTATTCTTATTCGCCCGGTTTTAACATGTGCTACCGTTTCATGAAATCCAGTGACCAGACTTTCTCCGATATTGATAAAGTGTGCGTAAACACATGACATGATGTTGGTAGTGTTTGTTGTGATCATCCTTATTCTTCAAGACCTTATATGGGGTTAACCTGTCCCCATACATGACTGTCAAACACTAGAGGGTGCAAATATATCTCTGCACTTACACAAACATCAATCAAACTGCCCTACAAAACTCCCAGCAAACAGACACACATGAGTCAATTCAACATGAATGTTCAGATATAGGTGACGTAGAGCGCCTGTTATTTTAAGAGTATTTAGTGAATGAGACTGAAGTTAGGCCAAGACCGATGTGCGGCATGACTTCTCTTGAAGTATCTTTCGTCATTGCTTAACAACCGACTGTAGACTTAACTTCACATGTTCATGGTCTTCTCAGATGATCTTAAGTTGAATTGTTTTTAAGTTATTGTGTTTTAAAATGAACCGAAGCTCCTACATCCGTTTCGAGTATTACCGTCATCACACATGAAAAATCGCAACAAAATGCAATGGGGACAAAAATATATTGAAATGTGATGGGAGATTCAAAGTTAACAGGAAAGAAACGTTTTCTTGGGACTTGCTGGTGTTGATGTCGAGTGAGCGTTATACATCTGTTAGTGCTAACTCTCTACTTTAAATTAGGCTTGAGAAAATCATCTTGTTAG
Organism: Triplophysa yarkandensis; assembly: GCA_033220385.1. Classification (NCBI taxonomy): domain Eukaryota; kingdom Metazoa; phylum Chordata; class Actinopteri; order Cypriniformes; family Nemacheilidae; genus Triplophysa; species Triplophysa yarkandensis. Next base: position 6,256,860 of record CM065654.1, read on the forward strand.
ACAAAACACGTATGCATCATAAATGTTTATTATATATGATTAAGCCATCTTTTTTTCCTGAAATGATACACACTTGCATGTTATTTTGGTACAGTGCAGTTTTTTATCCCTTGTACTGTTCTTTATCTTACTGTCATTATTCTATCATTATATCCCTGATGTCAGAAACCCATGTTTTTTTATATAAAACATGCTGCAGTGCCACTATTAAGAGATGAATTAAGTGAAAGCTTGTAGAGAATAGTTAAGACAGCAGTTGAACAATATCTTCACAATAAGTATTTGATCTCCCAGTGATTTTGCAAGTTCTCCTACTTAGAATTCATGGATGGGTCTAGAATTTTCAGCATAGATGCATTTCCACTTGTGAGAGAATCTAAAAAGGAAAGAAAAAAATCCCATTGTATGAATTTCAACAATTTATTTGTAAATTACTTTGTAAAATAAGTATTTGATCCCTTGTGCAAAAAAACTATATTTGGTACAGAAGTTTCTTTTAATATTTTATTTTATTTAAAACATTAAGGTCTTATTCACGATACAGCACAGCCTCTCATACTTTATTCTTCAAATATTATTATCATATTATTTGCTATGTACTGGTATTTTCATTTTTATTAAGTGTGCATATGTTACCAAAGATCAAATTCTGACTCAGAATTTCAAACATTAATCTTAATTTTATTTTGCTTATTTCATTGTTATTGTTTTTACAGTACTTTACTCATTTTTATACATTTATATTTTATTGGTTTTATCTATATATATTTATTATATTTGTGCACGTGTGTGTGTGTGTGTGTGTGCGTGTGTGTACTTTATGTATATACTGTACTTATATTCATATTTAAAAGTTTATTTGCAAAAACATATTACTTGTTAATATGAATCAAACTGCTGTTGGGGTAATTTGATCAAGTGATAATAACTAAAGAATACACAAAACCAACACACTATGAAATCAAAAAATCTATTTTTCCAAATAAACTGTTTTAGTTTAATGTTATGTCTAATGCTGTTTTTCTTTGTCTTCACAAATATATGGGTTTTAAACTGTTGTTAAGTCAGAGAGAGAGAGAGAGAGAGAGAGAGAGAGAGAGAGAGAGAGAGAGACCCGAGAGAGACCAGAGAGAGAGAGAGAGAGAGAGAGAGAGAGAGAGAGAGAGAGAGAGAGACCAGAGAGAGAGAGAGAGAGAGAGAGAGAGAGAGAGAGAGAGAGAGAGAGAGAGAGAGAGAGAGAGAGAGAGGAGAGAGAGAGAGAGAGCCAGAGAGAGAGAGAGAGAGAGAGAGAGAGAGAGAGAGAGAGAGAGAGAGAGAGAGAGAGAGAGAGAAGAGAGAGAGAGAGAGAGAGAGAGAGAGACCAGAGAGAGAGAGAGACCAGAGAGAGAGAGAGACCAGAGAGAGAGAGAGAGACCAGAGAGAGAGACCAGAGAGAGAGAGACCAGAGAGAGAGAGACCAGAGAGAGAGAGACCAGAGAGAGAGAGACCAGAGAGAGAGACCAGAGAGAGAGACCAGAGAGAGAGACCAGAGAGAGACCAGGGAGAGACCAGGGAGAGACAGGAGAGACCAGGGAGAGACCAGGGAGAGACCAGGGAGAGACCAGGGAGAGAGAGACCAGAGAGAGAGAGACCAGAGAGAGAGAGACCAGAGAGAGAGACCAGAGAGACAGACCAGAGAGACAGACCAGAGAGAGAGACCAGAGAGAGAGACCAGAGAGAGACCAGAGAGAGAGACCAGAGAGAGAGACCAGAGAGAGAGACCAGAGAGAGAGACCAGAGAGAGAGACCAGAGAGAGAGACCAGAGAGAGAGACCAGAGAGAGAGACCAGAGAGAGAGACCAGAGAGAGAGACCAGAGAGAGAGAGAGACCAGAGAGAGAGACCAAGAGAGAGAGAGACCAGAGAGAGAGACCAGAGAGAGAGACCAGAGAGAGACCAGAGAGAGAGACCAGAGAGAGAGACCAGAGAGAGAGACCAGAGAGAGAGACCAGAGAGAGAGACCAGAGAGAGAGACCAGAGAGAGAGACCAGAGAGAGAGACCAGAGAGAGAGAGAGACCAGAGAGAGAGAGAGACCAGAGAGAGAGAAGAGACCAGAGAGAGAGAGAGACCAGAGAGAGAGAGAGACCAGAGAGAGAGACCAGAGAGAGAGACCAGAGAGAGAGACCAGAGAGAGAGAGAGACCAGAGAGAGACCAGAGAGAGAGACCAGAGAGAGAGACAGAGAGAGAGACCAGAGAGAGAGACCAGAGAGAGACCAGAGAGAGACCAGAGAGAGACCAGAGAGAGACCAGAGAGAGACCAGAGAGAGACCAGAGAGAGACCAGAGAGAGACCAGAGAGAGACCAGAGAGAGAGAGAGTTGCTATAGTTTCTATCACGTATTAATACAGTTGTTTTATCATGATAATAAATCATTCCTATACCATAGTACAGAAGTGTTCTGGTGATTATTTATGACACACCTCCAGAAATGTAGAGTATTAGAGTAAAAGTACAGAAGTATGGCTCTTATGTAAGTCTAAACATTTGGTGCCTTTGCAAACTCAATAAAGTTGTGTTAATGCTCATCATAAGGCAGATGAAACGCTGAAAGGATTTTAGAGGCAGGTGGTGAATATTAAGAGTGTTATAGATGTCATGGATCACTGCAGCAGGTGTCTCATTTACACACATATTAATGGCACAACAAGTCTTTCATGAAGTCTGCTGAACACAAGATGTTTGAAATGAATGATCTCTGACGTCTCTTTTCTTTGTGTTTTCCACAGGAAGTCTGGTCTCTGTTTTGACCGAGCGGTGGAAAGAAAGAGATCTTTCTCGATTCTTGAAATGCAACGTGAGGAGTGGAGGAGCGTTGATTGACAGGTGCATCCCTCCCTCGCATCCTGAAGACATAAGGATGGCACGAATAAGGAAAGTGTCACACAATAAGTTTACAGGTGTCTGAATATTTTAGGACGTTGTCTTAAAGAAAAGAGCAAGTTCATAAAGCAATTAATGATTTTAATGTACTGCAAATGGCACCATTTAATAAATGAATAACTTAAAGAATAAAAAATGTTGATAAACCGAATAAAGCGTTTGAGCAGCTATATACGTTCACACCGCTGTACTTTAGTGTTTTTGTTTGGATTTTTGCAGATGAAATATGTTTTGCGTGTGAAGGATTGTGAGCGCTCTTAAACACTGTTTGCACTTTCATGTCATTTCCCATTTGCTTGTTTTGTAGTAAAACATGTTTGAGCGTATTACACATCAGTTTTATGTAAGGTCAAGCAGACACAGCTGCCATCGATGTGATGATTTCTTCACGTGACACTCGCTTGAAAAGAAAATGAAAACAGCCTTTGCCGTGGAAGATTCACTCTCTTGAAGGGTCGCTGGATCACTGTTGGCAGAACCTGATCTCATTCCTCTGACTTGTTGTCTAACAAGAGCTTAAGCTTGTGATGTAATGGTGGACTGAAGTCTATTCTGGCAGATCTCGTACCTTCATCTCTCTGTTCAGTGGAATAAAATTACTCTTTAAAAACTTTTTAAAAGCCAGAGAAACCTGTCAGCCAGATGTTTTTGCTGTAAGGAACAAAGTATATGGTGAGGTAAGCGATTTGACCAGAAAAAAAACCTCAGAAAGAAATTAATCATAGACATGGACTTTCCAGAGGCAGAATGCTTTTGTTTTCAGTGCCAGTGATAAATCTAGCCGTTGATTCCGTGGGGTTCGGCGCTCAGTCCAGCCCGGACGCCATCACACCGAAAACTGTCCAGTTTGCACCTCACACTTATTTTATATCATGGCTCATCTGCTAACGGGTATCCATGAAGTGTAGAACTTGCTTGCAAGCCCGTGTAGATTTCACAGCACATGATGGAGGAGAACATATTTACGATTGTTACAGTTCAATTTAAGAGGAGGTCAAGGGGTCAAGGAATATCCGAGGCTTAACCCAGACGCACTCACGTGTTCTAATACAAGAGGAAAAGGTTCCGGGAAAGAATAAGTGGATTTTCATCACCGAGGTCGCACATGGCGCCTCAACATTAAAAATTGGGCAAAGTGTGAATGGCCTAGAAGTGATTTTCATAGGGCATGGTTAAAAAATACATTTGGGGCTTCGGGCTCCTTAGCCCAACCCAGAAACACAACTCACAAACACAAAAAGTTTAAAGACTTGTAAAATGTTATTATCCTTTAATTACACAACTGGAATGAACTACAAAATAATCACCAAATTCGGAGAACTGAATGCCACGTACGTGAAGCCCCCAGCTTTGCATTTCATCTCTATATGTACCGTGTAGTGAACTAACATGTCTAATTAGAAACATCATGAATCATTCGCAATAAACTGCTTTTCACAAACAACAGTCGAGCATATTCTACCGAAGATGTTCAAACAAATTCTTTTTTATCTTGCTTTTTCTGCTCCCAGTCGTTCCTTCCAAAATGTCACTTGTAAGGATCCACAATTAGTTCTTAAGACAGACAAACCCTTTCAAGTAAAACCTGTGCAGCACTTTTCATTAGCACCGTTTACATTCGTACAAATGATGTCTTATTTCCAACGTACAGTACAGTACATTGCGAGCTGATGGCATATGGAAAGAATGGGACATAATGGGAGCTTTCAAGCATGCAGTGTCTTTGGTGGGGCTGCATAATGTGTTTCTACCCTGCACACGGTTCACTGTAAATGGTGTAAAAGTTCCCAGAGGAGCCTCCATGGCCAGAGTTGAAAATGCCACAGTCATTCGTCACCAATGGAAGTTCACTTTACAAGCCAGTGGAATGAGAGCATCTTGGCCGGCTGTGGAATCAGGCTGGGACAATAGCATCACACCCTTCTGCTCATGTCTGATTCCCTGAACACATCCCCATCCGTGCCAACCGGAGCACGTCCATGAGAAATGCCAGTCAAAATGTTTTCAGGGATGTGTTTTCGTGTTCATCACTTTGTAGAGAAGAGTTGGTCATGAGCAGATGAATGACTCTCGGGGAGTAAGGATTGTGAAAGCGTCTGCTGAGTGCTGAGAGTTGGGTGGTCTGTCCTTCAGCACCAGATTCGGAGGGGGTAGACGTACGGACGGATCACTTTCAAAGAGTGAAACACTACGCCCGCTGCCTTTTTCTAGCCCTTACGTTTTGACAAAAGCACCTGTTGTTTGACTCTGATGGATTGACCGGCCTGTTTCAATAGTGCTAACACAAACATTTAGATATGTTTTAATGAAGTTTTATGTGTAATGAATTAATGAGTTGTCCCTCCGCTAAGACAAACACTCATCTAAGAGTTGACGAGAAGATGTACTTGAGTCACACTGAAGCACACATTGTGCCAGCAGTTATATTTAATTAACGATCAAAATATCGTGTATGCTATCATTAATTTTCATTATAAAGCTGCTTTGCAACAACGGGAAATTGGGGGGATGGTGGATTGACACACCTATTATTGCTTAACGAGGCAAATGCATTAAAATACAATAAAAAAGTCAAACACTTAGGATTCACTTAGGATTTTTCTTAAGATGTCTCCCCAAGACCTGGCCATGTTTGGTCCCTTTTACATTACATAAGTTAAAGAGACTTGTAAAAATGACAGCATCAAATCATTTTTTCATCATGTATCATGCAGAATTGAGATCATTGAGATGACTGTAAGGTTTGTCTGGCCTTAAATCATTTGCAGTGTTAAGTTGTTTTATTGAAATCCATTTGAAGAACTGAGGACAACTTTAAGATATCATCTCGCACTGCAATAAAAACTAACATTCATTACTTGGCTCAAATATATTGAGCCGATTTTTTTCTTTTTTCTTTTCCCATGGTCCTATTCTTCATTTGAATCTATTATTGCTCTAAAAGCACATATTGTAATATTAATTTCCACAATGTTCAGTTTGTTCTTTTTGATAAGCTCAAAGTAAAGTGATGGAATTCTCCATTCCTCTATAGTTCACGACTATACTGAAGGATCTTTATAGTTTATACGTTGTGGAAGAGAGAGTTTTGTCAAGCAGTGTCTGGCTCAGCTTTAGTTATGTAATGTCCAGCACAACACAATTAAGAGCGTCTAACTCAGCTGAAGATAGACAAGACTAGAAAAGGAGAGTCAGAGAGGAATAACTGAGGGTAACATGATCAGTTCAAGCCTCTCTCCACTACGGATGGTTTAGAAATAACAGAGAAAGGCCTTTGTTTAACTGCCAAAGTGATTTATAGAATCCCGAAGAAATGTTCCTTCCCGCGTTTAAAACATTCAGATAAAGATGAGTCTGCAGATAAGATTCCTTGAGTGAACTTCGTGGAACGTCATCTCAATATTATAGGACAGAGTGTATTCTCTCTGAATTGAGGAACGAGACAGTAATCTCGCTTTGACAGAATTGTTGAGTTACCTGGACTTTGTGACTTTATTTTCGCTCGCGTATGCGTATCTATATTTGTCCTCTAATTTATCATGTTGTCATTCTGTGACCTAAAACTAAGCTGGTGTAGTTCTCCACATGTTGATTTCTAGGAATATTTCCATCATTTTAGCCGTGTTGATTGCAAAAACATCACATCAAATGACGTCTGATGACCTCAGTTTGCCTTATAAAACATAAAGATGGCGTGATTAATCTGCAATGATGAGAGATTAATTTTCCATCATCTGCCAAGCAATGATGTGTTCTATAATTAATATTCCATTTGCCTTTTGTCTGGGTTAACATGAATGCAGGATATTCCAGTCTGCTGTCTATTAATATCTCTTTCCATGTGTGTACGGAGCTCTCATCAGTGTAAATATTCCGACACAAGGCTTTCGTGTGATCCCTCCCGCTCCTCCTCTGCTGTCAATTTTCCACCTGCTCTCTGTTTGTTTCTTTATTCAGTCTCACAGACTTCTACCATGCAAATCCAGGTTTTGTAATGCCACTGGAAAGCAGTAGGTCCACTACAGATGATCCACTCCTGGAGCTCATAGCTGCGGCTTCACAGCTGTTTCAGAGAGAAGCTATAAATTAATAGGCCTGTGTTACAAAGTACACAATGAGCGCTGCCAGCCACCGCTGTGAGACCGCCGTCTCTAATTCTCACTCTGACCTGACACATGAAAAAGAGGAATGTTTTTCATGGCCAAACGTGTATTTTTTTGTAAGAGTGTGTGAGTTTCGTTAATGATGTCCTGCTGTAGTTTAAAACCGGCGCTTGATTTAGTGTCAAGCCGATGCGTATTGAGGAATGACAACTGAAAACTTCCTTCAGCCTACGTCGTGGTCTTCATCTGTCAGGTGATTGGCAGGTGTTCCTAGTTTCTTTGGACCATTCATACGCATACCCAAACTCTTTCCTGCGTTCGGAAGGTCAAGTCTGGTGAACCTTACCCAGGGTTTATCAGGTCTTTGTTGAACCCCTTTAAACCTGGAAACCAGTTGCGGATCTCAGCTTAAAAATACAATATAAGATGTGAAGAAGTAATTGTATATTGCAAACTCTTAATAAGTAATAAACAGCAATAAAAGTAAAGCCTTTAATTAAAATTCACTTTCAGTTCGCCTATATTTGGAAGAGTTTCATATTTGTGAACACATTAGATAAAAATTAGCTTGTTGTGATATTTGGATTCAATGATTTTATGTTTGATAAAAGCATAGTCAATGGAAGTAAATGTTCTTATGAACAACGCAATCCTCATTCTTCATAAGTTTTAATATCAGAATTTCACAGAAAGTCGACAGAGGGGTGGATGATCAGGAGTAATGTGATTTCCCCTTAAGTGTGTGTGGTTTTACGTGATTTATGAGCTCATTTTTCCCAGTGGTGCTGTATCATCCGTGCATGATCTGCTGCAACTTTGCAGAGAAGAATGTCCTCAAGTGCCCATAGCAGGTGTCTGAACTTTCCACCTCGGGTTAACATCACACAACCTGCAGAACTCTCCTGAACCTTTGTTGTTTTATTGAAAGTGCGTAGCAGTGTTTTCCGTCCCTGCTGCTGGATTTTTATTCCAGAGAAATCTCACGCAGTGCACCAGAGTTCATTACAAGAGAAAAAAAAGGAGTTTTCATATAGAGACGTTGTGTGTCGATCAACAACGTCAACGTCCAGGTCTTGTTTATGGATGAGTGTCATCGGGGTTTGTGGTCCGTCTGAAGTCTGGAACTATCTGGGCCAGAATATTTCTTGAAATGTTCCCAGGCCCACACATGTGTGTGTTGTGTTTGTGCATACCTGCTGTACACATCTGTCAGTGATCTGCAGCAGTGCACGAGGCCGTGTGTTACTGACAGTATCAGCTCACAGTGCGGTGAGAGACGGACTCTTTCAACAGACTGTCCTTTGGAGAAATCAAGGGTGATTGTGATTTGCATTCACGTGCATTTACTTCCACCACAACTACAGTCAATGTCAAGTTCATTGATGGACTTCCATCTGTCGATTCATCTTGTGAATGGGATGACCTGTTTACCAGCCACTGTTACCCTTTATTCGTCTACAGGATGGGTTGATCATATCTGCCAATTACCACCAACGCCTTTGTCCAGCAGTTCGTTATCTGACCTGTCCATGTAAATGACCTTCATCATCCTCCACATAGAGATTTCTCCACGGTGGATTCTTAAAAGAGTATACCACATGATGTTCGAAATATGTGCCGGTTTTGTCGCTCCGATGGAAGGGTTTGGGCTTTTTATCTTCTCCTCTGTTTTATAGTCTGGTTTCATTTGTCTGGGTCCCACATTGTTGGAGGTCTTTATGAAAACAACCTGGACCACAACAACAGCCCCGTAATTTTAATGGCCGTCATTTGTAACCTTTCCATGCCTTAAGTCTGCTCTCTCTCTTTCTCAAAGGAGGCTTTGTTTTCACTCCCAGTTTAAGTTATTAATTTGCTTCCTCTCCTCTGAGATGTTGGATTGATTTTATGTGATGTAATTTGGGGGTTTACCTTGATCACATCTAACCTTCGGCTAACTTTGCGATGTCAGTAATTGTAAGTAATGTTCTTGATGGAATGTTATTTTTAGGTAACAGGAGCAGCATTGGATAACTTGATCTATCGACTCTGCTTGGGTGGTTCAATGGTCACACGATTTCTCACGAGATAGGACCGTAATTGCTGCTCATTTGCATCAGTTTCCACCAAAAAACCATACCGTATAAAAGGCTGCTTAAAATGATTTAACTTTCAGACCTAGTGAATTGCTTCCAAACATATGCTTCCAGAATTGCTTCCAAACATATTTATAATATCCACATATAAATATATACAGAATCACTGCTACTTTGGCACACATTGTGAGAAATGTACAAATGTAAGATTTTTATTATTATCTTATTCTACTATGATAAATTAGATGATTTCCAAATGACTTGTAAGTACAATTTTAACCAAATATGAACAAGTGTAATTTTGACATTTGTTAAAATTTTAAAATCCATGTCTCAATTGATTTTTAACTGTTATGATGTTTTATCATGTGTTTACGAACTGATCAGGGTTCGGCTTTGATTCTTGGGTCTGATTCTTCAACTTTAATTTCCACCATGAAATATACTATGAAGCACTTTCCACTTGCAGCATGATGAACTGTGAATGTGTGTTTTATGAGTGTTTATTGTTTGGCGTGGACCCACACATCTATGAACGTGACATTGAGTTTAGAGTTGTGTTTAAGAGCGATGATGCTCTACACTGGCAGAAAAAGACACATAAATTCACAGTGATGTTGAAGGATGTTGAGGGAGGCGTGAGCTGCATGTCTCTTGGCTTGAATGGCAGATAAAGCATGAAAGACGGAACAGATGTTGGAGAACGAGCAGATCTGAGCGTTGTGTGAATTCTCCCTGAACGTTTCCTCTCATGTCAGAGTGAACATTTCCAGAAATGATCATTGAGGAATTGAGCATACATGAACTTTAACAACTTTTTCATTGCCATCTGTGACTGAAAAAGCAGTGGATAGCTCTTCATACTACATGCACGTCTACTTTTAAAAAAAATGACCAAGAAATCTCCATAAACATCTGTTGTCTCTTTCAGATGGCAATGAGATTTAAAAGAAAGCGAAAGGAGATCTCCTGAGAAACAGATCACAGTAATTTTACATGTGTTATGTGCATTTGCCAAAAACATTGAACTTCAAAACATGATCGTTCACAAAATTTCCATTGTTAATATTATGTCATATATCAAAAGAATCAAAAGTGAGGACTTTGCTCAAGTGGAACGCCCTACATGACAAACGAATAGATCTTTAAACCGTTTTTAACTTCTTTTCATATCGAGAGGTTTCGAGTGGAAAAAGTGACACGTTTGTTCCATGCATGCTCTTTTATGACCTTTAAGCTCATCTTGTTTTTCTGCTTTGATTCTTTTCTTATTGTCTCACCTGAGCTGACCTTTAGTCTCCACCCAGGTTCTAACATGATGTGATGACCACAGGCTTTTGTTCTTACTGAACTCCTCTATTGTCAACATGTCTACCAGTTTATTTAATAGAGTCCTCATTTTCCCAGAAAACAGTGAAATCCCTGAATAACATTGCAACTGGGGAGTTTCACATACATCAACTGATGCAAGAAAGATGCAAGGATCTCATGAGCAATAAATATTCAAACCATAACATCAAATGACATTTGAAAAAACAAAGTTCTGACAAAAACAAATGACATCATAGGGATTTCCCCTATTGTACAGTCAAGTAATAATAATATGGCCTTTTCCTCTTATCAGCACACATGCAAATCATTTTGATAAAGAGCTTTTCAGTCCCTGAAGTCGACCTTTACAAACCCTCACCATGTTACCATCTTCTGCACATGTTGCTATTTTAACAACGCTATCAAATGAGATGCTGAACAGTGATCAGTTGGATTTTCTTGGCAATGGGTTCATATGCTGGAAGCACCTGTTAATGCTAATGGTTTTCCAAAATATGATCCAGTGATTCCATCAGGAATCGATTTGAATGGCATTTGATGGCCACGCATTTACTGTGGACTTGATGTGAAAAGAATGCTGGAGTGTGCTGATGTTATTGTGTGTATTGTAGTTGTTGGGATCCAAGGATATTTTTATACTGTGATAAATGGGAGGGAGAGGATTGTGCAAAGCTGTTTTATTCTTTGGTCCGTTTTATAATCCAATATTTAGGCCGATGCCTTATAAAAGATACGGACTTCTGTTGTTTGGTTGACATAGAAACTTGCCTTTATTTATGTGACGTGTGTTTGACATTAAAGAGGTTTTTTCCATCTTGCTTTGAGTTTTGAAATTCAACCCATTTCCAAACCTCTTTGATCATTCATTAGACACTGAAGAGAGACACTGTTGTATTAGTGTGTGATCGGTGCGTGCGTGTGTGTGTGTTAATGTTTTGGCTTTATTGTGGCAGTGTTGTTAATGGTCTTTTACAAGACTGCTTCTAAATGTAAGTATGCTTTAAACAGTACGTAACCCTTTGCACCACATACTAAAGAACCATTGCGAACAGATCCAAGTGTGACAGAAGATGAGCATACAGGAAGGCTCTACAGGCTCCTCTTTCAAAAACCACTGTTTCCCCAAGGATCTTCTCCAAGAGTTTTTAGGACTCTTTAGACCTCTAGTCATTTACTTTACTGATTATAACTGAAGCTTTTGTAAATGGCACTCAACGACGATATGTATGCTTCCATGTCAAGCTTTGATCCCCCTGGGCTTTTTTTCTCAGTCCTTCAGGTCTTCAGCTCCAGAAGGATCTTCACCATGGCTTCACCATGGACCTCCTTTACATCAGCAGCACTTTGTCCCTCTAGTTCCACGGCTCTGCCACACTTCTACAATTTTCAGACTCCTCTTTGAAGCTCAACCCTGCCTCAATCATGGGCACCCAATCTACAAGCTTTACATTGTTCATCCAGCTCTTTTGCTCCATCACCCCTTCAGTTCTGCTGTATTCCGTTATCCCCAAGATCATCACTGGTGCCCGCTCTGCCACCCCCTCCTACCCGTTCACTTGATATGTTGAGTGAAATGTTTCGATGATGCTCAGAGAACCATCTGGATTCATTATTCGATTCATTCTGACATCTTATGAAATATAATTTTTAAAATTCAGTGCTGTATTGAGTTTAAACAGCGACACAAAAGTATGTGTATGCCATAACTACGCTACAGCTTTAACGAACGCTGGGAATTCAAATTTTGGCATCAACTAGAAATGATTTGAATTGCTAAAGTAGAAATGCATCAGCAGAGAGTTATTTTTATCGCAGGGTAAGTTCTGTCAGAGAAAAAAATGAAAGGCATGCTGGGTAAGTGTGTGTCTGCTTCCACTAGGATACAGCTTGTTATGTTCTGGCTTCTTTGCTTACTCAATGTTTATACTGTCTCCTTAGCTTTCCAAGACAGGCCTAATATCATCTGTCAGTTAGCCACTTGGAGATATTCTCTGACTGTTTTATCTCTTTTGTTCTCCTTTGACAGCTGATGCTGTTGAGGTCGGGAAAATATTCCTTTCAGTCATTGTGAGAGTGTGTTGACAGTGCCTCGGGCAAAGCAAGTAAAGGGCTCTGGGTTCAAATACCTGAGAATTACTCTCAGTCAACGCTTAGGCGTTTGATGTGATTTCATGTAGGAATCGTTTATTGTCTACTTAACCTTTAAACTTAAGATGCCCCTTACGTGATGCCGTAAAACATTTGGATTGAGATATAAGCTCTATGTGCCCTAACGTTCACCGCGGTCTAACCGAAACAAATATTCGGAGTGCCCTTGTTACAAATCATCACAAGCACGCACACATTGATGTGTACCCACATTTACATATATCATCATTCAGCTGGTGAGCCTCTGCTGGTGGATCAAATAACTTCAGTATACAGAATCTAACCATCTCAAATAACTAATCTTTTTGCCCATACAAAAGTCGAGAAGCTTTTGTGGGGATGCAGCGGGCATCAGCACATGTAGAGCTTGATGTGTTTTTAAGTTTAAATAGGGTGAAGGAAAATGACCAACGAGAAGTGTATAGACTAGGTTTTTATAAGGCAAAACCTGCGGAACTCATTCTGAAGTAAATATATTAACCCAACATCATTTCCAGTTCCACTGGACCTATTCCATCTCATCCCACACACCTGCAGTATTAGTTACCAATTGAATCTACAGGGTTCAGAGCTGTGGTTGATCGTTCCAGACATAGTGAGCGAGCGCATGTGAGTGCCGTTGTGTTCGGCTGCTGGGAGGAGACTGTGTGTTCAGATGGCTGTGCATGATGTTTGTGCCGAGACACGTACATCCCCCCTTTCTCCTGTGGCAGAGGAGCCTACTGCTAATAACGCTTGGAAATTTCCCACAGGCCTTTCCTGGTACTGGTAGCAGATGCTGGGATTAGTCAGCTGTCTGGCTGGAATATAAAGTTCAACGGTTAATTGACTCTTTTAGTTTACTAGCCAAGCTAGTTAAGAGTTTTAAGATTCAGAGGAATCAGAGGAACTTGCTGGTTAAAAGGGGACACGACTTTTACCATCAGAAGTATGCAAGGTATTTTTACGGATTTGAAGTAGGAATCTTCTAGTCTTCAGGTCAGCATACGGATGCATAACAACGCATTTATTGTACATGCAAAACCTTTATGGACATCAGTCGGTTGAGAATATAAGAGCATTAGAAATACAATGGCAGAAATAAGTGCTTACACCCACCCTCTCTGGACATAACAACCTGGTCTTATAATTTAGTCTTTTAGGACGAAAGGTCTAAACGTTTCCTCATTTGTAACTGAATGACCTAAGGGCTCCCATTATCTGACCTCATGGCCCATCTGTGAAGGCCATCGTGAGAACCTATCCCACTTGTTCCAGGAGTTTCCTATCTATTTATGAAAAATCCATCACTGTTCACGCTTCTTAATCCCCAAGCTTCCATTATTCTTGAGAACAGTCACCATAGAGATCAAGAGCAAGAAAGAGTACAACAAAACAAGAAAGGGACAGTAATAATACAGGGGGAAATGCGGCAGAAAAAAGAGAAATGTGGGGATGGGAACAATTGGGAAAATTCTGCAAAGGTCAAAGCGTTGCTTAGAAAAAAGCCATCCATGAAAGTGTCAATGTGGAGCGTGTGACGCACTGTTGAAGCTGGGTTCGCCTGTTGTAGCAAATGGGTCTCGTGGGCTCTTTATTTCTGAAGCTTGACTGCAATTTGGAGAACGTCTGCAGTGGTCCCACGCAACAATTTGCCAAAGTTGACAGCCTGCTGGAGGAGTGATACAGGAGTGGACCTGTTTGCCCCATCCTATGAGTCGATATCCAGAGGTGTGCATACAACCTACGCTGCGTGATGTCAGCGGCACCGGTGCTGGGGGCCCGTCAGAACTGCGTTTTATTGAGGCGACACTCTCTTTCCATTCTTTGACAGCTGATTCCCCAGGCAGGGCCTGGTCCCCATTGATAGACCAGTAAACGCTTTGACAAGAAAAGTGTTTCTAATGAATTGTGGCCATAGAAACCAACAAATCAAAGCGAGGACTGAAAACAAATTGACTTTGGGGGACATCACAAAGGATCCAAAGTGCTGAGACAATTCCTTGCATACAAAGAAACGATTTAACAGACTGGACGCTGCAAGATGGCAGTCGGCTTAATGCAAAGCAATAACGGGTGAGATCGAGACAATGTAAAGCGTGATTTCAAAACAGAATGTCAGGTTCCTCTTCCTTTTATGATGACGAAGTGAAAAGATTCACAATTACCCCTCCCTCAGGGGTCAGGTTACCAAGATCCTCTCTAACGAGAACAATATGTATTTGCATAAATCATTCTTTACTGGTGACATGCATGCATTTGGCAAACTAAAGAATCTCTATTATCCCTCTAGCTCATTTGATTCAGAACTAAATTACCTTCAGTTTCCACGGTTTTTAATAATTAACATGCATTCGTTTCGCCCCAAGCCATATGTCATGAGATAAACATCAGCATGTAATGTAAATGCCAACAGGCTGTAGACACAAAATTTTTCAGTTGTCAATATGGCTCACTTTTGGGAATTGTCCAGGAAACCGATATAGAAATATTTAGCTTTTGTCTGGATTTTCTTTTATTTGCTCTTTTGATTTGCTCAGATCATCTACTGTACCTGAATTTACTCTATTGTACAATCTGTTAAACTGCTCATCTAGTGTTTAAAACAGCATGCTTAATTGTGGCATGCACAATGGTTAAACATTTTTTACGTTTTATTATTTGGCAGACGCTTTTAACCAAAGCGACTTACAATACTATGCAGAAGTCAAACAGGGGTAAGGTGTCTTGCCCAAGGACACTTCAGTTATTGTCTGCTGGCACTGGGACTCATACCCGCAACCTTTCACTTACAAGTCCAACTCTCTAACCACCAGATCACAATTGAAACAAATAGAAATCAAATTAACAATCCAATATATTCCGATTCCAGCGTAATGCATGTGACATTTTGCATTATGGACGTGACATAAAAATGCACTCAGACTTACACTGCTTACGATTTATGTGAATGAAAATGAAGCAGAGATTTTCAACAATAGGATGAGCCTTTATAATACATAATATTACATTATTTTGATTTACATGGGTCCGTTTATGAGCAAATTGTAGCGTTATGGATGAGACCATTTTGAAAATTGCCCTTCCTTAACAATGAAAAACCATGCACTAAAAATAAAAATAATACTCTTAAAACTTTGAGAGAGAACTTGAGAGAACTTTTGAGAGAAACTCTCATGTTTTCATGGTAAGATCGACATTTTCACGGAATTGCACACAGTCGTTTTTTGTTCTCTGCAGAAAACAGAAATCTCGGAACGTTTGTTTGATGCACGCAGGGGGATTCATATGTGATGATTACATCTCTCCGAATGCCATGGGAACATTGAGGGTTAGCAGGGCAACACTACACTAAAACCATGTCTTTAAGTGGGTTTTAAAGAGCATTAGCTGGTGGCTGAACTTACACTGATTCCCTAACTGCCACTTTAAACCATGGAAATAACTTTAATATTTAAAACAGACTTCTGTGGAAAGAAACATACTCATATAATCTCTGGCAAGCATGGAAAACAGGTGGCTTATCATTGTTAGATTCATCATTAGCTGGAATCTTTGATTCTGTATAATCCAGCACTTTCCGGGGTCATGGAAGACACAAAGTCAAAGCATGGGATTAATAGTGTCACGCTCAGTTTTTTTAATGCAAATGTATGTATTTTTTATCTATATGTTAGATATGTTATCTTTTAATAAGAAGCAGTTCGAGTTTTAGCATGTATAGGGCAAACATTTCAAATTATACAACCCTTCTTTCTGGTATTTGAATCTGATTGGCTGATTCCGAAGACCCATGAAATATCCAACATAAACATCACATGAACAGATTTAACATTTGGGAAATTTTTTGAAAATGTCAACCTTGCCTTGAAAATATGAATAAGGTTTTTAGTGTAATTATATACATAGCTAACGGCATTTTGTTGATTTAAATACCCATGTTTGTCTCTGTTTAAGATTTTATAGCATTTTTTGTGTGCATTATTTTTTTATAGTCAAGTAAGGGCTATTTTCAGGGTTGTCACATGCAACGCTACATTTAGCTCAAAAACTGACACATTAAAATAAAAATATAATAATTACTTTCTGTTCTTTAAAGACATAACCCTTGGCCATTTGTTGGATAATTTTAATTCACATGAACCTTAAGATTTTTTTTTTGTCACATCCATAACACAGGTATATTAACTTTTTTTAAAATAAAAAACTTGCTTATAGACCGATATTATTCAAATGTTTAAACACTATCATCAGGTGTTTTGTATAGTTTAAACAGATGGTTACGTTTACTGGACACAATCATATTCTAAGAGTGTTTTTATGTCACAGCAACGACGCAAAATGTCACGACCATATGCTGGAATTGCGGATTTGTATTACGTGACCACTAATCTGAAAGTAAATACAAATTCACAAATGCAGGGAAGGATGTCAGGGTCTTGAGGCTTGCTTAACACCATATTCGATTCGATTCGATTCAACTTTATTGTCATTGCACATTTAGGATACAAGGCAACGAAATGCAGATAGCATCTAACCAGAAGTGTAATAAGCAGTAAATACAGGATATATATGTAATATATACAATAATTATACAGAATATATGAATATAGATAAGTATTATGGACAGATTTACAGGTTAAGGACAGATTTACATGTTAAATGGTTAAATATAAACAGACAGATGGAGAACCAGGTAACAGGCTCATATTAACATATAAAAAACAATAGAAAGTTCTGCATTCTCTTGACATGCCTTTAACAGTATCTTTGCATTAATCGTAAAGTAGACTCTAGTATAAAAGAATGCTTGGGCTAGGGACTCGGGGGTTCAGGTTTAAGGTAGTGGAGGGCTTCAATCAGCAATTTAAGAGTTTTGTGACACAACGATAACCAGTAAGTGATATTGGAGAATGAATGGAGTGAAACTCCCGTAAAGAAATAATGCTTTTAAATGTCACTTTCTTTTGCTGAACCATCTTTTAAGCACAAGTATAAACTTAGGCAACCATCCGTAAGAAGCGCTAACAGTCAAGGGAACTGCACACAGTGGTCCCTTAAAAAGAGCGGCCCTCAGATCCACAGCCCTCATGTCCATCAAAGACATTATTAAGCTTCAACAGAAAACACCATGAAAATATATGAAACATAATGACCGACTTGAAGTTAATGGTCTGTTTCAGTAATGCACATGACTCTAATGCATGACTGAGGCAATGCGAGTGCCGTGGCCTCCGAATCCAAATGAACTTTGATGTGCCCGCAAATGTAATGAATGTGGCTGTATGCCAGGCTCTTAAAATGTGGGAATTGTGGTTTGACTAAATTCACGAGGCTGATCAGAGCTGGCACATGGGTCTGTGCTGCTAGAGATGCCACTTTCATACCCACTGCAAAGTTAAATATTGGAAATAGCTCAGCATGACATTTGACGATTTAACTTTGTTGTTTTAACAACTTACCACAACTCTTTAAACATTGAAATAACTGGTGTTGCCTCAAGCAGATCTTCACAAAAGAAAATGTAAGAGTCACCAGCATGGTGCTGTTAGTTTTAATACTAAATACGGCAGTGGTTTGTTGTTTTCCTCCAGTTTTTATCCGTGTAGATATGCGTCCACTCTTATTTATCACATTTAAAGTCTTCAAATGTCTCCAGAAGGAGTTTATTTTCTACCCTACGTATCATCCAATCACCAGCACATGCTGTTTTTTCAATCTGCACAACAGCTGCGCATTTTTTTCTCGACAAGAACATCCCATCAGAAATGTGTTCTCGCTCCTTTGTATCAGAAATATAAAATACCCACCCATTTTTGTCATGTTCAATTCGTTCCCCTCCAAGTATGACATGATGGACTTCATCTGGTTCTGGTTAGGGTGGGGTACCCTGCGGAGAAAGAATGAACGCAAATGTTATTAAACAACTGATAAAGCCGGCACATGATAAAATCATGTTCGTTGATTGGACCCACATGATTCAACAAAACATACCGCTGTTGCCACATATATGCTTGAAACATATATTTATATATATATATATATATATGACTGCAAAAAAGACATCAATATTTTCTTTCTGGTAACAAAGTGTCAAGATCATCCACTGATGCCGAGATGAATCCAATCCATGTGCAGTTTATTAACAAAACAATGACCATAAAAAAAACGTTGGATTGACTTAAAAACCAGAACACAAACAAAGCTTGAAATGCTATCGAAACATGATGGCTATATATGCGCACAATCTAACTATACACACATGGACACAATCAGGGTGTGGAAACACATAAAGACGACAAAATCCACAGACAAGGAGTACTACAGGAAATGACAACAACTCTCCAAAAAAAAAACATACTATATACAACATAACCTAACTAACACATACCTGTTTTCTCGAGTCTGGTTGACAACTGTAACATGTAGGATACGCAAATCCATGACTAAAGAGTAGAGTATCTAAGGGTTGTGTTTTATTGATAAATCTAGGAAAATACAGAACCAATCATCCAAACCAAACACATGAAAAAACAAGGTTTGAATCCACGGGTGAACCTCATCAGGCTGAACAGAAACAGGTGCGAGACTAAATAAGGAAACTAAATGGATAAACAAAAGCAAACAGGAGCATAGAATAAAACCAAAACAGATTATGATAGTGTTCACCCCTTCCTGGAACGGCACGGCCTGGGGCTGGCAAAGTACAGAACAAGTGGGTAGATAAAGTGAAAACAACATTGGAGGGTCTTTAAACCCCTACAATATTTCAAAGAACTTAGGGAGAACCTCGTTGAAACAAATTAAGTGTGTGATTTGTGAATTGTGTGTGTGTGTGTGTGTGTGTGTGTGTGTGTGTGTGTGTGTGTGTGTGTGTGTGTGTGTGTGTGTGTGTGTGTGTGTGTGTGTGTGTGTGTGTGTGTGTGTGTGCGCGCGCGTGTGTGTGTGCGCGTGTGTGTGTGCGCGTGTGTGTGTGTGTGTTTGATATGCATGCTGATGAAAGACAATGACAGTAAAAACAGCTCAGAGAGAATGTGTTTCCACAGAATGTCTGTTATGTAAAGCACGCCTGGAGTTTCATTCCCTGCATTTGTGTATCTGTGATAAGGTGCTGAGAGGCGGAATAATCCAAACAGTGAAGCGGAACAGTTATTAAACATCATCAGTCACAAGAAGATTTTTTTCTGTAGGTGATTTATTCAGTTACCTCACACTATTAAATGTGTGGGTAAATCTGTATAGATTGCATAAACTGTAAATTGACAATATTACTAGTCACACCTCATTCTGATATGATACCAGAGATATGATAAAGGATCTGCTGCTCTGTTTCTTTACTGTTGACTCTTTTTAAATATTCTCCATTTACATTGTTAACTTAATGTTTACAGGTTTTTCATATACTGACCCAATTTACCTAGTACTGGTTTTGTTCTTACTATACGGCCGCACCCATCTCCCCTACTTTACCTCGCTGATACAGGCAATATTTGCCCTCAAGACCCTGTGCTCAGCTAATGATCGACGAATGGTGATGCCGACCCAAAAAGGTAAGAAATCACACTCACGCACCTTCTCTGGATCAGTTCCACGATGGTGGAACGATCTGCTCGTTACAACATGTTTGGTAGACTCCACTTCCATATTTAAAAACTGCCTCAAAGCCCATCTTTTCTGCCGGCATCTGATCTGATCCATTAATAAACCTCTTTCCTGACATACTCACTCATTCTATACAACTATACTATATTTTACTGACGTTTGCTTTGTTACCTCTAGTAAATGGTTCTTTTAGAACCTATTTGTAAGTTGCATTGGATAAAAGCATCAGCTAAAGGACTTGTAATAGAAATGTAATAGTAAATGTCATCCTATGTACATTTGAATGTATATGCTTAAGAATGTGCTGTTTCTTAAATATACATTTTAGTGCATTTTAGTGCGATGTGTGTATGTACAATTGATGTATATAAAGTAAGTCATCTGACTTTAAAATGTACTAACCAGCGTCTGGAATGTTGACTTCCCCACTGATAATTTTAGCACCGAAGTAAAGAGTAGGTAAAACTTAACATCATGGGTTACTTGACTGAAACCCTGTTCCCAGAAAAAGCAGAAACGAGATGCTACGTTTCAAAAGCTATGGGAAAACATTCATTGTTTGACCGGTTGTTAAGCATGTGTACTAAACACGCCAAGAATTGACTTTTATAACTTCGGTCACTTTCAATTACACACCCACCTGAGACTATAAATACGCATGAATCCCACATGTCCTCAGGTTTATCTTAGCCTACAGTGCAACATAGAGGCGCAGCACCTCGTTCCCGCTTCTTCAGGGAATAGAGTTACTGTCAAGTACCCTTATATGTTCCCTATCAAAAGCTACACTCAATGCTGCATTCAAAACACTATGAGAGTGAGAATACCAACGTTCCTTGTAGGCTAGAGCAATAGCATCGCTCACCCAACTTGATATAATCTGGCTAGTGGCAGCTACCCCCTGGTTATGGCCTTGAAGGCAAATGAAGAGCTGCTTTTGACTTACGCTACTGGCTGGTACAGTGGATGTAAGCCCAGAAGAACACGCACTGGACACAGTAGGTAAAGAATTTCCTGCTCCGGTGCGGTGAACGGATGTACGGTAGAGAAAGGAACAACCAAGCAAACCGGCGCAAACTCTACACCTCTAGACAGAATGGCGGGACTGACAGACTCTTAAGAGAAGTGATAGCCATTAGGAAAAACATCTATTGGGTCAGAAACCGGAAAGATAGTGGTTCCAAAGAGCCTTCAAGTTGGCCCTCAAGTACTATAGCCAATTCCCATGAACGGATAGCTGCTCTCACCGATGGTCTCAACCACTTGGCTCCACAAATGAAGTGGGAAATTTTCTAACGGAGTCCCCTTCAATCAGAGCTTGGCAGACAAATATGGCGGCTACATAGATTCTGAAACACTGTGTGCCGGAGGGCAACTCCTCTTGCAAGAATTCAAGTACTTGACAACCTTGCAGGGAACTGGATCTGCATGCTGTGTCTAACACCATCTCTGGAAAATTTACCATTTGAGGGCATTGCTTCTTCTAGTGGAGGGAGCCCTAGCACTAAGAATGGACTCTATTACATTGGATAGAACCCCAGCATCTCTTAATCGGTCACCCTTAGGGGCCAGTCATGAAGGTTCCAGAGTTCTGGCCGGGGAAGAAATACAGTCCCCTGCCCCTGAGACAGAAGGTCTCTCCTGACTGTAATCGCCCAAGGCGAGCTGTCGAGGAGGGAGTCTAGATTCAAGAACAATACTCTCCACGGCCAACGGGGTACTATCAGTAAGAGGCAAGAGCCCTCTTGACCTAGGCCAGGTCTCCCAGGAGCAGTAGGATTGGAGAAAATGCATACAGGCACAGTCTGGGCCATGCACGGGCCATTGCTTCCAGTCCCAGGTTGGCTGAAGTAGTCAGAGAGAAGTAGAGGGGACTTTGTGCTGTCTCCTGTGTAGCAATGAAGTCCACCTGTGGCTTGTAAAATCCTTCCCAGATATGACTGCTTACATCGGTGTGCAGTTTCCATTTCCTGTTCATTACGGCTTTTCTTGACAAAAATCCAGTTTTACATTAATATGCCCTGGAATGTGAATCGCTAAGTAGAATCTGCTGCGCTAGTTTGTTCAGGTGCATCAGGACAAGGAAAGGACTTTTGTTCAACCAGCACCTGGACATGGTAGCACCTACTATCGGGAGAAACTATATCAGGGCCAGAATTACAGCCCTCATTTCGAGATAATTGATTTGCCGTGAGAGATTAGCCTCTCCAGGTACCTTGGGCAGGACAGTCTACTGAGACCTCACCCCAGCCTGAGAGGGAGGTCTGTTATGAGCATCTTGCAACGACAACACAGACCAAGAGTGGGGCCCAAAGTCAGAAGCTGAGGTCTGAACCACACTGAAAGGCCGAAAAGCCCCTAATGTGTCTTTGGGGATTGGTCCCAGTATGAAATTCTCTGGCTTTGAGACACAAATGAAACAGTCTCATGTGTAGGAGGCCAGAAGGAATCACCGTGAATTTAGCTACTGTGAAAACAAGAATTCTCAGACAATAAAGAACTGCAACTTTCTGGCATAGCCTGAGGTTCCTCGGAGGGTTTAAAAGGGACTCAATGCTTGCTAGGGACATTGTACCTGCTTCGTGTTTGAGTCCCATACAATGTCATTCAAAATACAGATTACTACGAGTGGCCAGCTCCTCTTGGACTTCTGGAAAAAAGGGAGAGGCCATCTATGCGACCCCTCTGGGCCACCTGACAGATATCTTTCATATATGTGAAAATCCTCCTATTCCAGCAGCCAGTCGCGATTTTTTTTGAGCGACTGCATTGATAACCATCCATACAACGTCCTTTAACACCCTTGCTTTACCAGAGGACCATTCTGAGGCGGTATCACAACCCCCTGAAGGGAGGTGAAGTCCTTGGCACTATCAGAAGGGTGCCTTGAAGCTGTTGCCAGTTGCCGGCATTAAAAGCCTGTGATCCGTTGCTCTGTAGGTCGTGCTTGAAACGTCTGAAGCCTCAACGTGCGAATGCCTGGATGTAAGAGGGAGAGAGGTTCAGTCTCACTAAAAGAATGCAATCTGAGCGCGAAGTACGCAGAGGTCTAATGCATTGCAGTACACAGAATCTTCTTTAGGCCCCAGAGCTGCTTGCTCCGCCCCCAAACACTTATTGAAAAACTCGTGGTAATCATGATCGTCAAATAGACATTTGCAAGGGGGAGTGCATCTTCTGCCAAACATTTCCATGGAGTATGTCCATATTATTATTTTGTGTCTTTTAATGCTTGTGAAAACTGAGAGACTCTCGCACATGCACACGCAAACACACATACACAACGTGTTCCTCGAAGACAAAGAGACCTGAGGGTATGTGGGTTTAACACTTATTTATAGCCTCAGGTGTGTATGTGTAAATGAAAGTGACACCCACCGAGGTTTTTTAAGCCAGATCTTGGCGTGTTTTGCACACGGGGTTTACAACAAAGAATGTTTTCCCATAGTGTTAAACGCAGCACCCAGTGAAGCTCTTGACAGGGAACACAGATTTACATTCAGAGATAACTGTACAACACATCTGCGAGTCAGACGTTGATAGAGTGTTACCTTTCATAGCACACAGTCTTTCATTTCCAAAATATTTTCATATGGTGGTTAGCTTCCGTAACCTTTCCAGGTTGTTGTCTTTAGACATGATGAAACTGATGAAGATGTACATTCAGATGGGTTTTTGTATTTTTGTACTCATTATCTGAATAGCTTACATTTTCCATATGTCCTCTTTGATTATGTAGGAGAACGGCTAATGAGAGACATTAGACCTGTTTTTCTGTCCTCTAGATACACAATGTGGTTATGATCTTTCGGTGTGAGATTCATTCTCCTCATGTTCTTTGATGCCAGCAGTGAGCAATCATTGTAATTGGCCATGGCAACAACACTGATGAAACATTTCAGAGTGCGGATTGGAAAATTGAATTAATATCATTAATCACACACAGGAATCTAACATTAATTCGGTCTGCTTTTTATTAGCCTCTATGTACACTTCGCATAGTGAAGTTACCAGGACGTCCTTAAAAGGCACATGCCCAAGGACAAAAGTTTTGTTGAAGGCCTTTTTGAACTCTCCTGGGCACAGTTAAAAGACTAAACAACACCGGATCGTATTGGGCAATATGTTCTCAGTTTGGATCTGGACAGACGTTCTTCTTATTCTCCTCAAACATAAGCAAAGTAATGTAATAATGACTATCGAAACCACATAGAGAGTTGAGTCCATACTGTGAGAAAAAATTGTAAAATTGTGGTGATCATTTTGTTTGGTGGGGTGGTTGAGTCGTGATGACACGGACCAGTCCAGGGCACACTTGACACAACACTTCTTTTTGCCAGGCTGAACATGCAATGATCATATCTCAAACAGGCAGGCTCATCTTGCCAATGGTGCTGTTCTAGTTAATGGGTTGGGCTTTGTTGGAATTATTTTACAAGGAGTTTATTTGAATGTCTTGTCTTGCTTAAGGTTTATGATACATGTTGACCTAAATGATTGAAGATAAACCCCAGTTTCAGACAACAACTTTTTAAGTCATTCGGAGCAGAGGATCTCAACCTTCTTTGAACTGTATTTTATTCATAGAGTCTGTGTTAAGAAGTTCTTTTGCTGCTTTCCTTGTTACAAAACACTAGTGAGGTGGCAGGAATTTTGGAAGTTAAAGTTGGGTTTCAGACCAAGAGCTATTAGAGCCAGACAGCTGAGAGGCATTGCAATATTTGTGAGGATTAATTGAACATGGCAGATTTGAGTAAGGTGGTGAGAAATCAAACAGAAAACCTCTTAAAGCAACCGTTTTATTCATGTGTGTTGGCTGGAGAATGGGCAGCCTCGTTCCAAAGTGACAGGGTACTCCTTTGAGGCGGCTGTACCAGCTCAAAGTGTTCTGTGAGCTTATGCCAGACGCAAAGGTGCTGGAAAAGTCATCCAACGAAACATCTCAGATCACGAGATGCCAGCCTGAGAGTTTTTCTTGTTTTTCTTAACTGAGGTTAAAACGTTAAAGAACGGACCAGGCTAAGAGGAAAAAAATCCAGTATGCGAATGTAGCATGATACGGGTGCCTGCAGGAGGCTAGCGGGCGGTGTGATTTGGCAGCGGGTGTGTGCACGGGAGCAAGAACCAACCTTCAAAGAAGAGTCAGCCGTGCGCTGTTTTTCTTGGCAATTGTGTTGCACGGAAAATACAATGTAACACCTTTGTGACAACCTTAGAAAACAGATGTACTCTATTCTTTGCCTTTAAACACTTTCCGAACATGACATTGATGGACTGACTGTCCCTAATCCTAAACAAACTGCTTAAACAAGAAACAAAATCTTTCCAACCTGGCTTGTGAAAGGGTGGATCTGGCACCGTTCTACTTCTTGTCTTTATCTGAAGGCTGTGACATCATCTGAACATTATTACGCACGTTTATGATGACACTTCTGATGTCATTAGACGCAGTCGTAATCCACCTGTTGTCATAGCAGGAGAGTAATTTCTACATAAACAGCGGCTGGTATTTTTCTAACGTCTCCACATGCAGACAGTAAACGCACCGAATTCGAATCCAATGTCGTGGCTCAAAGGTGTTTTCACATGGAGTGAGGAGTGATTTCAGTGTGATAACCAGTGTAAATCATCTAAAACCAGACATGAATCTGTGTGAAAATGTTCCCACATGCATTATTATATTACCGTTAAAGTTTTCTGACATAGGTTTGGCATTACAAGGACACTGAAGCTTTTATTTGTCATTTCTGCATCTATCTTACAACATTAAGGTTAGGCAAAAAAAACAAACTGATATCTGCACAAAACCCGGCCTTTTTAATATTTGCTCATGCATGAATCCTCTCCAAATTCAAGTAGCTTGTATTCATACCCTGACATGGTTTCATAAGAGTGTCCGGGCTTTTAGATAAGTGGTCTGTGGTTGGGAGATGGCTTCATATTGGAGATTAAAATCTACTTTTTACAGGAAATGCTGTGCAGTGCTCCGTTCATTCAAGAGACATCGGGTCATATATGTAATTTTTATGTCAAGGTCAGCACGTAAACTGAAGGAGCTTTTGCAAAAAAAACCTTGGTTAAAAACTAAGTGCTTGTGTGGAATAGATGTTACAGATGGCAAACACCTTCATGAATGTACACTGGTCTTGTACACATGTCCATGACTCTAAAACTGATGTACTCAATGACAAAAAAAAAAAGGGCACAAAATTTAAACTTTTCCATAAGCTTTACCTATCAGTCATAGGGCTCCTTGGACGACCTTGGCCCAAAAATGCCCGAAGCTCCCAGGCATCAGGATGACGCAAGACTACTACACTGACGCTCATTCAGTCTGTATTGCTAATGGTAAATTGGCGATGGGGAGGAGGCGGGATACCAGATCAATTGTTCCTGGGAAGGTGCGAAGACACCTACATATGATTTTAATGATGACTGACGGGCCTGAATGTTTAGTCTTCTCAAGAATCTCCATTTAGGAATTCAGTTCATTTATGTTCACACAACAACAGCAGATTTAAAATAACCAATACGTTTGCATTTTTAAGACAATATTGTCACGCGCACGTCTTAAGTAATTCTCTAATCGGTGCTCTCCAAATGAACAGTGGATGGGGGGAAAACTCTCGACTGAGTTCTGTTTCCACGTGTTCTTCTTAAGTCTTTCTGTAGATCATTTTATTACTGAGGTGTGTGACCATTCATTCAATTCTGTCAGTCCATAACTTATCCCTCATAAGCACAATAGTGAGTTGGCTGAGTGATATTTACCTTTACCTTTTCAATGTTCAAATTTCATTCTGTTTAAACTTTAATTGGTGTTAGATGGTTGGGTATGGTTGGGGTGCGTATAATTTAAAGGTATTCAGGGTTTAATTCTGGTTCTTGGTTGTGCATTTAGTGTAGTTTTGAAGCTAAGCAACATCGGTTCACATTTACTTTATCATATATTATAAGCTTTAACACAAATGCTACACTTGTGTAAAATGATTGCGCTTAAAGCAAATTTCAAAGGATTGATTTGAGCTTTAAAAAAAATCAAAATTTTTATTTGTTTATCAAAAATGATGTATTATCAAGAGATTTATGACACCTTTTATGAAACACTCATTGTGATAGTGTAATGGAAAGACAATGGCCTGCTGTGTTGTTGTCTGATTTCCATGTGCACAACAATGCAAAGTAACCAGTTCAGATTCAGTTAAGGTTTAGGACGACACGCTGTTGTATAGTTCAACATTTGTATATTATTTCAGAAATGGCGTTGTGTTATTTCCTCAACGTGATCAGGACTGTCACCACGGTGTGTTCACTTTCCTAAGGTCACGCATGACATCAACGGTGTGGAAATGCGGCTGAGTGCAGGTAAGTCACGCTTGTGAAGAGCAGCGCTGGCAGACTATAAAACGGAAAGCTTTAGTATAATGACCTTTCCATCCACCCGATCCCACATACACCCATCTTCACAAATCCACTCTTCTACTTCCTTATCATTCAGCGGGACGGCATGTATTACTAATATAGCACTGCTCTTTATGGAAACATGATCAAGGGTGTTGAAACCATGATTATCAAGCAGATTTCTCTTTTGTTCTGTCACTCAATGGTCTGTTTCCACACACACACACACACACACAAACGCACGTACACACACACACACACACACGCACACACACGCGCGCACACACACACACAAACGCACGTACACACACAAACACACACACACACACACACAAACGCACGTACACACACAAACACACACACACAAACACACACACACACGCACACACACACGCACACACGTGTACAAGGTTTATATTTAGGCCTTTCCATTTACAAAGAAGCTGTTACATTTAGAGCTCAAAGCACAATTGATGTGTGAACAGATTTTGGAAAAATATGAACAGGACATTCAGTTTAACACACATGATTTTAACATAAGCATGCCTGTGCCAAGCTGTCCAGTATAGTTTTGTGATTATTTTGGTTGTCAAACCTTGTGTTTTTTTTGTTCGCTATTTAAGAATTTTTTTGTTAACAGCGTTATCTGTGACTTGATTCTGTCTAACAATCACTAACTTTACTATTTTTTTGAACTGTGATAGTAGTTTAGTTACTTCTCAAACATTGTGGTTTGTCAAGATAAATATTTGATCGTAGCAAGTAGTCGTGAAGTGCGACCAAAAGCAACACTCCAATTTGCTTTTTGATTAACGTGCATCAGTGTTGCCAAGTCGGCGCTTTTTTTTATAAACTTGAAACCCTGCCTGTAATGATCGAGGCCGTCAATGTTATCGTTAGTATTGGAAAATGTATGGTCTGCCATTCTTACTATGGTGTTCGAGATAGGATTTATGAAAATACGGTACTTGATGACGTCATGCGTGAATTAACATTTGTGATGTCATCATGTGTGTTTCCAGTTGAAACGTTCACTACTACTCTTTAGAAATTATAAACTTATAAACTTTTTTTAAAGGGGCCACAAATTAAACATTTTAAATGTGAAAGTAAGGAATTAGTCAATTAAAGAAAGGGTCAGTCATGGTCTGGTGGTTAGAGAGTTGGACTTGTAACCAGAAGGTTGTGGGTTTGTATCCCGGGGTCAGCAGATAATAACTGAAGTCTTCTTGAAGACATCTTACCTCTGATTACTCTACAGTGATGATTGATTACTGATGATAATACTGTGAGTCGCTTTGGGTAAAAGGGTCTGCCAAATAAATAAATGTAAAATGTAAGAATTAAACAATCATAGTTAAATATTTGATAACACAATAAAACACTTAAACGCCATTTATGTGGTGTTGCTTTTATGTTCATTGTTACAATGGAATTTATTGGGACCCCCATCAGTGTTTAACCTCAGATCCGTTTTGCTCGGAACTAATGATGTCAGAACTAAAGTTTACACGCCTGAATTCTCAAGCGCAGAACTTCTACTTTCCGATTGGTTCCTGCTGAACAACAACATCACTCATTACCATAAAGCTGACTTGACTTCAACGATATTAGTCGTTTTTAGTTGTTGTTTTTATTAAATTTTAAAAACAGCCTAATTTAATCAATAGGAACCAATATTATTAAGAATTAAGTCATTCCAATAAGCCACCTATTCAGTGTAACTGTTATTCTTAAATGAATAAATGAGCACATGGGATCGGATCTAACAGGTTCATCGTAAATGAAAGCTAACAGAGTATATATGTCTATATATGTCACCCCCATATATGTCTTTTTAGTATTTGTATGTTCCGTGGGATTTAACCCAGTGACCTTTGTGGTGTTCAGGACCAGAATGTCTCGAAATGGTTCTGCTTAGACCAGAACTGAAGCGACAACATAACTGTGAAACAAAAATCAACACCGACTGACAAAGGTAATGACTCTCAGAGCAGGTTGTCTGTTTATTTGAAACACCCGTCACACACACGCATGCCGTTCGCCCATCTACGGTCTCGGGTCAAGGAGTAAATGAATGTAATTCATAGCCAGAGCAGACGGAATAATGTACTGCCTTTATTATTACTCCACACGTTACCTTTCTAGTGGAACAAGCATCGGAGATTTCCAGGATTGTTGAAGACACGCTCCACCCTGGAGCAGATTTATTTTCACACATCTGGATGGAGGTGTCTGTAGTTTGTCCCGCCCTGCCGTTGTTTAATTTGCTGCTGGAAGTGAACATGAACAGAGACGCAGGAGCGGTGAACGCGTCTCTCACGTGGAGCGCTGGGAAAGAAAGAGCTTTTTGACAATGTTTGGGTGGTTTCTTTAGAGAATAGTGGTCACTTTGAGATGTGTTGGCCTGGCGCGAGTTTCAACTCCTGGGAAACGGCCGAATTTAATGACAGCTTTAACAGTTATGAAGAAAACTTTCCAGGCCTATTAACACATCTCATGTCGTGTAATGAACCCGGCCAGAAGTCATTTAAACCCAACGAAAGCCCATTCGCAGGAATGTACATAGAATGATCAATATCAGATGTCATAGTATCTTTTTCCCACTATTCCTTCTACATAACTTCATCATGTAATGTATACTTTACGTTTTGTCAGGTGTAAGCAGTCTGTTCACGTGACGCTGTCTTACTGTATAAACTGAGGCCTAAAGTCAATGTAATCACAGCTAAGCTTATGTTACTCCTTTTTTCCAGCTTTCCTTTAGATCTGTGGAGCTGTTTTCTTTCATTGCTCTGAAGTCATGCACTTGTTTTTATGCACCAGTCAGATTTGTAATTAACATTTTATTTTTTATGCGCGACTCCTTTTTACCGAGCAGCTGAGACATCAGAAGCTCAAATGGAATGAGAAAAGACATGTAAATTCTTTGTCTGCCCGCACACATCAATGACTCTGGCCGCGTGATGAATGCAGAGTTTCCAAAATGTATTCCATCCAGACTTCAAAAATTAGCACACATGATGAATTTACTGCCCAGACACTTAAGCATGCAGGGAATGAATACGGGAAGGCTATCAAACTCTGTTCTTTATTTCAACATGATTCAAAAAACATCAGCCGTGGGGAGAGAGAGAGAGAGAGAGAGAGAGAGAGAGACCAGAGAAAGTGAGAGAGAGAGAGAGAGAGAGAGAGAGAGAGAGAGAGAGAGAGAGAGAGAGACCAGAGAGAGAGAGAGAGAGAGAGAGAGAGAGAGAGAGAGAGAGAGAGAGAGAGAGAGAGAGAGAGAGAGAGAGAGATTCATACACTTACATACATACCAGAAAATCAAATATTAACTTTAATAAATATTTTCGTTTACTTTATGTACTTTTATATATGTAAAAGTACAAAAAAAGACACGAAACAGACATTTATATGTATATAAAAAGTATTTTTATTTTTAAAAAGTAAACTTTTAAGTCTCTAATAACAAGCTGGTGTATGAAAAACTTTATTTCTTAAATAATATACATTTAATAATAATATACCATTTTCCTACAATTCAATTTTCTAATCCACAGTAATTTCTCCCTAGTCAGCTGTGATCTGACACTAGTGGGCAGTTCAAGCACACCAAACCAGATTTTCATTATGCACAACAACACATCTTCTTCGTAAATAGTTGATCAGATGGTCCCTTGTGGCCTGGGGAATGTTGGTCCAGTCCTCTTCAATGATTGTGCAAGTTGCTGGATAATTGCAAGAACTGGAACACGCTGTCGTAAATGCCAATCTTGAGCATCCCAAACATGCCTAACGGGTGACATTTCCTTTGAGTATGCTGGCCATGCAAGAACTGGGATGTTTTCTGCTTCCAAGAATTGTGTACAGATTCTTGCAACACGGGTTGGTGCATTATTATGCTGCAACATGAAGTGAGGTTGTTGGATGAATGGCACAGCAATGGGCCCGTAAGATCTCGTCATGGTGTCTCTGTGGTTTCAAATTGCCATCAATAAAATGCACGTGGTCTTTGTCCATACCATATGCCGGCCCATACCATTACCCCATCCCACCATGGGCTGCTCGATCCACTCGATTCACAACATCGACATCAGAAAACCGCTCAACCACACTACGCCACACGCTGTATGCCTTCTGAACAGTGTAAACCGGGATTTATCGACAAAGAGAACAACTCTCCAACGTGCCAGAAACTTCGCATGTGAGCATTTGCCCATTCAAGTCGGTTATGATTACAGACTAGAGTCAAGCCAAGACCCAGATGTTCTCAGATGATCTTGGAGTTGAACATGCTGGATGTGGAGGTCTGCACTGGTGTGCTTACTGGCGGCTTGTGGTTGTTAGGAAGGTTGGATGTGCTGTCAAATTCTTGGAAGCGTTTCGGAGACGGCTGATGGTAGAGAAATGAACATTTAATTCAAGAGCAACAGCTCTGGTGGACATTCCTGCTGTCATCATGCCAATGATGCCGCAAAAGCCGAACAACTGCGTGATGTCATAGAAAGCAACAAAAACAGTTACTTATTTAATACTGTAGCAAAATCAACAAATGAATAAAACATCATTACTGTGGTAGCATGACATCATGCAATTTTTTACAGAAAAAAAAATAGAACAAAAAATATTACAAGTTCATCCGTACAATGGCATCCACTATTGCACCTAAAGAAAATCTTCAGTTTTTATTACCTATAGAACAAGAGGAATTAACTAGAACAATCACATATTCCAAAAATACAACATGCCTACTGGTTCCTATACCAACTAAATTATTAAAAGAGTTACTAAACGTTGCCATAGAACCCCTCCATGATATTATTAACTCATCATCAACCCTAGGCCTATCCCTAAACCTTTTAAGATGGCTGTCATAAAACCTCTTAAAAAGAAACCAAACCTCCCACACTTGTCTAAAAACAGTTGTGTCTACTGATCTATGCTCCTTCTTACAAAAAATTATATGCTCAAAAAATTTCAATAAGGCTTTCAGTCTGCATCTGTTAAAATAACAAATGACCTGCTCTTAGCGGTAGTCCGAAACACCATTTCACTACTGGTTCTGCTTGACCGTAGTGCTGCTTTCGATACTAAAGACCACAACATACTTCTAGTTTGCTTGCAGAACTACCACGTTATTCAGGGACAGGCATTCAAATGGTCTTAATCCTACTGATCAAACCAACATCAATTTGTCCATCTAAAAGTCGAATCTTCAAATTTAACAAATGTAAACTTTGGATTACCACAAGGTTCAGTTTTAGGACCTATACTTTTCTTTATATACATGCTGCCTCTTGGTAATATCATTGGAATACACAGAGTCAGTTTCCACTGATATGCTGATGATACTTAGTTATATATTTCCTCTAGGCCAGATGAAACCTTCCGATTATAAAGAACTGTTAAGAGTTCATCCAAGACATAAACAGTGGATGACCAATAATTATCTACTCATAAACTCAAATAAAAAGTATGCGTTCCACCACAAGGGCAATCAAAGTTCAGTGTTCTCTAGTATAACTTTAATTCATGTTGTCATGTACACCATGTCAATAACTCATAAAGCAGACCATAGACACATATCATTCCAAATGCCAGAGATTTGCCCGGACCTGCTGACACAATGTTTGTGTTTCACTTTCCTGATTGAGACTTTGTTCCTATTATGATAGACACAAGGGGTTTCTAGTGTGTGTGACTGCTGATGTGCCGACAGAAAGCTGCTGAGAAAGATATACTGTCCACAGACCCCCTATAGACCACTGTCAACATCCCAACACACATACTGTAACCTCAACCCTAAACACACAGATAACTTCAATCCAGACTGCATATAGAACAGCACAGTTCAATGCTTTTCCTTTACAACAGTACCCGATTCAAGAACTTTATATTATATATTAATGATAATACAGATGGAATCTGATCTTAAGCAGCATATTATAGCTACTTTACATTTAATCAGAAAGCAATTTATGAAACCAAACAGATATCGAATCTTTTTGACCGTCAATCATGTATATTAAGGTCACTGAATTGTGTCTTTATTCACAATAAATTTATAAAGAATATTGATAAGTTATGCATGTTTTGTTTTTATTTGAAAATGCAATGATGTGATAGATCAGACATGTTTAATCTTGTGTATTCCCACATTGACATTGCTCAACTCTTCGGTTATAATCTACTTGTACTATATACAGTAGGAGATGCTTAATGTATATAAAAGTGTCAATCAAACACCAGTTTCTGAGACAGAGCTTTCATGACACAGTATCCTTAATACTGTAAATAAACAAATATGAAATAAAAAAATTGAATTGAATAAAAAAAATTCTAAGTTAATACTACAAGTAAAAGTTTGCAGATGAATGACAGTTTACTGTTTTCCATAACAGCAAATCCGCATGATCAAGGACATGTCTATGCAGAATTTCCACATAGAAACAAGACTATGTAAGATCCACATGGTTTTATCCGGAACAAGAGGTCAACGTGGGATTTCTTCATGGTAGAACTATTGAAGTAGATGATACTATAGTTCTGCTATGACACCTATTGGGGAATATTGTTCAACACATCTACAGCATAAAACTGATATAAAAGACTCCATCACAGCCAATTTCTCCCTCCCTCATATCAATCTTGAGTACTTGTAGCGTTGAATCGCATTTGGTTTACGTACAAGAGAACACAAACACGGCCTTTACTGTAAAAAGCAGAGGGACGGCCGTGATCAATCTCCTTACGAAGGCTTCTCTTGGGATGACATGACAGCTCATCATTAGGATTTGAAAATAAGGAAAATCAGTGTACGATATCAGTGTACGATATCAATGTACGATATCAGTGTACGATATCAATGTACGATATCAATGTACGATATCAATGTACGATATCAATGTACGACATCAATGTACGACATCAATGTACGACATCAATGTACGACATCAATGTACGACATCAATGTACGACATCAGTGTAAGATATCAGTGTAAGATATCAGTGTAAGATATCAGTGTAAGATATCAGTGTAAGATATCAGTGTACGATATCAATGTACGATATCAATGTACGATATCAGTGTACGATATCAGTGTACGATATCAATGTACGATATCAGTGTACGATATCAGTGTAAGATATCAGTGTACGATATCAATGTACGATATCAATGTACGATATCAATGTACGATATCAATGTACGATATCAATGTACGATATCAGTGTACGATATCAATGTACGATATCAGTGTAGGATATCAGTGTACGATATCAGTGTAGGATATCAGTGTACGATATCAATGTACGATATCACTGTACGATATCAATGTACGATATCAATGTACGATATCAATGTACGATATCAGTGTAGGATATCAGTGTACGATATCAATGTACGATATCAATGTACGATATCAATGTACGATATCAGTGTACGATATCAATGTACGATATCAGTGTAGGATATCAGTGTACGATATCAGTGTAAGATATCAGTGTACGATATCAGTGTAGGATATCAGTGTACGATATCAATGTACGATATCAATGTACGATATCAATGTACGATATCAATGTACGATATCAATGTACGATATCAGTGTACGATATCAATGTACGATATCAGTGTACGATATCAGTGTAAGATATCAGTGTACGATATCAATGTACGATATCAATGTACGATATCAGTGTACGATATCAGTGTACGATATCAGTGTACGATATCAATGTACGATATCAATGTACGATATCAGTGTACGATATCAGTGTACGATATCAGTGTACGATATCAGTGTACATATCAATGTACGATATCAGTGTACGATATCCATGTACGATATCAGTGTACGATATCAGTGTACGATATCAGTGTACGATATCAATGTACGATATCAGTGTACTATATCAGTGTACGATATCAATGTACGATATCAGTGTACGATATCAATGTACGATATCAATGTACGATATCAATGTACGATATCAATGTACGATATCAATGTACGATATCAGTGTACGATATCAGTGTACGATATCAATGTACGATATCAGTGTACGATATCAGTGTACGATATCAGTGTACGATATCAATGTACGATATCAATGTACGATATCAATGTACGATAACAGTGTACGATATCAGTGTACGATATCAGTGTACGATATCAATGTACGATATCAATGTACGATATCAGTGTACGATATCAATGTACGATATCAGTGTACGATATCAATGTACGATATCAGTGTACGATATCAGTGTACGATATCAGTGTAAGATATCAGTGTAAGATATCAGTGTAAGATATCAATGTACGATATCAATGTACGATATCAGTGTACGATATCAATGTAAGATATCAATGTACGATATCAGTGTACGATATCAGTGTACGATATCAGTGTAAGATATCAGTGTAAGATATCAATGTACGATATCAGTGTACGATATCAGTGTACGATATCAATGTACGATATCAGTGTACGATATCAGTGTACGATATCAGTGTAAGATATCAGTGTAAGATATCAGTGTAAGATATCAGTGTACGATATCAGTGTACGATATCAATGTACGATATCAGTGTACGATATCAGTGTAAGATATCAGTGTAAGATATCAGTGTAAGATATCAGTGTACGATATCAGTGTACGATATCAGTGTACGATATCAGTGTACGATATCAGTGTACGATATCAGTGTACGATATCAATGTACGATATCAGTGTACGATATCAATGTACGATATCAGTGTACGATATCAGTGTACGATATCAGTGTACGATATCAGTGTACGATATCACTGTACGATATCAGTGTACGATATCAGTGTAAGATATCAGTGTACGATATCAATGTACGATATCAGTGTACGATATCAGTGTAAGATATCAGTGTAAGATATCAGTGTACGATATCAGTGTACGATATCAGTGTAAGATATCAATGTACGATATCAATGTACGATATCAGTGTACGATATCAATGTAAGATATCAGTGTACGATATCAATGTACGATATCAATGTACGATATCAGTGTACGATATCAGTGTACGATATCAATGTACGATATCAGTGTAAGATATCAGTGTAAGATATCAGTGTACGATATCAGTGTACGATATCAATGTACGATATCAGTGTACGATATCAGTGTAAGATATCAGTGTAAGATATCAGTGTACGATATCAGTGTACGATATCAGTGTACGATATCAATGTACGATATCAATGTACGATATCAGTGTACGATATCAATGTACGATATCAGTGTACGATATCAATCACGCCTAGTGGGATTTTCATAGGAAGATTTAACATACGGGAGAAATAAAGGACATATTTAAACAGGATTATAGGATGGAATGGTAAAGACGAGAGGTGTTGACAGCACTTATAACTCCTGAAACTGTGTGATACCTCTCATTTAAATATAAAGAATAATGTATTCTGACCACTGAGACGATGTGCACCAAACACATGCTGATGATCGGACTTAAAGAACTTTATTTATATTTATTCCAGGTATTCTGTAAAACTATTTTATGGACAATAATTACAGTTCATACATTCAATTCATTACATAGTTATCCATTCTTCTTTTGTGATAGATAGAATCATTATTTAAGAGTAATATATCCTTTAATACTGTATTTATATTGTCATATAAACTTGTAGTTTAATTAATTAAGATAAATAATTCTGAACCATCTCTATGACATTTCCACTTTAATACTTCACATGTGTCCAACCCCATTATTTTAACCAACTATATGAACAAAAGGAAATAAAATAAAATAATGTAATAAAATAAAATACACCATCTGTAAGTGTAAAACACGTGAATAAAGAACTTTAATAATAAAAACACATTTTGAACACTTTTTGCGCATGCGCAGAAGACAGAGGAACCTGATTGGACGACGAGATTGCTCTTATTTTAACTATATAAAAAAAATCATTTTTTATGTTTAATAATCACATATGATATCATGTTCAGAAATATTTCATTTGCTCATAAAAGCAGAATTTTCTTTAACTCACAAATAATTAATCGTTTCACAGATTAATGCGGACAGGCTGATTAACAGATGACCGATCTCTCTCGACAGGCTGATTAACAGATGACCGATCTCTCTCAACAGGCTGATTAACAGATGACCGATCTCTCTCGACAGGCTGATTAACAGATGACCGATCTCTCTCGACAGGCTGATTAACAGATGACCGATCTCTCTCAACAGGCTGATTAACAGATGACCGATCTCTCTCGACAGGCTGATTAACAGATGACCGATCTCTCTCGACAGGCTGATTAACAGATGACCGATCTCTCTCAACAGGCTGATTAACAGATGACCGATCTCTCTCGACAGGCTGATTAACAGATGAACGATCTCTCTCGACAGGCTGATTAACAGATGACCGATCTCTCTCAACAGGCTGATTAACAGATGACCGATCTCTCTCGACAGGCTGATTAACAGATGAACGATCTCTCTCGACAGGCTGATTAACAGATGAACGATCTCTCTCAACAGGCTGATGAACAGATGAACGATCTCTCTCAACAGGCTGATGAACAGATGAACGATCTCTCTCGACAGGCTGATTAACAGATGACCGATCTCTCTCAACAGGCTGATTAACAGATGACCGATCTCTCTCGACAGGCTGATTAACAGATGAACGATCTCTCTCAACAGGCTGATGAACAGATGACCGATCTCTCTCGACAGGCTGATTAACAGATGACCGATCTCTCTCAACAGGCTGATTAACAGATGACCGATCTCTCTCAACAGGCTGATTAACAGATGACCGATCTCTCTCGACAGGCTGATTAACAGATGACCGATCTCTCTCGACAGGCTGATTAACAGATGACCGATCAGGGAAGGATGGCTTGAGGTGGATCATGGCTCTCTCTCGAGGTCTGAGATGTTGTCAGAGGATTTTCTCGTGGATTCCCGTCATCATCATCTCATGTGTCGTCCTCTGGTCTTATTATGCTTATGTGTTTGAGCTGTGTGTGGGTAAGAGTTTATATTCACTCTGTGTGTGTGTGTGTGTGTGTGTGTGTGTGTGTGTTCAGTGTGTGTGTGTGTTCAGTGTGTGTGTGTGTTCAGTGTGTGTGTGTGTGTGTGTGTGTGTGTGTGTGTGTGTGTGTGTGTGTGTGTGTGTGTGTGTGTGTGTGTGTGTGTGTGTGTGTGTGTGTGTGTGTGTTCAGTGTGTGTGTGTAAGAGTTTATATTCACTCTGTGTGTGTGTGTGTGTGTGTGTGTGTGTGTGTGTGTGTGTGTGTGTGTGTGTGTGTGTGTGTGTGTGTGTGTGTGTGTGTGTGTTCAGTGTGTGTGTGTGTGTGTGTGTGTGTGTGTGTGTGTGTCAGTGTGTGTGTGTGTGTGTGTGTGTGTGTGTGTGTGTGTGTGTGTTCAGTGTGTGTGTTCACTGTGTGTGTGTTTGTTCACTGTGTGTGTGTGTGTGTGTGTGTGTGTGTGTGTGTGTGTGTGTGTGTGTGTTCAGTGTGTGTGTGTGTGTGTTCACTGTGTGTGTGTGTGTGTGTGTGTGTGTGTGTGTGTGTGTGTGTGTGTGTGTGTGTGTGTGTGTGTGTGTGTGTGCTGTTTTTAATGATGTTGATCTTATCTTTATTTCAGTTACTCTCAGCAATAATGTAGAGAGAGGTAAGTGTGATTCACCACAATCTCAGTCTAGCCTACATGAGTATTAGTTTGGGTTATTTACACATGATCTTGTAAACATTACACCTGTTTTCTTCATAAGATGATCAACATACTTTAGATTCACAAACACATCCAGCTGCATGAATGTCTGGTGTGTAGATGTGCATCCATGAATGTCTGATAACAGTGATGTGATCTTCTCTTCAGTCGCCTATCTGCTGATATTCCATGTGTGCTTTATCATGTTCTGGTGGACCTATTGGAAGGCAATCTTCACACCACCCTCCACGCCATCTAAAAAGGTGTGTGTCACATACGTGTGTATTATAGGATGGGTTTGAGACCGTTCTCTATGATTGATTTTAGATCTTGAGTGAAGATTACTTACATGAAACAACACCTTATAGGGTCAGTATATACATATTATACATACTGCTGTGTAATAAATGTGTGCAATACATGTAATTCCTCTTTAATTATTCTATCCCATGCGGAGCTCTTCTGTCACATTGAATTCCATCATTGTGTGTTTAACTAACATATTTTAACCTTGCAATAAAGCTCATTCTGGTTCTGATTCTTACTTGGTAGGTGTGTTTGTGTTTCAGTTTCAGTTGTCGTACACTGATAAAGAAAGATACGAGCTGGAGGAGAGACCAGATGTTCAGAAGCAGATTCTTGCTGATATCGCCAAAACGCTTCCTATTTTCACACGTGCTCAGTCTGGAGGTACACCTTTACCCTAACTAGCAGTCTTTAACCTGAATCATCAGGTGCTTCCTCAGATTTATTTGAGGATTTTCATGAAATTGACACACAATGCATTTTTTAGTGACCTGAATGAGCTTTTAGGGTTTTAGGGCTGATGTTTAACCATCCTACATCATCTTTCTTAGTCTTTCCATGTGCTCTCTAGTAATTTATCTGGCTTTGGCAAGTAAAGGTGATCGGATTTGAACTCTTCTTTATCTCCATGTGTTCAGCTATCAGGTTCTGTGATCGCTGTCAGGTGATAAAGCCGGACCGATGTCACCACTGCTCTGTCTGTGAAACGTAAGTCATCCGCCACACAATCCTGTCGACCTGAAAGCAGATCTCCGTCCAGAAAAAAACAACCTGGACTTTGATTAAACTTGAACAACATGACCTGATTGTGCTCCTGTTTTTGTAGATGTGTTTTGAAAATGGATCATCATTGTCCATGGTAAATATAAGATTATCAAAAAGTTTCATCTGTAAATCTCCTAAAATGTCAGCATGGTGACGTTTGTGTCTTATTTCTTCAGGGTGAACAATTGTGTCGGCTTCTCCAACTACAAGTTTTTCTTGCTCTTTTTGTCTTACTCGATGATGTACTGTGTGTTCATAGCATCTACAGTGTTTCAGTACTTCATCAAGTTCTGGGTGGTGAGTGCCAGCATGTACAGTTGTTTTTACTCCAAACTGAACAGCAAAGCCTTTATATCAAAAAACAATATAAAGAAAACTAATAGGACCTAAAACCATAATGGGGATGTTTAAAGAGGGCTTGAAGGTACTCAATGGGCTATCGGATTGGACAGTTTCATCGTCAAAGGCCTTGCTAATGTAGAACCATTGAGTGATGAAATCATCAAATGGACAGACAACGGTAGAGGTTATAATCCAGCCCCATCAAAAAAAACACTTGTTGAGCATACATCATCCAAGCTTATGGCTAAAGTCTAGAAAGTCTCAACACCTTTCCAACCTGGCAGTGATGGAGCTGGAAATAGTCCTCTAAAAAGAAGTAACATTATGTCGGGTTGTGTCATCGTTACATAAAACAGAGATTACACACAAATACTTTTAGAAGAAATCCAACCAGAGACATAAGTATTGCAAGAGTTAGAAACACAGCATACTACAATTGCAAACATAGAGACACAAACATAAATTTGGAGTAAGTTCTGATGACGGGATAGCTGGCAGGTGTGTGTGATGGATAATGTGGGACAGTTTAGGGAGCTTTTAGGGGATTGGAATCTGTCTGTGGGATACAAGCAGGTCTGACAATTTTTGTTTAGTTGTAACATTCATATTGTCATTGCGATTATCGTTGTTGATTAATTCATTTTCAGTTGGGTTTTGAAATGTTTTATAACTGCTGCATGGTAAATTCGCAACATGCAAAACGGAATATGATTTAAATAATAAACAAATATGGAAGTTATGTTGTTAGCTACAATTTTACAATCTCTTATCCACTTCTGTATTTTGTGGCCCAAGCGTACTGTACACACAGAAATGAGTACAAATGTGATTGAGGCTTTTGGCAGTTATGTAATTGTTTCCCCTACAATTGTAATCCAGATCAATTTTTCGATTAAATGGCAGCCCTAATACACATTTATTTATTCTTCAATGTTTGTTTCTGTTTGTTAGGGAGATCTGCCCAACGGATCAGCCAAATTCCACGTGCTTTTCCTGTTGTTCGTGGCTCTTATGTTTTTTGTCAGTCTTATGTTTCTGTTTGGTTACCACTGTTGGCTGGTGGCTAAGAACAGATCCACGCTCGGTGAGAAACGTATCATTTTACTTCTTATATCACAATTCCTTTTCATACGCATTACAAATGTGATCCTTCAGCTTATAACATTTCGTGTATATGTTAGACAGCACATGTAACTGTACTGTGTTCTCAATTGTGTTGAGCAGAGGCGTTCTCAGCACCCGTGTTTCAGAACGGTCCCGACAAGAACGGTTTTAATCTTGGGTTCAGAAGAAACCTCAAGCAAGTGTTTGGGGAAAATAAAAGGCTCTGGTTTGTGCCGGTGTTCACAAGGTGAGCTTGTACCTGTTAACACTTCAATCCAGACATCACCTTAGATCTAAGGCATGTACGTACTTTTGGTGTGTATTGGTCATGAGATTAATTTTCATGTGGTGTGTGTGTTGTATGGAACATATTGTAGTGAAGGGGATGGGCATTATTTCTCTGTGAGGACCCTGCGTGAATCTGAAAACCCTTTACTGGCCAGTGAGGAGAAATGGATGGAGGACGGTGAATCAGATGAGGAGAACGCAGGTGAGATGGACATGACTGTAAAGAACTGGGAGCACCTATCCAAAGCCTTTGCGTGTGCGTGCGTGTGTGTGTGTTGTTCGATCTAGAATGGCATTTGTTAAAAAATGCAGTCAGTCCTGTTTAGGCCGGTTCTGTTTGAGGGGGTTTAAGCATTATTATGTCCATCATGTGCTTTGTTTGCAAACAGAGCTGAAGGCAAACAGAAAAGCTTTAGTTTTATCATGAAATGGATATAGTACTTGTTCTACCATCCTAGGACATTGGTTATGGGAAAGAGAGTGTGTGTGTGCATGCATGTTTGCGAGCGTGCGTGTGTGTGTGTGTGTGTGTGTGTGTGTGTGTGTGTGTGTGTGTGCGCGTGTGTGTTGAAATTTTGAAGAAATTACAATTCTGTATGAAACAAATAAGAATATAATATCTTATACTGATTTAGAGTGATATACATATATATTATGAAATAGATATATGTGTACGATTAAAATAATATAGTAATCCTAATATTCCGTAATGAATAGTGTGCTTAAGAATGCCTTTGATTTCTTCTTTTGACACAAACAGATGACTGCCTTGTTATAATAATATTATTTGTATTTTTTATATACTGTGTTCTTTGAGATTAGTTTGTTTTAGAGGGTAATTTGTTCAGTGTTCTGTAAAACAGATTGTCAAATTTTTTTTAGATGATGAGAATCTCTCCACTTCAGTCATCATAACCAGTGAATCATAATCTCCGGAGCTGGTCATTGATTGGTGAGTGTTCTTGTTGGTACAACCATCACTACCACTAACTAAAGAAGGCAACAAACCCATAACCCTTAATATGACTTATGTATTACTCTAAACTAAGCCATATTAGTACACCAGGATAATGTGGAGACGAGTAAAATAATAATTTGGAGACAATATGAAACCAAAATTGCAAACATCCCAGCGTTCGAATAGACAAAACAATCAACGAGAACACCGGATAACCTATGAATAATAATAAACAGTACTGTCAATCGATTAACTTACTAACACACATTCTTCTATGATTTATCACGATTAATAACACAACTTTCATGTTTATATATGAAGAGCACTTTTCCAAAGCGCTATAAGTCCATTGTAATAGTTTTCATGATAGGAATTTTTTCTACATCGACCAATCACTTTTTTAAGTTCATCTATCCTGTTTAAA
Source organism: Triplophysa yarkandensis (assembly GCA_033220385.1). NCBI lineage: Eukaryota > Metazoa > Chordata > Actinopteri > Cypriniformes > Nemacheilidae > Triplophysa > Triplophysa yarkandensis. The sequence goes on from CM065654.1 coordinate 6,300,341, forward strand.
TGGTCTGTTGGATCCTTCTGAACATTAAAAAAAGATTTTTCATTGAAACAACAAGATTTGCATTTAAAGTTCAAAGCTTTTTTTTATCAAAATGTAACATAGCCATCCAAAATAAATGTTGTTTGTGACTTAAAAAACAAGAGGAAACAAAACTAGAGAACAAGCAATGTATTACATTGTGGGACCTTGGAGGCGTCTATAATTTTCAGCATAGGTGTTTTTTCACCGTGAGAGACAGGTTCTTCATTAAATGTAGCTTTTTTTAAGATAATTTTACAGTTTTATACTTTTACATTTTATCTTGGAGCTACACATTTCTTTAACTGCATCATATGATCTAATATTAGTACTGCAACTGATGTCTTTTATAAAAAATATATTATTTTATATATATCTGTTAAAATAAGTGTGCCATTTTAAAATGTAGAACATATATAGAAATTAAATCGTTCTAAAACACTTCACTGTCTTTACTGCTAAAGGAAAAATATACAGAATTCTCAATAAAGCTTCTTAAGACGTTGGATTCTTTTATTTTGTTCTGCGGCAGGAGTCCCAGCAGTCACTGCTCCAGGCAGGTCCGATGCGCTTTCTATTTTCACTTCTCTTTGCATTCATTTTAAACTTGATTTAACTTCTAAAAAGGCTGTGCTTGCAAAAAAAAACTAGACAAAATCAGCTTTCTGGTAGAATCATGTGTGTTTTTGGTCATTCAAGCACATTTGAGAAGTAAATACTGTTGCTCTGTGACAGATTCTGACGCAGCCTTTAGCCCGTGTGTACACCTGACCCTTCAAGTTGTCTTTAACGTCTCCCAGCCAAAACCTGTCTATAATATCTATAATAGAAACATTAATACAATGATTTTAAATCACACCTGAACAAGACCTTTATATGTGTTGGGGTGTGATGGTATGATGTAATGACAATATTGACATAAAAAACATGATGATATATTCATTTCTGTAAATATTTTAAATGCATTAATCTGTAAAAATTATCGCAGCCATAAAAATAATAATAAAACCTGAGTAAATGATTGTTTCATCCGTGATAATATCTGACATTGTTTTTATACCTTACTAGTGTAACACAAGACTTCTTCCCAAATGCTCCAGTGTGTGACGACTGCATTCCAGCTCCGGATCATTCCACAACAGTGTCTCATGAGGCACCTGTATACAGACGACCGTGAGGATTTGTGAAGAATGTAAACATATTTTTCATATTTGTATTATAATGATGAACGCCACATCTGACTCATACCAGTCACGTGATATAGCAGCCCGGAGTGTTGGAGGTGTTTTACAAAGCTTTTCATTGCTGTCGGCTGTGTTTCATTTCACACAACGGAGTACATGTTAGGAAATAACATGGATCATATTCAAGCTCAAAATCAAAAGCAGGAAAAGAGCACATTTCTAGGATCACTTAGTATGTTGTGACCTCGTTTACAGGAAGATACAAATGCAACCTTCATTTCTCTAAAGAGCAACTTAAACACATGTATAAAATAAAATGCGTATTATTTCTTTGTGAAAATTTAATATATGGTATTTATAAATCGTAACAGTGTATGTTGGCTAGTTTTACTTTTTTAATGAATTTATTAACTCTAATACAGTAAATATATGTCGTTTTCCGGGTTCCTTATGATTTTGGGTGTTGGATGTTTTTTTGTGTGATTCAGAAAATGGTACAGTGATAGAAACACAGCTGCACAGCATACTCGAGGGTTTGTTGCCACCTCTGACTGTAAGTTGTGTATTGATTTAGTATAAAATCCTGTGTAAACCCCCCCCCACACACACACACACACACACACACAGTTATTCTTATCATTGACTTTGCCTTTATTTTGTGTATTGACTCACTCATATTGTGACTGTATTGCTCAATAGAGAGCGGTCTGGATTCATGTTTTTTTTAATTGTGATGCAATATAAACATATTTTCTTACATCCTTCTGTATATAATAATGGGTTTTACTGAGAGCCGTATTGATTAGAACTCAGTGATCTCCTTACATGTAAAACACAAGATATGTTTCATGACTACATATCATAAAACTCATTGTCTGTAGTTAGTAACCTTGTTTTCCTCCGGTGTAACAGGAGTAATGGTTGTGGTGCACATACGGGATATTATTGGATTCTACGTTTTGTATTAATGTTTTAAAGCTCTTGTATTTTAAAGTCCTATATGTGTGTGAGCATATATGGGTTACGGTTCTGAGGATCAGCGTTAGCCAATGCCTATTGTTTCATTTGCACTTACTCTTACAGGGGATATCATTGCTCAGTGGGTTATTTTACTGTAATTGCTTCCAAACTGTTTTTATTTTAATCCATATTCACTACTTGTTCAAGCTATTACATGCCATTTTACCAGCAGTAGATGATATGTATTGATTTTTATTCTGTCGAAACATTAAATATCTGCATCTTCTTTTTTATCTGAACATTCATTTCTTTGAATTAAATCCAGGCCCAGGAATTAGATCCACTGGTGTTTCAAAAACAGACTTCTGGGAGTCTCTGAACGTTATTTCATTGTTTTTGTGAAGGGTATGGCATACCCTTAATGTAAATGTGTTAATGTAAAGATTTACATGTGTCACTATTATACTAGGTTTGTTTTAAGTTAATTTTTATATAATATGGCAACCCACACATTTAACTGCTCTTGGGCCCTTATACTGTGATTGCAGATATTCAACTGTCGACTAGTTCAAAAACAAAAAACTGGCAACAATTTTATTATATATTATATATAAATTTATTCATCCTATCTAGAAAGTTTGATGAATGTCACGAGACCCCACATTGGCGGCTGGACGCATCGTCCAAGGATTCAGGGAACCGCTAGTAGAGGAAGCTACATTTTTTATAGTTTAAACAATAACTTAAGATAACCGTTTCCAATAGTTACAGTCGGACCAATATGTTAAGTCTTTTAATTTAACTTATTTTCTAAGTCTTATCTATATTCATTGTATTTATTGTTCTTAATATTTGTGTTCAATATAAAGTATTTATGTCTATTCATAGGACTTTTCTTACTCTTCCCTTATGCAGCATGTTTATATTATATTTTCTTACAAAAAATAGATAAAAGCAGGGTGGGATGGAAAAGGGAATGTGTTCACTTTAAAAGAACTCATGATACAGATATTATAGGACATCACGTGATGAGTTGCACTGCATGACAACTATGATGTCATACAGTAGAACTCCTTTCTGCAGACTCAATGCTGATTTGCACAATCACAGAGAAAAATCATTTTCTACATTTAATAAAGAAATTCTGAAGCACTATTAAATCTAGTATGGACATTTATTAAAATATATTTCTTATAAAATTGGAAAGTACTACGTTTTAAAATGTAATGCACTTAAGCACTGTACTTAAAGAAAACGACACAAACAAATGTATTCCATGCAAGGAAGTGAAGTAAAACTTCTGATTTGTTTTTACAGGGTCACATGAGCCAGCTTTGGTCTTGCGAGATGCTTATACTCGCTTTACAAAAGACCAAGCTGAACAAGTTGAGCGGGTGGGTGAAAAACTGTAATAGGGCCTAAACTTCAAGGGGATCGGGTTGGGAAACAGGAATGGCTCATAGCAAGGCAAATACTCATAGAAATACTCATAGGAAGTCAAATATTAACATCAGACGCAAAACATATATTATTGCACACCATTATAATCAATTCCCCCTCGTTTGTGTGGTGTAAGATCAAAGATGTTTGTAGTTTTAGCTTTTGAATAACATCACAAGCTAAACACAAATTATTGGACATTGTGTGAACCAACCCGTGTGCGTTTTTAATACAAATGATCGCATGTCATGTAAATGAATTCATCTGCCTTTCTGCGCACGTCATGTGAAGAAGTCAAGCGTGTTTGTATGCTATCAGACAGAATTTCTTACTTAGTGTTTTGTCTTTCAGTGTAAGTTGATGGGAAACCGTATGGCCCTAGTTGTTTGAAGGCAAATACTAACATGGCAATCCTTCTTTTCCATTTGAAAGTATTGTAAAGTTATATCACTATACGATTGTACATTTAAAGCTAATATGGTAAATAATGCTTATTTTCATTCATTCATATACAGTATTTACAGTACCATTCAAGAGTATATCTTACACATTTCAATACTTTCTTCTTTTAAGAATAACAGCACACTCGTAAACCCATTTAAAGAATAACTCACAAGTTGTTAAAGTTGATAAAATGTGTTTTTAATATAGAAAAAATATATTTGGACACAGTGTCAATTTCTGTCATATTTATAGGAGTCCGTGTTCCTGATAAACATGAAAACTAAACTATTTTATGTTTAAGGAAGAGGACCATTTGGGGTTAAATCAGTTCTAGTTTAAAAATGTACGTAGTTCTCTTTAGGAATGAACTAGCTATAATGGCAGCATTTGAAAACATGTGTTATAAGAAAATGGACAAGTTTAAACTATACTACAAAAAGCTCCAAGTACAAGTATTTAACCCATTTGGAAAGGAAACAGTCATAATTATTTGAGAAATATTATATATGAATATATATTCTCAATGAAAGAATGCACTGGAAATGCCATAACTGTAAACAGGTAGCAGGAAACAGGTTGGTATAAGAAATGCATTCTATTAAACTCTGTTCTTGTCTTTGTTCTGCAGATGGCGCAACTCAACTCTTTTATGAGGTCAGGTTTGCTTTTCTGTAAAAGCCCACAGACAGACAGACAGACAGACAGACAGACAGACAGACAGACAGACAGACATGACTTGATGCTGTTTGCCACTCACTCTTTTAAATTGGTTTGTCTTGATCGTATTTCTGAAAAGATGGAGTTGGGAGAAACTACAATTGCGATTTTAATGTCTAGCAAATGAGCAAACTAACAAGTTACATTAGAATGTGAATTGTATTGATTATTTACAGCCTAGTATCAGTAAACAAACAAACTACTTTACATTACACGTTTCATTAATATGTTTTATATTATCATCCAACAAAGAAGCGAAAACATGATGAAAGCCAAGCTGTTACTAATACAATTTAAGTCAAATTAGGATTCTGAGTCGGCGCAGCGGTGTTTAACTTGTTCATCGGGTGTTCCGTTGTTTTTTTCTTAAAGACTAATCTTGTTTTTCCAGTCTAGTTCTTAACCCAATCTTTAATGGGGGTTATGATTACATAGTTGCTTTCTGTCATTAAATCGATGAAAGTGACGGTGAGCAAGCCTTTAAGTTGACCTTACTTCCATAGTTCACGAACTTGCTTGAACAGAAACACCTTTGCTTACTTTTATCTTATTTAAACACATTAATAACAAGAATAAATAATGTGAAGATATATCTAAAAGCTTCTCTTATTCACTTTATTTGCTAGTGGCACTGTTATTGTGTTTTATCGCATGATCATATTTATATATGCTATGAATGTGTAGATGGTGTATACGTGTGTCTTTAGATCTTATGTACTTAAGTTCATTTTCTTAAAATGATTATACCACTTAGTATACTAATCACTATTGTAGAATACAAGGTTTAATAAGAAAACAAATGGTAAGAAAATGTCTCACACTTATGTGCACACACAGATTGCAGTTAAAACACTATCACTTGGTATGACTAAAGGTATAAAGACATGATTTCAGTGTTGACAATGAATAGAATTTTACCAACAAAGCAAAAATAATTTTAATTCAAACTACAATAAATTTTAATGTTCATACTGTTTTTATTTTAAACACAAGTCTATGATAATAAATGTTAAGTTTTTTTCACACATTTGTGAAATCCAGCCTACTTGAAATGATTTCATACCTTTATTTACCTGTTTCGCAGTTAGAAAGTATTGTATTTTGAGGCAAATAGCAAAAACATGACATAAATTGGAGAGTCATGGGACATTTTAACTTAGGATTATTGGTAGTTTAAGCGAAAGCTCTTCTCTTGCTCTTTTCTTCGGTTTTCACACAACTTTGAGATTTCCTCCACTCGCCTATGAAGAAAGACTGCACATATAGACAACATGTTACTTACACACATGTAACATACATATGCGGTCATTTCTTCATATTTTGATTTAGTTGAAAAACACGAGTCATGTTTTGTTACACATTATTGTTAATCGTGGATGTGGACAAAACAAGAATAGACATTTTAAACCATATTCTCTTATTATATCCACTAAACTTTTAGGAATATGCTGACAACAAAACAAAACAAAACTCAAAACTAGATACTAACCAGAGTTTTGTTCCACCCACTGAAGAGAGTCCATGTGTGCATTAAGGATTTTGCAGATCTGCTGAAGCTGAAATACAACAGAAACGATTTAGATCATATGATACATAACAGGTGAAAGCAGAGATGTAGACCATCAAGCACATGTAACACACCGGATCAGTGGTGTCTGCAGCTCCACTGGATGTGTTGAGATGTTCAATAATCTCTTTCAGATCTTGAGACATTCTCTTCAGTTGGGCATCCACATTTTCGGCCAGCTTGTACCTAAGTAATGCAAAGGAGAGACTTAACGCTGTCATGAAAGTACAGTGCATGAAGATAACTCAAAGCCCATAAATCAAGGGTCCTGGAGGGCCCATCTTCTGTCCACTTCAAACAGGACAGAAGGACACTGGCCCTCCAGACTTCACAGCACTGCTACAGATGGATGATGGCATTTGTTCTTACGTTCTCTCGCGTTCCTCATCTGCGTTTTGCATGTAAATGGTTCCGCTTTGCTCTTTGACAGACTCTTCTAATGGACGAAGAAGATCCTCCAGCTCTTTCTGCTGGGACAGAATAAAGTCCAGCTCTTGATCTAACCTATCATACAAACACAGAAACATATAAAAATTAAACAAAAACAAAGCATTTTAACATAACATACACACAACAAAGCACTGTACAGTGTTAGGAGTTATTTAAACAAACAGTACCTTCTTTGGTCCAGTTTCACTTTCTCCATGTCTTTGTGTAACGCTGTAATCTAATCAAGAATATAAACAGAATATCAGAAAGGTGATCACATGTTTATACAAGTGGCTGTGAAACAAGTTGAACTTTAACACAAATGTCACTCCTTTTAGGACTGAACGATTATAACAAAATCATAATTGTAATTATTATGGTTGTGGAATACAATATATATTATAGTGTTTAATTGTTTTATGGCTTTCAGTGAAGCAGCTGCATGGTTAATTCTAAACATCACAAAACTAAATAATATAAAAAAAACATAAAACTATGTTTTATGATGAATGGAGGAATTTACAGGTTTACTAAACAAGTTCAAGCATTGAGTTTCAAATTCTTTAATGGTTGAGTTATGGATGTTACAGTTTATGTTCATAAATCTCTGTTTGCATGTTAATGTGATAATGCTTATCTAATCAAGTAACTAAATGAATCACTAAATGCCTTCAAACATATATTGGAAAAGGAAACATGCTTTCATTTTTGTATATACCCAAAACCAATGAGCTAGTAATAATACATGCATGACTAGCAATGTATTCTGTATGGTGTTTTCCTTCAGACTTGATAACTCAATGCAATTTCATGCAGCCGTAAGCTGTAATTGAGGCTTTTAAAGATTTACAACCCCTGAACACTAAACTATTGAGCAAGATGGCAATAAAATAAGACATTATAACATTTCTGATTTCAATAAAATTGAGAGACATTTAATAAACAAATAAAGTAATATGTCAATAAATTAATAAAATATAGTAATTGCTTTAATTGACATTTGCTTTGACGTTTTGGTGGTACTTTGTGATTAAGAGGGTTTGTTATTCTGAACCATCTTGTCATACTATAACATTTAACGGCTAGAGATGTAATCTTAATGTGTTACAACCATTAGCAAGTTGAAACTTGTGCCGTAATTTAATGATATTGTTTGTGTAGAGTTTTTTTTATAAGAATAATATTCATTAAATATTTACTTTAAACTAAACAACAAAAATAGGAGCCTACACTGACAAACTAGATCCTGTATGAAATAGAATCTTTTAAAAAACCGAAATAAATTCAAAGATCTTTGAATATTGAACTTTCTTCAAACCGTTTGTGGTTTATTATAATTTTAAGGCAAAATAGGACGATACTACTTCTATTAAACTTAGAAACAAAATCTTGTACACAAAACCTTTCCTCCGCTTTGACCTGTCAGTCATGGCCACAGCTTGCGCTGACAGAAATGCATCTTCCAAACGAACTTTCTTTTATTTCAAAAAGATGCTTACTCAGATGTATTGGAAATTAGTTTCTTACGGTAGAAGTTTTTTGACCTCAAACTTAATCATATTCTTATTCAAGTTCTAACTGTTATCGACAATGCTGGTGTTTGAGATGATATGTGGAGAGTGGCTGTGTTAACCGTTGGTGCAGAAACAATGGCTTAACATTGTTTTCATTATATAGTTTGCTGAGAATAGCTATCAGCTGGTATGAATCAGAAAAAACACCATACGTGAGGTCATCACATCTGCCGCGAGTGCATGCGTGTTATCTCGAGACTAACCAAGACAGCGTCTTTTCTCTACTTAAAGATATAATTAAATAAATCGCAAAAATCCTGGATTAGGATCATTTGGGGGGGATTTGGCGAATCAAGATCGGAATCTGTTAAAGATGAATTGTTCAGCCCTACTATGTTCTAACTCTTGAGGTTGTAGCACAACACAAAGCTTTTGAGAAAATGGTGTTTTCTCTACCTTCTCTCCATTCTCCACCAGCATTCGGTCCCAGGCATTGACCTGTGTAGCCTGCTGAAGAAAGTGTCTTTCCTGGTCTTCCAGTTCAGAACTCCACTTATTGATCAATGCCTCCAGCTGGGCGTATGACATCACCGGAGCAGAGCTTAACAGACAAAAAGAAGCACATTAAAGAAAGAACAGAGTGAACTCATTTCAGATGTGTAAATTGGTGTACCTGGTTGTTATGGCAGCAGTAGATGCGATTGTGACTGTGGTTGCTGGTGCAGCAGATACGACTGTTTTCGGTGCAAGAGAAAATCCAGAAGGGGCAGCGGTACTTGCAACAGCTGCAAACACATAAAAGCACAGTGAAATAATGATTCAAGTTATAAAGAGTCATCTGCTCTATAATGTCAGGGAAGTATGCGTGACTGTCACCTGTGGATGTGGCAGGTGCAGTTCCAAGAGGTTTCACTGTTAAGCTCGTGGAAGCGTTAATGGTTGATGTCACAGAGGAAGCCGCAGGTGCCATTGACGAACCCACTGACAAAGAAAGAAAAGCTCATGTCATCATACTCTGATAAAAACAGTGGGGTTTTTTTCATTTCTAGAATTTTTTCTCGGGTGTTGCACATGTGTGCAGCATTTTTCAACGTATTTTGATATTAATGTGCGTAACTCTGATCAGGTCAGTACATGAACTCACATGTGAATCCTGCAAGTGTTGTTGAGGCTATGGGAGCAGAAAACAAAGAGGACACTGGAGCTGATGTGGAAAGACTTACAGGGGCAGAACTGGCGGGTGCAGGGGTGGCTAAAACAAAAACAAAAGAAATCTGTACACAAAATCTTTTTATTTTAATTTTAGGATACAATTAAAAGTGACATACCAGAAGCTTTAATTCCAAAGTTGGCGGCAGGTGTGGAGGCTGCAGAGGTAGGAGCTCCGAAAGACAAACCTTTGAATGGGAATGAAAGCAAATGAATTAAAAATGCTCCCTTTTTATTTTGACACCACCTTATTTGAGTGTGACGGTGATCACTTGCTTTTGAAGATTAAATATGAGCAGTAAAACATGTTAAAACTACTTACTACTAAATAACTAGTGTGTACGGTGTAATACTAAATCAACAGTGTTTCAGTATCATTTTAGTACATTATGAGTGACCAAATTTCGTGTTTCGATTTCTCATGGTCAAGAAGTATACAGATGCTCGTTTTACCTATAGACTGCCCCCCCATTGTGAAAGCAGAAGTGGACTGTGCAGAACTAGACTGTGCAGGTGCAGGGGCAGCAGACGTAGCCTGAATTTTAGCCGTTCCAAAGCTGAATCCTCCCGCAGGCTGCTGGGCTCCTGACGTCTGAGTGGAGAGACCCCCAAGAGCAAAGCCCGTTCCGGCAGTCCCAGCACCTGCAGCGAAGCCTGTCCCTGCTGTCAAAGCTCCGGCACCGAAGCCTGTCCCGGCGGTCGAAGCTCCTGCAGTGAAGCCTGTCCCGGCGGTCGATGCTCCGGCACTGAAGCCTGTCCCTGCGGTCGAAGCTCCTGCAGTGAAGCCTGTCCCCGCGGTCGAAGCTCCAAGAGTGAAGCCTGTCCCGGCAGATGGAACCCCTACACCGAAGCCCGTCCCAGCAGTCGAACCTCCTGCAGCAAAGCCCGTCCCGGTTGTCGTAGCTCCGGCAGCGAAACCCGTCCCGGCAGTCGAACCTCCAAGAGTGAAGCCCGTCCCGGCAGATGGAGCCCCTACACCGAAGCCCGTCCCTGCAGTCGAACCTCCGGCACCAAAGCCCGTCCCGGCAGTCGAAGCTCCAGCACCGAAGCCTGTCCCGGCAGACGGAGCCCCTACACCGAAGCCCGTCCCGGCAGTCGAAGTTGCGGCAGCAAAGCCCGTCCCGGCAGACGGAGTCCCTACACCGAAGCCCGTCCCGGCAGACGGAGTCCCTACACCAAAGCCCGTGCCGGCAGACGGAGTCCCTACACCGAAGCCCGTGCCGGCGGACTGAGTCCCTCCACCGAAGCCCGTGCCGGCAGACGGAGCCCCAACACCGAAGCCCGTGCCGGCAGACGGAGCCCCAACACCGAAGCCCGTCCCGGCAGACGGAGCCCCAACACCGAAGCCCGTCCCGGCATTGGGAGCACCTAAAGTGAATCCCGTCCCGGCAGGCGGAGCTCCCTGGGACGCGGCGGTGTTCGCAGGCTGAGACGCGGCAGGTGTGCCGAGTCTTGGAGAAGGCGCTCTAAAACATAAGAAATCAGAACACTCTAAACCCGGCTGAACCATGCGGATCATTACATTTATAAACCACAGCAGTTTAATCTCACCCGAAAGAAAATCCTCCACCGAGGCTGTTGGGTTGGGGCTGTGCTCCGAAGCTGAATCCGCCCTGAGCGCTGCCATTATTCTGCGTTGTCTGTGACAGAAGTCCGGTGATCTGGGACTGCTGGTTTGCCAAACTTTGAGTCTGACCGGTCCCAGAAGAGATGATGGGCATACTGAAGCCAGTAGGAGCTGCTGAGGAACTTCTGGGGGCACCAAAGCTGAAGCCTCCAGGGGCCGCTTGAGAAAAGTTGAAAGCCATAGAGCTGCAAACACAAAGAAAATATCAACTAACACTGACACCACATCTCACCAATAAATAAATAAATAAATAAATAAACATAAAACAAGTCCTTTAATAACAGTGGCATTGTATTGACTTTAACTGACAGTTTCCTCAGTGTCTATTTCTTCACATCAAGTTCATACTCCACATACTGAATAATACTGAATAACATTAATAACATAATTAACATAATGTGTAAAATACTCCACATACTGAATAATACTGAATAACATTAATAACCTTCATATAATGTGTAAAATACTCCACATACTGAATAATACTGAATAACATTAATAACCTTCATATAATGTGTAAAATACTCCACAAACTGAATAATACTGAGTAACATTAATAACCTTCATATAATGTGTAAAAATACTCCACATACTGAATAATACTGAGTAACATTAATAACCTTCATATAATGTGTAAAATACTCCACAAACTGAATAATACTGAGTAACATTAATAACCTTCATATAATGTGTAAAATACTCCACAAACTGAATAATACTGAGTAACATTAATAACCTTCATATAATGTGTAAAATACTCCACAAACTGAATAATACTGAGTAACATTAATAACCTTCATATAATGTGTAAAATACTCCACAAACTGAATAATACTGAGTAACATTAATAACCTTCATATAATGTGTAAAATACTCCACAAACTGAATAATACTGAGTAACATTAATAACCTTCATATAATGTGTAAAAATACTCCACATACTGAATAATACTGAGTAACATTAATAACCTTCATATAATGTGTAAAATACTCCACAAACTGAATAATACTGAGTAACATTAATAACCTTCATATAATGTGTAAAATACTCCACAAACTGAATAATACTGAATAACATTAATAACCTTCATATAATGTGTAAAATACTCCACATACTGAATAATACTGAATAAAATATTAATATAATGTGTAAATACTCCACATACTGAATAATACTGAATAAAATATTAATATAATGTGTAAAAATACTCCACATAGTGAATAATACTGAATAACATTAATAACCTTCATATAATGTGTAAAAATACTCCACATACTGAATAATACTGAATAAAATATTAATATAATGTGTAAAAATACTCCACATACTGAATAATACTGAATAATACTGAATAAAATATTAATATAATGTGTAAAAATACTCCACATACTGAATAATACTGAATAATACTGAATAAAATATTAATATAATGTGTAAAAATACTCCACATACTGAATAATACTGAATAACATAAATAACCTTCATATAATGTGTAAAAATACTCCACAAACTGAATAATACTGAATAAAATATTAATATAATGTGTAAAATACTCCACATACTGAATAATACTGAATAATACTGAATAAAATATTAATATAATGTGTTAAAATACTCCACATACTGAATAATACTGAATAAAATATTAATATAATGTGTTAAAATACTCCACATACTGAATAATACTGAATAAAATATTAATATAATGTGTAAAAATACTCCACATACTGAATAATACTGAATAACATTAATAACCTTCATATAATGTGTAAAAATACTCCACATACTGAATAATACTGAATAAAATATTAATATAATGTGTTAAAATACTCCACATACTGAATAATACTGAATAAAATATTAATATAATGTGTAAAAATACTCCACATAGTGAATAATACTGAATAAAATATTAATATAATGTGTAAAATACTCCACATACTGAATAATACTGAATAAAATATTAATATAATGTGTAAAATACTCCACATACTGAATAATACTGAATAAAATATTAATATAATGTGTAAAATACTCCACATACTGAATAATACTGAATAAAATATTAATATAATGTGTAAATACTCCACATACTGAATAATACTGAATAAAATATTAATATAATGTGTAAATACTCCACATAGTGAATAATACTGAATAATACTGAATAAAATATTAATATAATGTGTAAATACTCCACATACCTCAGTAATCATTAAAACCTTACTGAGGAAACTCAGCTTCCGCGCGCGCTACACTGCGTCACATGCGCTGTTCAGGACCCCTGCATCAGCTTGTCCGTCACACTGCCTAATCAAAATAACAGCAGCTATGTTGCCTTTTTATGCTGATCAAGTAAGTTGTGTCACAATCCTGAAATGGACAAAACTCCGAACACAGGATTATAATTATGGTTTATCACCGATGAATTATGAATCTCTTCTGAGAAATCAACAGTTGTTTGTGTTTATCTGACAGGAATCAGAGCGGGCAGCACACGGACCCGCCATCACACGGAGCTTTAGTCTCGCGAGAGTCCGCCATGTTGAGCAGGGCAAAACTGTTGACCTAAAAACACAAGTTCTGTCCAGAGCTCTTTGGGTAATATAAAGATTATAAAATATGTAATGAATGAAAATTATTTTGATTTATTCATTTAATAAACATTGTTTGCATAATAATAATCAAATCCCAGTTGAATTGAATATAATTTATAACACATATATATATATATATAACAGTGTTAGATGTTTGGGGATCCTTATTGTTTAACACAAATAGAAAATGTATTCTTTGAATTTTAACAGAATAATTGATAATTAAATAAAATAAATTAAATTTTGGCCTTAAAGACATCTCCCTTAAGCCCTAACTTTGCTATGAAAAACAATGCACTAAATAAAAATGCTGTTTTTTAATTTAATGAGAAACTTTACATAAGTGTTTTAAACACCAAGTGTTGACATTTGTGCTACAACTAAAAACATCTGGTCAAAATTCTGTTTCCAAAGTATCTTACAGTATTATACAGTATACATCTATCAGTGTAGAGTAAACAGAGGTAAGACGTCTTCAAGAACACTTCAGTTATTATCTGCTGACACTGAGACTCAAACACACGACCTTCTGATCACAGATCTATAACCATCACAACACAACTGAGCCTACAGAAACTTTTCCATTTTATAACTGATTATAACTGGTTTGAACACTATGTTAAGTTGATTAATTACTTATATAACCGAGAAGGAAAACTCTTTACGTCTTATGATAACCAGTTACTCAAACAGAGTTTGTGATCTCTTTTGGTTCACTGTCTTCAGGTACTCGAATGCTTTTTAGAGGTATTGATAAGGATTATTCCTGATTTAGTGTCTATTGATTTTACTAAATCTTATGTTGATAAATATCAGTTTTTCTTCAAAACAATAGAATAATAATAGTTATTTTAAATCTTTTCTAGAGAGTAAATATTACAATATCTAATGTTTTGTCTTATATGTTTCTTATAAGCTTCTTTGCAGATTTTATCCAGCAAATCCTTATTTACAAAAATTAAAATGTGTTTTGTGTAATGAATATGAGGAATCTAACTTGTACTTATTTTGGCACTCTGATGGGAAAATGTATCTTTGGCTTTATTACCTATCCTGACGAAAAGGGTTAACTTTCGCTTTCTGTTGACCAAAATTCTTTGACCAAGTTTAACTTTACTAAAAACCCAATTTTATGGTTTTGTTGACTGAAATATGTATTTATATTGATTATATTTGAGACTCTGTAAGAAAGCCTTAAGAACTTTAAATATATTCTTATAACACATTTGTGAATATTAACCAATATTAATATCATAAACAAAATATTACACAAACATGTTGTTCATTTGTTTCTGTGTGAGTGTCTCTAGATGTTATTCAGGAACAGTGCAATCTTGTTTTTAAGCTATATGAATGTTTTTTAAGTTATACTTGGGTTTAGATAAACATTGAGTGAAAGTCTTGTATGACAAGGATACACAACAGGAGAATATTCGACTTTTATCTTATAACATTGCATATGTTGAATAATTAAAAAGGAAACCAACTGACATCCAGCTGTAATGTATTGTTTTATACACAGATAAAGAACAAGAATGTTTCACTGATTGTGAACTTTAAAGTGATGAAAAATAGCTGAATTTACACATGAATAGGAAATAAATAACAGCTTGGGATAGTACCACAAATACTCCATAGTCTATAAAAGCAGGCCCTCTTTGTGAAGAACGGAAATGTTCAGAGTTAGTTTTTGTTTTGTCTTTATTACAAGGAAGAAAACATTATCATTATTATTTTAACATAGCAGATTTATTCACATCCATCAGGCAAGAGGAGGAAAAAAACACATGGTGCAACAAAGGAATATTTTTGTCAATCTTGATTGAAGGCTTACACGCATGTATGACGCTTAAAGACTTGTTTTAACGTTATTTATGTTGTTGTTATCTAATTGAAAATACCTGACCTCATTCATGTGTTCATTTAAGTCTTTACATTATGTCATAGGGTAGAATGATGTCACAGTAAGATGTTGACCTCGCTACGGCTTCCATCAGCATCAGTGGTGCTTTCATTGCCATCAGACAGAAATCCGCTGGCAGACTGATGTGTCCTGCATTCCAGAGCGGTGAGGCGCTGCTTCAGCTTCTGTTGGGTGGCCGTGTACTCGGCCAGCAAGCGAGCAAAGCGAGTCTGCAGTGTTTCCAGGCAAGTCTCCAACCTCTGCACCTTGTCCTCCAGCCTTTCTTCTCCCATCCCAGCAACTCCCAACTCCTCCAGTAGGCCTTCTTTTAGCAGGATCTGCCTTCCTCTCTCCTCCAGAACTTTCTTAGCATCAGGGAACTCCATCACGGCCTCCATCAGGTCATCTTTGGACAAGCAGAAGAGGTCGGAGTAGCCGATGCTGCGGATGTTAGCCGTGCGGCGGTTGCCCATTTTGCTTCCCTTGATGTTGAGGATGCTGATTTCTCCAAAGCAGCTGCCGGATGACAGTTGAGCGAACTGGGTCGCCCCATCATCAGCCACGACAGCCAGACGGCCTTCTTTGATGATGTACATTTCTTTCCCGATGTCTCCCTTTCTGCAGATGTAGTCACCGGGACTAAAAACCTGCGGCCGCAGCTTCAGCACCAGCTCCACCAGAAGTCCTGCCTCACAGTCCTGGAAAATCCTGACCTTCTTTAATGTTTCCAGGTGCACGTTGATGGCAATCTCAGCCCTTAGTTTGTTGGGGAGGCTCTTCAGAACGTCCTGCTCATCTAAGGATTTCTTGTTGGTCCACAAGTAGTCAAACCACTTGATGACTCGAGCCTCCAGCTCTTTGCTGACCTTGCGAAACTGCATGTAGTGTTTTATGGAGTCGATGCGAGCTTGAAACTCGGCTCTGGTGGCATTCGTGTTGGAAATCATGGATCCCACATTACCCACGATGGTGGCAAAGATGAGCACGCCGACGAGGAAATCAAATACCACAAACAGGTATTCCTCATCACGCACTGGGGCCGGCATTTCCCCGATGGTGGTCAGCGTGAGGGTGGACCAGTACAGACAGTAGACGTATCCTCGGGTCAGGGTCCCAAACTCAGGATCTGACATGTTGGGGTACACCCACTGGTCCGAGCCGAATCCCAGAGACTTGGAGATGGCAAAGTAGATGCAGGCGTTCCAGTGAATGATGACTAGGATATACAGCACCAAGTTGCAGATGCGGAACAAGTTGGGGCAGCTGGTGCGCGTCTCTGTGCGATCAAAGAACTCAAAGAGGCGAGAGAAGCGCATCAGACGATTGAAGCGCAGCTCGGGCACATGAATGCCCGTGGCGACATAAGCGAGGTCCGTGGGAAGTATAGAAAGCACGTCCAGCTTGAACTGGAATGTGTGAAAGTAGCTTTCTCTGAGCTTGGCGAGATCCTTCACCAGAAGGCCTTGCTCTAGAAAACCTACAGGACAGAACAGGACAAATAAAACCGCATCATCTAACATTTACAGTAAATACTTTTTAAAAAGAGCCACAGGAAATAATAAAAAGATCACCAAATACATTTTTAAATTGTGTAAAAGTTAATCTGGATCAAATAATACCATCATTACTTTTATAAGTCATTTGTGTGTGTCTGTATGTGTCTGTATAGTGTGTGTGTGTGTGTGTGTGTGTGTGTGTGTGTGTGTGTGTGTGTGTGTGTGTGTGTGTGTGTGTGTATATAATACACACTTATTCATAAGACATAAATTAAAGAATTAAGAAAACATTTCAACACTTAGTTCTCATGATTTCAATTTGTTTTCCTATTGACTTTGGTACTGACCAGCGTAAAAGTGTTTTAAAATTGTTAAATTGCATCAAAGGATGTAAGCGTTGCCATAGCAAACATATACATTTCAGAATAAAAGCAACACAAAACAAAAAATGACTCACACCTTGATTTACTTCTTTGGAATGAAACATATTAAACTTGTGGAGTCTCACCTGTCCTCAATCGTACACAGGTGTCCAATATATAAATGACATCCGAAAGGTAGTCGAAAACCAGCCACAGAATAAAGTTTCTGCTCTGAAGCTCATCAAAGCACGATCTGTGTTCGAGATATGAACAATGAAACATCAATAACACATTAACATGAATCAGCATGAAAATAAAAGGTTTCACCCCCGGCTCTCATGTGCAAAGGAACAGATGCCTTCATTACAGGCCCTGCATATAATCTACATGCATAACGGCTGGGTTTTCTTATAACACGACACACAAATGTATTTCTCATTTTATTGCATACATCAGAAGATGTCAGTGCTTTTGATGTATAATATAATAAACTTGTCATTTTAAAAGTCTTACCTAGCCACAACAAAGCACCAGTTGTACAGCACAGCCGAGGCAATGACAAAGAGCCAGCGGTAGTACACATCATCAGCAGGTGCCAGGATGAAAACTTCACACCTCTTCCTGATCACACATCGAACATATACTGTTGTGTTCATGCACTGTTAGATGAAAGTGTAAGTTCGAGCCGAGACGGATAAACTCACTTGATTTTGATGCCGTTATTCTCATCGTGGGCATCAGATCTATTGATGCTTATTCGACTGGGCGCGATTTGAAGTTCAGGTCCTCTGAAACGCTCCAAGAATGAATCGGGCCGCTCCTGTTCCTCCTGAAGACTTTTATGAGCCCAGTCTCTTAGAGTCACCACCATGCTCACCAACCTTAAAAACATACATGTTTATAGTCATGCATGCTGTCACAAATTTCTCTCCATAAACCTTGATCAATCCCCTATCATATATTCTACTTGTATTATTCTACAATTCATCCTGGGCGGTTGGATGAGGTGCAAACCATGACTGTAAAAAACTTGGGGTTGATAAAAAAGTTTTTTAAATGTATATTTTTTTGTGGCACAGTTTTCTTTGAAGAAGAGACATAACCTGGAGAGTGCTCCCCTTCCCCGGAATGAGTTCTGTGAGTTGAGTCTGCAGGGATCCAGCGTAGCCATTCGCTGCAATTCTGATGATGTGTCATCACATATGGACTGACCTCTGAAGAGACAGCGTATCAAAGCGTATCTAACCATATCACATAAACCGAAATGTCAAAATGTGCATCTCACCGACTGAGAGTGCTGTCGGCCACTTCAGACTCGTCTTCAACAGACGTCTTCACAGAGAGTCTATGAGCTGATAAATCCACGCTCTCCACCAACACCTGAGCCGTCATCCTGTAAAACACAACTGCATGATCCACTGTTTCACGACCTCTTTCAGAGGTCTATATGACATCATACAGCAGTCGGCCCATATGTAGCAGATCCAAATGCAGATATCAAGATGTCTGAAGGATGTTTGTGTGCGATCAGGGATATGAATCAGAATGTAAAACACAATTTTAAGAATGGTCATGTTTGTGTTTTTATGAAGGACAACCTGCAGATTCACATCATTGAGTTTTTACAGAATTACAGATGACGTGCAATGGATTTCAAGTCGTATCTTTCTTACCATCACACCAAACCCAACATTTCCTTCATTCTTTCTTAGTTCTTATTTTAAACATCGCTGTCCGTGTTTTGTTATTAAATGTTATGTGCACAGTTATGAAGTAGAAGATTTCTTCTCTTACCTTCTTAAGAAGTGTTCAGATATCACAACTGCTGCTTGTTCTCTCCGCAGACATGAGAAAGGTCTTCCTGTGTCTGTGTTTTACAGAGCTGTGATGTGATTGAAGAGAGGATGAGTGTTGGGCAGAAAGGATATTAACATATGATACTTCAGACCTAACAGAGCCCTCCTCACATCTCTCCTCCTCATCCCTCTCTTTATCTGTCAGTATATCAGACGTATTATTGATTCGGGCAGTGTGTGTCTTGTGTACAGGCCATAGGCTTTTATTTATGCAGGCTTATTGTTATTCCAGCAGATGCTCGTGTGTTTGAAGAGCACCAACAGACACACACGCACACACACACACGCACGCACACACACACCAGAAATGAGTTAATTTTCTCATTTCTGAATAAAATGTAAATGGTTTATAAAAACTACCATGCACTGAGTATAACATGTAAAAAATAAAATGTGCACAATTAAAATGTTTCATGGGGTTAAGTGAATATTACAAAAAGGAATACTCTCATTTATTAAATAAAATCTTTCAAGAATATTAAATAGATGTTTTGGGGACTGACGTTAGAAGAATTGATAAAAAAATATCCTATCAACTTCTAGAAAATAAAAAATGCATTAATTTTTAAAATGTAATTTCCCTAAACGTATTGCACTAATTGTGTCAATTGTTTCACATTATACCTGTAAAAATATTAAAACTTTAATTATTTAATGGATTCTAAATTGTGCAAAGAATGCCAGTGGGAAAATCCAACATATGGTTTAAAGGAAACAAAGTATTCTTTTACTTAACCCGCTGGCATATTTGTTCTTGCTTTATAAACAAAGATAAGCATGAACTTTATATTATGCCTTTTTTACGAGGAAGAACATTTGTAGAAATTCTAATTAAATTGTTGTGTAAGAGGCATTAAATAATAAACACATATAGATTCAAAAATATAAATGCAATCTAACAGTACAGTAAGATTCTCCTGCATCGTTTTGAGCCGTTTGTGTCATTTTTTGTGTCAAATAAA
This sequence comes from Triplophysa yarkandensis, assembly GCA_033220385.1. Classification (NCBI taxonomy): domain Eukaryota; kingdom Metazoa; phylum Chordata; class Actinopteri; order Cypriniformes; family Nemacheilidae; genus Triplophysa; species Triplophysa yarkandensis. The sequence continues at coordinate 6,320,627 of CM065654.1, forward strand.
CAATGAAGGCTCAAACAGAGAGCATTGCATTGTGGGATACTCTTGGTTAAATAGAGCGTTTACAACTTGTAGGGTTGTAAAAGAGACTCTTGTTGGGGTTATATTTTACATTATTTAACCATTGTTAGAGATTGGCATAGCATCTGGACTGCATAAGATCAAATAAAAATGTAAATTCTCTACATTTTAAAGTGAAATTTACTCCCTAAAGCTCTGTCTACTTGGATTTAAATACTCAGACACACCCCATGCAAATGCTATAGAGCTGAAAGACCAAAGAGTGAAGGTAAAAAATATGTAGGGCTTTATTGTTCGGTTTTATTTGGTTGGATGTTTTTGGTTACATAGTCATTTGGTTTGAGTCGTGTCTGTCTATAGGTGACATCACGCCGCATTTCCAGTTTCAAACTAGCCCAAACGCTGAGCATCTCTGCATCGTCTTATAGTCATTCTGACGAGATTACGGTTTTAAATAACAAAAAATAGAGATATCATGCATTCTGTTTCATTCTGTCTCTTGCGTAAAATGTATAACACATATACATGAGACAAAAACTACAATGACATTGTAACTATGGAATGTGGTGAAAATGATGAGTACTTAGCACATTTATATTCTTAAGGTTTAACGTAGAACATGTATAAAACACAAAGGAAAAGAAGCGCTCCAATTCAATGACTGGAAAACAAAAACAATCATGTGCTGCATAGAGGCAATACTGCATCTAGTAAGGCCAGATGTCATGTTCACACTAAATGATATAAAGCTGTCAGATTGAGATGTCTGTTACGTAAATAAAGTACACAAAGCAGAGCGTGGAACGCCTCCGATCCAACGCAGATATGCTTACAGCTGCTGTCTGTGGAGAATGTTTGCACTAAAAGATCCAACCCTCCCTTTCCCTCAACCTTGTAGTCCCGCCAAACCTAAACATGATTCTTTAACATCTGTTGGCGTTGGCTTTTGTTTAATGTGATTAATTTATTGAACCAAAAGCCTTTCAACCAGCAAATGGCTTGTGGGTAGGACGTCTGCATATGATTGTCCACGGGGCAACGTTTTACGCCCTTTTCATCCCTCTGCCCATCAGACACGCAAACACGGTCATCACCATCTTGGGTTTCACCTCTACTAGATCGTCGGGCAGGGCGTAGACCCGGGCGCCGATCTTCCTGGCCATGGACACGGCGTACCTGTTACACAAAGCAATTCCATCATCAAACATGACACGATACATCGTTTATAACTGGCTCAACAGTATGTCATGTCATCTTACTTTGCGTTGTCCAGTTTGTCAGCATCAGAAAGACTTCCTGTCTTTACAAGATCATAGTTAATGCTGTTAGGCTGAATGGCATCAATAAGATCCAACACAGGCAGACTGCCGCTGATTTCTTTATCCTGAACACAAAATCACATCATTTACTACTGACAACTCAACAACATCAAGCATGAGACTAGAACACTAGACCCAATGTGTCAGGTGTACCTTGAAACTGGATATTTTGCTAGTTTTTTTAGCCTCTGACAAAGTCTTGTTCACCCAGTTGACGATGATGTCATCGTTGGCTTTCTGTCCATCTCCGAGATCCTCGAGAACATTCAGAGTGTATCTACATAGCGTTAAAAACAACATTACGATTAACACAATCTTTTATTTCTGTAAATATAGCCCTGTATTTTTGGAATCTTTAGTTTTTAACAGTATTGTTGTGTTTTCATGCTGTACCTTCTCATAAGCTGCCAGACCAGAGCGAGAGTAAGAGTTGGGTTTCCATCATTCAAGTCTTGTCCACCGATGCCCACCAGAGAGAAATTGGCTTTGGTCTTTCCCAGGTCAACAGCGTAGTTACAGTTCTCCAGCTATAAGCACACATGATAACACACCATATCAGCATCATCCACTTATAATTATAAACACTTGAAAAATCACCACACAACAAAAGTGTAACAGGTTTTTCACAACTTATCATGGTACAACGTATGAGAAAACGTTAATAATTACATCCACTCTTCAGTGTTTATATTAATGGAAATTATTTGACATAATCTGCCATAGTTTCCAGTGATAGTTTCCTTTACTGCTTTCTATTTCTTAATGAGTAAGTTAGCAATGTGTGATGTTTGTAAAATCTACACATGTAGTGTAATAACTGAGTTCTCATGCTAATATCGCTGCTGATTTTATACCTTCTTCATGTTGGCTCCTAGTTTTGGATATGGAGGTCGGTTGACTTTGTTGTTCCAGTCGACAGGAACTTTGATCTTCTCATAAAGTTGCAGAATGACAAGAGCGTCCTGAAGATCTCTAATGGTAAAGAGCAAAACATTTGAGATCTATACGCTTTTCATCATGTTTTCCATACAATCATTCAACATGAGACTAACTTACCCGTATAAATGATTGACATGTGGACTGACGCCCAGGGAATTCATCCAGTTTCTGAATGTTCTCTCCTCTCTGGTCTCTCCTGCACACATCAAACCCAATAACATTTACCGTCACAAAATGCATCGTCTTATTTTTTGAGATTCCAAAACATCATCACTTAACTCGACCACAAGAAGGCGCAATGTTATATAAACATAAGGGTGGATTCAGTTTAAACTTCAGGAAATAACTCAAGACGGCCCTCCCTTCAAAATCTCCTGCCGCCAGGATTTACCAGATCCCAAAAAAGTTCTACATATTCCTTTGATGAGGCCACAAGGATATTTTTGGACTGTTTGGAGCCAACGTCTACCATTTTCATGAGTCATTATGTGGCATGAGCATTAGAAAGAGAGAGCCGTGACTCACCCTCCAGAAGACCCCAGTTGATGTCCTGATTCTCAGGTTTGGTCAGAGCTGGGTACTTGTTGAAGAGATTAGCCACGAAAGCCAAGTTGAGTTTGGGGTTTCCAGACACGACGTCAGTAGATGTGACAAACTGTCTGCAGCCCAGTCTGTCTGCCTGTAGAAGCATACACTCGGCTCTCTTCAGGTCATCTTTCTCCTGTAAAACACACACAAAAACATCTTTAGAAAAAAAAGGGACACGGAGATCGTATCAGACACTGAAACTTCACAATGAGCTAAAGTGTACAAGTGTGATTCGGAGAAACACAAAAAAGATTAATTTAACTATTACAATTTTGAATTATAAAAGCGAGTCAATAGATACAAATTCATGACACTGGTTTCGAGCCAGAGCTGATCATGATGCAGATGAGATCTGTGATTGTGTATCAGCCGTCTCTTTCAACAAACACTTAACTGATCACAACAACATAAACACTGTTATCATCCTGACACACTGAATGAAGTGAATTATTGGATATCGGGGGTGGATTCTGGCATCTGCACTGACTCTTGTGATGTGGGCTAAACATGAAGACATGTTGTGCTATAAACAAACAGTGTCTCGCTAGAAATCACCATCAAAAACATCTTTTTCATGATTCATTACTTTATCCAAGGCCAACACCATCCTCTGCAGAATATCAGGACAGAAACGAGTTCTAAAACTATTTCTACAGTACATTTCATAGATGTGGAGGATGTGACAGAGAGAAACAGATACTAAACTTACATTGAATCCCGACATGTCAATGTCAATTTGAGCTTCGCCCTCCTTTTGTCCTTTAGGTGAGATCTGGTTGAGCAGATGGAAATAAGCCCGCGAGTCCTATGCATACAAAGAGAAAGAAAAGAGTTAAAAAAAAGTTGAGTATAAAAAAAAACACTTGCATGAATAGTGATGTTGCCTTTAAACTCTCGACTGAAGCGTTAATGCACAGAGGAGTTAAAGAATCACGTCTCAGCACTCATTCTACAGTCTGACCTAAAATGTTGTTGTTGATTAATATTATTTACAAAAACCTACTTATTGAGTCAGCTTCCTTACTAGTCTCTGTCAGGAATGATATCTACATCCACATCAACATGATGTTTATTCTTAGCGCATGTCCGAGCACTTGAAACTCTAATGGATGAAAGTGATTCCATCCAAGTCCCATCTTTGCATTATTTTTGTACAATTCAATTCAAATCTATTTCTACAACACTTCTATTATACGGGTGTTGTTGAAAAGCAGCTTTCCAGTAAATATATAAATACAGACAGAATAACAAAAGATAATTGTTATGTTTATAGCTTACATTTAAAGTTATTAAATTATAGTTATGTCTATAATATAAAAGGGTCTTAAAGCATCATCTATCCACTGTACTGTTTAATGTAAAAGTTTTCTGTGCTGATGTAAGAATGATATCATAATCAGCTTCAAAACTCAACTTGAAGGCCGCACAAGACAACTTTAAACCTTAAGTTTTGGGTAATTCACCCAAAAATAACGTTTCTGCCATTTATTATTCACATTGAATATGTTCCAAACCTGTATACATGTAGTGGTTTGGTTTAAAACACGAAAAAAAGATATTTAAAAGAATGCCAACAACTGAAATTTCTGGGTATAACTGAATGGTGGTCAAATGTGCCCCAAAACTGCTTATTTCCCATACTAAATCAAAAAACAAAACTCTAAGTTGCTAACCTTCTTCTAAATAACTTCATTTGTGTTCAATAGAACAAAGATATGCAAACAGGTTCAGAACAACTTGAGGTTGAGTAATGCATGACAGATTTCTTTATTCTGGGGTGAACTATCACTTCAAGATCATGTCATGAAAATGTATAACACTCATGCATGGACATCAAAAGTGACTATTGGATTTTAGACATGACATTAACAAGCAAAAGAAAACCTCATCATGCCACAACAGAACATGTGAAGGAATACCTTGATAGAGTTTGAAAAGTCTCTTAACTGCAGCGTGAAGAAACATACACAAATCAATCAGATTCTCAAAAGAAGTGTCATGACATGTGCTTCATCACATCACACACAGACTGAAACATTTAAACGTTTAAAACTTAACTTCAACCAATACAAGTCGGACAGACTGCTTTTTTGTGATGTGCTGCATCATTTATTTTCTTCTGAATGCAGAAGTTCTTATAAACTATGACAGATTCTCAGATGATGTCTAAAGTCTTTTTCAGAAGAAGAAGAGAGACAGCAGTAAGCTGAGACCTCTGAGCGGAGCTGCTGATGAGAATCACACGGCTCATTAAGATACGCACTGAATTAGCCACGCGTGATCAGATGTGTGAGACATCATTGGTACACAACACACAACGTCCATCACACCAAGTCAGTACATTCACGTTCATGTATTTCAAACATCTGATGACAGCAGAAGAACTGATCTCACAGCAGTTCTCATCTCATGTGGACATGATGACAGATAAAGACTCTGACCTTAATGTCAGTGCTGAAATTGTTGATTTTACTGTAGCCGGCGTTGTCCAGGTGGTAGTTTGCCCAGCGGAGCAGCAGTTCCTCTGGAGAGAGTTTCATCAGATCCTCCAGGGTCTCGCCATCCCTCAACAAAGCTGCCAGAGCTGAACCCAACACACACATGAATATATTTACACACGTCACTGAGCAAACAACATCCTGATCATAGCACAAGTGTGTACATATACATAAGTATAAAACACACATGCAGATAAAACACGGACTTGTGTTACGTCATGTATTCATGGAGAGTACGACATCTGTGACAGTGAACACAATTGTTTCAGTTAATGTGTGTGTTTGTTGTGTGAATGTGATGTGATGTGAACCGTACCCTCATTTCTGCTCAGCTCAATGTCAGCAAACAGACCAATCTTAATGATCTGCCAGAGGAGACCGAGCACCAGATGAGGTTTACCCTCCCGCAAGTCCATAGCGCCAATGTTCACCACATGACAACCAATGGCTGAGGCCGAGTTAAGAGCCAGATTCAGATTCTCCTGTACACACACACCATCACAAGCTCTATTACAAAACACACACGCATAGGGAGAAAGTCCATTAAAGGTGTTTTGTAGAGCAGACCTGTGTAGTGAAGGGTGTAAGTTTCTTCTTGTTGATGGTTCTCTCATCTATTGTATCCGGCACTGACAGGTTGATCATTTTACTAGAAGGAAAGACACACACACACACGTTACATGACAGAAGACATGACACATGATCACTCACACACGAGACTCGGGATGTTAGACTGACCACAGCACGATACCGTCAGCCACAGCTTTGAAGAGAGAGTTGGTGTTTGGGTCCATGGGCAGCACATGTTTGCAGTCCGGGTCACTTTCCAGCGCTGTGTTGATCCAGTTCACAAAGGCAAAGCGTTCCTCCTCTAGATTTACACAAACACATGCCGTCACTAACTGAAAATACAATAATCCTTGTTGAACTGCACGTTGAGTGAGAGATGATTTTGTTTACCTGAAAAGGAGTGCTGCGTGCCGGCACTGGACAGTTCGGATGTTCCTCCGATAGCTAAGATTCCCTCTTTTCTGTTAATGGCTTTCCGGAAGCTTTTGGCAATGTCACTGCTCTTTAACTCCTGAAAGATCTGAAAACACACAACACCTCTTTCACTTTACCTAACGTTCATTGAGTACACAACTGACTGTTTTGACTAGCTGATAAAACAAAAAGCAAACCTTCTTTAACTTGACATATCAAGTTGGTTCTATGTAGAAGAAACATCACATTGCACTACTTTTCACTTCACAACATGTTCAAATCTCGATCTTTCTAGATTAATACCAACAGCTGGCTTTGACCCAACCATGAGATCCTTTAGATGTAAATGGACAGTTGTGCTTGGACACAGCTGTGATACACACATGCGCACACACTCACAACAAACACATGGACACCTGTTGACTATATCCGTGCACATTGACACACCGTCATGACATCTTTAAAAGAGAGTGTTGAGTCAACAACAACTGCTGCAATAACACAAACGCGCACGCACACGCACGCACACACACACACACACCTTTCATTGACATACAATTCTTATGTCCAGAGACATATAATCTGAACTCCAAGTGGACAAAGCATCTATTCAACATTTTATTATCCACTCAACTACTAAAAAATAACAGACATGTTTTTAATTTTAAGAAGCTGCATGCTTGAACGCTTCCAACATTTCTTCTTCGTAACTTTGGTCAGGTTTTGTGTGTGTGTGTGCATGCATGCGTGCGTGTGTGTGTGTATATAATAAAGACACTTACAGATACAAACTCATCGAAACTGATCTTATTGTCTTTGTCTTTGTCTCCCTCGTTCATGAGCCTCTGGATGATCTCTCTCACTTTGTATCCCGGCAATGGCAGATTGGCCTCTTTAAACAGATCGTGCAGCTCATAGTCGCAGATAAAACCATTGCCATTCAGATCTATAGAGAGACAGACAATACAACACTTTAACATGTACTCAGATTTAATCAGTTTATAGGGTTGGGTCTCGAAAACTCGAATGGATTGAGAATCAGATTTGAAAGTCTAGGAATCAGTTACTTGAAACTAAAGTGTCTATTCCCTTTATCAATTCCTTTGCGCATAGTTTCATAAATTGATACGTGTTAACTTGTCATAGAGCACAAGAGCCACAATTGATCATGTTGTAGTTTAACTGTGTTAACTACAAATACTTATGTACAAATAAAAATTTGACAAAACACGGTTGTGTATATGCACACAAAACCAGTCGTAATGCAGGGAGATGTCTAAATGTTTTACTTGAACTGGATTCGAAAACGGGAAGCGACTCAAACGATACCCAAGCCTATAGGTATGTTTGATCTCCTGGAACTTTTAAGCTCGTCCATCTCATTGACTTATACACAATCAATTTTGTGTGGGTTTTGTGTGTCTGAAACAGACTGTCTTTGAGCTCATTTTATAACAGCGTGACAAGAGCAACTACTCTGGCCAGGCCTCTGGAGAAATCTGATCAACTGAATACACACACGAAAGCACATTCCTGTGAGAAAGCATGAAAAGCAAAACCAAGCTGGAAAGCTTAAATCTACTCCTGAGAATCCAGTCTAATAGCACACTTTTCACATAACCTAAATATAAACAATATTTATATTACATCATCATCATCTCCACACATGCTACTCTGTCAGTTTTCACGTCATGATCTTAAACAAAAGGTTTTCATGGAACGTTTTCTGACAACTTCTTCAGAAAGAAAACATTAATTTCCATGAATCCAGCGTTCATTGTTAAATGCATAAAATGATTTAGTGTAGTTTACTGTACTGTGTGTGTTTTTGTTTTATAGTAAGTTAAATCTGTTTTGTACAACATTATGTACAGTTACTATTTAGTGCACAGTTATTTCGACTGAATTAAACTTTTTGAATTAAACTGTTGCTTTCCGTAGTTTGAACAGATTTTCATATTCACATGTGCAAAGTGACACTTTTCCAAGTTAATGGATAACCGACATCTGAATCCTCTCTGTAGATCCTCGTCATCATATCGTCAAACACAGCAGGAGAATAAAAACAGCGTATGAAGAGTTTATATTTATTTTGCATGTGGTGGTGAACACAGTTACTGGTTTGGAGGAAGCATGAACATCATCCCATGAGGTCAAATGAAATATCCAGATGATGTTCCGATCAAGGCCACATGACATCACTACTGAGACACGCAACCATTACGAAACTTTAAAAACATGACACACTTTCTCATTTTGCATACAGAGATGTCAGCATTTTCATCTATGCAAAGACAACAAAGGACAAAATCGTGAGATACGATAACTTCATGGATACCCTTCCAGTGTCCTGTACAGAATTACACACGCCGTGATTCAAACCGGTCCAACAGGAAGAACACTCACCGACTTTCTCGAAGGCTTCCCGCAACTCCTCCAGCTCTTCTTTGGATATCTTTCCTGCCATTTCCTCGGAGACTAACCTGAAGCTCTCACAGTCAAATAACGTGTCCGTTTCTGCAGAAGAAACAATAAAAAGGATTTAATAACATCACAGGGTCAACCGTGTCAAGACAGTACAGCCAGCATTTCCAAATTAGGGTAAATGGCCACGTAAGCCTCGCTTTAGGATGGTACAGTAAGATAATAAGAAATGCAAATGAGATGCAAACCTCTATCAAGCATGCAAGAGCAACAAACTAGACTATATTTGGGCAAAGCGCATGTTGGAGAGGGCGTCTCCCAGCTCGTCTTTTCGAAGGCAATGACACATTAAAGAAAGTACACGGGCGATGTGACAATGGCTGTTGTTGGAAACAGCACGTTAAACATGACCACTCACGACCCGTGTGCAGAAAACAAGCCATCCGTTAAAGAACACTTTTGGATAACCAAGCAAAAACATCCGAGCGAAAAATTCAGGATTCATTTCAAAAGTTTATTTGTATAAAGATATAAAGATGTAAAGCAGCTTTACAAAATACACAACGTAAAAGCTTCATTAAACAAATCAAGAATACTAAACTCAGATGGTTAACTGCACATAGCAAACATCCAACCTACACATATCAAAGACACCACAGACCTCATTTCACTTCTGCAGATGTTGTAGTGGATCATCAAGCTCAATATTATCTCAAGCTCAATATTTGTATTATGAGGCTGCTATAAACATGTGGTGGATAAACACACCTTGTGAAATCAAAAGTAGAGGTCCAGCGCGGCAGCAGAACTCAGAAGAGATTCACGGTTCGGGCCTTCCTCGAGTCGTTTCTGCTGTAGAGACAGATCAGTGATGAGTGAGCAGACCAACACACATCTTCCTTAAAGCCACAACCCTTGAGGATGATTCATGACACACCCGCACTGGATGTCAATGTATCCATTCACATACATGAAGTGCATCTGTCACCCTCCCTTGCATTTCTTTATGCACTTTGTTGCGTCATTAGCCATGCCTGCCGCCCTGCTGTACCACACCCCGGTGAAAGAGGATTTTAAAGAGAACCCTGACAATACAGACAATGCTGATACATGGTTTAACAAACTCATTTAAAGGCCGAATGAAAACTCTAGCGGATGTTTAACAGCGAGGAGCCCAAAAGACACGGCCCGATCATCCACCCTTGAGGAACCCCATGTCCTGCGTAGCCTTTGCAAATCATCTGTTTCTTGTGGATTTAAACTTCTGCTCACGTTTCAGTTTCCATCTATATGATTCAAGAAAGAGGAGATCTAATTTGACTAAAGTTTGTTTACATTGGGTAATGAGTGAGGAGTAATGAGAGTCGTGCACAAATCTAAGAAACTCGAGAATGCTCTTCGCCAATTTTTCCGGTGAACTAAGCGAGAGGATCTTACTATTCAAGAAAAACCCTTCCACAATCTTTGTATCTGTATGAACACAGCCCTCCTCACACTTCCACAACAAAATCTGCCCTAAAAAGATTTTTATTTGGCAGTGCAGATGCAAAGAGAAAATGAAGATTAAGAGAGATCTGACCTGTGCGGAGAACAGCGGCCGAGTGCAGCGGCAGTACAGACAGAGCTCGCTCCACACCCTTCAAGACTAATGTGAAACACCAGCATTCCTGTCTGCCACACAAAGATCTACAGCAGCAAGTCATAACACTTCCTCCCAGGCTATGGGAGAAGAGGACGGCCCGTCCGGCGCGAGGGAGGGAGGGACCGAGGGAGACGGACAGGGGGAGGGGAAGCAGGGAACATTTTTCTTTACGGCCTCTCTTTCTGGCTCAGATGCACAGTAATAAAGTCATGGACAGGAAGGGGCGGAGAAAAGAGAAACGCATCCCTCCAATCCACATACCGACACTTAGTGGATTAGAAAAACACAACGTCCTGTTGCTTTGAGAAGAGGAAAATAACACTGCTGTGGACCGAGGTATGCAGAATCCATTCAACTCCACAGAATCACGAGGAAACAGGTGCTGAACGTACGATATCTTCAAACAGAATAACACGTTCTTTCTATCAAGTCAGCTGCAAACCTGTCGTACTATCTACCAATGCAAACTCTATCAAGGACATGAGCGATAAAAAAACACGAGACATAATAAAATGATCCCAGCGACGCCTCCATACATACAACAGAAAGTCTCTATATAACTCAAAACTGCTGACCATCATGACATGACATCAAATAAAGAAAAGAGAGGAGTTAAAGTGATGGCAGTGAAAGGCCAAAGAGAGCGGAACTTGACACATGAGGATCGTTGTCATGATTTTGTTCATGTGTTCAGAGGAAACGCATTCGGTCTTCGCATACAACTGCCGTTGACTCACGACGAAAGCGTTTCATTCCAAGACCACAATAATTACAACTGGTTTTGGTCCAGGCGTGAGGGGATGCGGTAAATAAACCAACAGCTTCAAGAGGAATTCTGACACGCTTTAACATTCCTCGAACTTACACAACCGCTCACCTGTCAAACAAGTTATGTCTTGTGGATGGGGAACACTGGCTTTGAAGAGTCTTGAAACCTTCACATTCCAGCACAGAATGATCGGATTCTCTGATCAGAAACAATCTGAAGTGTGTACACATCTGGGAAACTGGTCATCAACCGTACCACTTTACTAACATCACGTCTTCATAAAAGACAAGACGTCTACTTTACGCCGTCTGAACGTGTCAAATAAATCGAATCCTTACTCACAACATCAAAAGCAACAAAAAGAAAAGTTTATTTCAAGGAGGAGTCAAGTCTATATAAAATAGCTCACATTGATTTCATTGTTAAATATCAATTCTGTGGGATTATACTGGTAGTCAGAAGAGGAAAATCTGACACATCCCATTGCGGTGTTTAAAATTACTAAAATTAGAAAGTCTGGAAGATATTTTGTACATCGTAGTTTCATGTGCAAAAGTTGTGTAGAGTAAAGCAGATGCCTAAGGAAAACATATTTATTCACATGATCAAATCTTACGAAGATGGACGAAATGTGAGAATGACATCACTGATGTTGAGTTTATGTAATCACATCGATCAGTGTCGTGAGTTATACGTTCAGTGCGGTAACAGACTCGGCGCTTACATTAAACCTTGATATAAAGTCATTCTGTAACATATTTAAACATAACTCTAAATTATTCAAAGTGTCATCAAGTGTGAAAATAAAGTGAGTCGAAAAATCCCACACTCTTCCCTTAAAGCCATAGATCACGAAATATCACAGAGAAACTAACTTTAGTAATATTACACAAAAACCAGCTCACTCCAGCATTTAATGTAACTAATCATTTCAAATTCAGTCAATTTAGTCTGCCCGGTCAGCTCTGTGTTGTGTGGTGAAGTCCAGCAGCAGAAAGTATTTGCTGAGAACTACACAAACATTGTGCAGACGTAATGAAGTTTTATCAGGATTCATTGAGTCAGAGGTCACGAACATGGTTGACAACACAACTGTTGACATTACAGAGATGCTTTTTTCCTGACATCATTCTGACCTCGGCCTTGACAATGGCATCCAAAGCACACAAGTCATACAGATAAACCTAACACACACACACACATAAATGCACACTCAACTGACTCCCAATAAAACAAAGAGTTGATGAATGATGACGTCTGAGAATGTGACACAATTACAAGCGGAAAAATTCAACCCACGGCGTATACGTTTGTGTGTTTGATATGATGTGTAAGCTAGAACACTTCTCCTGTATGGACCGTACCCATCCAACGTCCCTTAAAACACTTCACATACGACCAATGAAAGGGTCAAATTTGCCAGTTAAAGCGAAAATTATTGTGTGTGTTTGGTGTACTTGGGTGTAAATACATGGTTTTAAGGTTGAAAATGAATTATTTTCTATTTACTGCACATTTTGGGGTTTCCTCTTGGCTTGCCCCTCTGAAACGCGTTCATTTTTACAAAGCGAATCACTCTGAAACTCTTGATGTGCTCTGATTGGCCGGTTCACTAGTACTTTTTAATTGTCTTAAATGATGTATGCGTCCGTTATTAGCGAATACTTTTAGGCGGAATTATTTAAATTGTATCGCAAGTTGGCATAGGCTTGTGGGGAAGCGTTTACATGAGGCATTTTGGCACATCTGGGTTAGCCTTCGCTTTTAAATAAAACGTGTCTTTAAGTTTTATTCGACTTTTGCAATTTTAAGTATCCAATACTCACATAAAATACAGTTTTGAATAAGCACCTACTCAGCGACCGTTAAAACAGTTTGATCTATTTAGTATGTATGGGGGTCAAGCATAGCACAAATTTAACTTTAGTTCGATACTTGGATATTATACCTTGGTATCAATGCAAAATAGATACCATAGGGGAAGAATATCCAGACTAATATTTGTGAATTGAAAACAAATTCTTCATGCACAATAGTGCAAAGAAATAGTAAATATAAATGAAAATACAATTAAAATATAATCTCCTGTGGTTTATCGCAGGTGGCAGACGGGGGCATTGGGGTGTGTTGGTTCGCTATAAGGCAAAGTAATGCAATATTTCAATCATCTCCCGGTCTCTTAATTTATTGAATTTGTATGTAAAAAGTGTGTTTCGTCTGTTTGATCTATTGCTCTTTCGCTGTTATCAGTAATGCCGATTTACTATCAGTATGCGCAAGACTGCCGCATATGGGTGAACTTCAGCAGAACTGAGCAAACTTTTGATACTGTACCGTTTAAAAAAGTTATATATGCATATTTGTCTACAATACCAGTATACAAACATTCCTAGTGGGGTTAGAATGAATAGCTCTCAGATGTACTGCGTCCGCAATGTTTGTTGTCCTTAGACCCATAACACATATGATCTTTGACCTTTGACATATGACCCGCATCCTAGACAAATGCTTCAGTACCGACACAGTACCGATTTGCAGTTATGCTGTAAGTTTTTGCTATCTTTATTTGACTATCTTGTGAAATCTGACCGTTGCACAGCTCTCGCGCATTCTGGGATAGAGCAGCGTCCATCAAATAAACACTTAGAAATCTCTCCGTAAATAGTAGACATTATTCGCCTACTGTTTTGTGCATACTGAGGTTTAGGACACCATTGCGACTCATACTGATTTTGCCAACAATATAGTATGCAGTAGGCAATTTCAGACACTTATGCTAATGTCAACTATAACGGGTGGCAGTCGTGGCCTGGTGGTTCAAGTGTGGGACTCCTGATCCAAAGGTCGCTGGTTTGATACTCGGGCCCAGCGGGGATTCCACGACTGAGGTGAATCCTTGGAACAACAAACCATTCCCATTCCATTGCTCAGGGTTTGTGTTCACATCGTGCGTGCGTGTGTGTGTGTTCACTGTGTGTTCACTGTTTGTGTGTGTTCACTGTGTGTGTGTGTGTGTGTGTGTGTGTGTGTGTGTGTGTGTGTGTGTGTGTGTGTGTGTGTGTGTGTGTGTGTGTGTGTGTGTGTGTGTGTGTGTGTGTGTGTGTGTGTCCACTGTGTGTGTGTGTGTGTGTGTGTGTGTGTGTGTGTGTGTGTGTGTGTGTGTGTGTTCACTCTGTGTGTTCACTGTGTGTGTGTGTGTGTGTGTGTGTGTGTGTGTGTGTGTGTGTGTGTGTGTTCACTGTGTGTGTGTGTGTATTCACTGTGTGTGTGTGTGTGTGTGTTCACTGTGTGTGTTCGTGTGTGTGTGTGTTCACTGTGTGTGTGTGTGTGTGTGTGTGTGTGTGTGTGTGTGTGTGTGTGTGTGTGTGTGTGTGTGTGTGTGTGTGTCTGTTCACTGTGTGTGTGTGTGTGTGTGTGTGTGTGTGTGTGTGTGTGTGTGTGTGTGTGTGTGTGTGTGTGTGTGTGTGTGTGTGTGTGTGTGTCTGTGTCCACTGTGTGTGTGTGTGTGTGTGTGTGTGTGTGTGTGTGTGTGTGTGTGTGTGTGTGTTCACTGTGTGTGTGTGTGTGTGTGTGTGTGTGTTCACTGTGTGTGTGTTCACTGTGTGTGTGTGTGTGTGTGTTCACTGTGTGTGTGTTCACTGTGTGTGTGTGTGTGTGTGTGTGTGTGTGTGTGTGTGTGTGTGTGTGTGTGTGTGTCTGTGTCCACTGTGTGTGTGTGTTCACTGTGTGTGTGTGTGTGTGTGTGTGTGTGTGTGTGTTCACTGTGTGTGTGTGTGTGTGTGTGTGTGTTCACTGTGTGTGTGTGTGTGTGTGTGTGTGTGTGTGTGTGTGTGTGTGTGTGTGTGTGTGTGTGTGTGTGTGTGTGTGTGTGTGTGTGTTCACTGTGTGTGTG
>CM065654.1:6340699-6358199 GCA_033220385.1 Triplophysa yarkandensis
ATGTTACTCATAAAGCATGATGTTACTCATAAAGCATGATGTTACTCATAAAGCATGAAGTTACTCATAAAGCATGATGTTACTCATAAAGCATGAAGTTACTCATAAAGCATGATGTTACTCATAAAGCATGAAGTTACTCATCTTTAGCCTCTCTTAAGCTTTTATATATCATGAGTTTACATCACAAACTACAAAAACTTCGTTTGAAAAGTTCCAATAAACAATTTGTAGAAGTTTATGACTTACTGTGTTTGTTATCCTGCTGCTGCCGTGTCGCAAACACTGCACTCAAGTGTGACGTAAGCACTGAACACAAGTGTGACGTAAGCACTGACCGCAAGTGTGACGTAAGCACTGACCGCAAGTGTGACGTAAGCACTGAACGCAAGTGTGACGTAAGCACTGAACGCAAGTGTGACGTAAGCACTGAACGCAAGTGTGACGTAAGCACTGAACACAAGTGTGACGTAAGCACTGAACACAAGTGTGACGCAAGCACTGAACACAAGTGTGACGCAAGCACTGAACACAAGTGTGACGTAAGCACTGACCACAAGTGTGACGTAAGCACTGCACTCAAGTGTGACGTAAGCACTGCACACAAGTGTGACGTAAGCACTGAACACAAGTGTGACGTAAGCACTGCACTCAAGTGTGACGTAAGCACTGACCACAAGTGTGACGCAAGCACTGAACACAAGTGTGACGTAAGCACTGAACACAAGTGTGACGTAAGCACTGAACACAAGTGTGACGTAAGCACTGCACACAAGTGTAACGTAAGCACTGAACACAAGTGTGACGTAAGCACTGAACACAAGTGTGACGTAAGCACTGCACTCAAGTGTGACGTAAGCACTGAACACAAGTGTGACGTAAGCACTGAACACAAGTGTGACGTAAGCACTGAACACAAGTGTGACGTAAGCACTGAACACAAGTGTGACGTAAGCACTGAACACAAGTGTGACGTAAGCACGACACGTGTGGGCTGTCCTTACATTACTGTTGTACACAAGCTTTGTTCAGTAGAGACGTCACACGATTAATATTATCTAGAATAAAAGTTTGTGTAATAATATATTTTGTGTACGTATGAAGTGTATTATTTTAATTCATTATTATTTTATTTTCATGCATTTTAATGCAGATTATTTTGGGATATATTTACATTTTATTAATATGATAATTATTTAAATTATAAAAAATTATTTATTAGCCTTTTTTTCTTAAATAAATGGATACGTGTAAATTAGTTTTTTAATTAAAATAAATATAGCTGATTTAGTGTCTACATTGGTGTTTCAAAACCTGAATTTGAGATCAAATTGACATAGAAAATGTTTGCACAAATGTATCTGCAAAAAATATTTGAAAGATTTAAAATATTCACTAAACAGAAGAACCGTTGTTTAAATTGGGGATAACGTTTATGTTTATTTGATCTTGTGAACTCATGATCACATGTAATGATCACATATAATGACAACAGAACCTAAAGTGACCATGCCATGTACCCTTCACTAAAGGAGTTCTAAAGAACCCTTCTCAGAGGAATTTAGGTGTTCACTTTTATTTGGAATAGAAAATGTCCTTCAGTTCCAGTCCGAATGCTCTAAGATATCTCATATACATGAGATCCCCCCGGAAAGATTGGCTTGGGTTCCTCAAGGGTTCCTTTACAAAGTCAGATGAGAAGTGGTGTCAGCTTTATTATTCTTTGAACATTGAGAAACATTGAATAAGTGTAGATTAAAAGCCATTTATCCTGGTGGATGCATCTACTTAAATGACCAATGGTGATGGATGAGAGTTGTGGTGAAGGTTTGCTTCGGACACTTAAAAGTTTTATCTTCTGCGAGAGTCAAGGACAGATACCTAGCTTTTACTTTATCCAATTATGAATACTCATCTATAGAAATGATCAACCCTAAGGAAACGTTGGGTCTCTTTTATAGTATTGGGTTCTGACCATTTACTTACTGCCATGCCGATCTTCTTATCTAACTTATCTAACTATGTTAGGCAAGGACTTGCACCAGGAATTGGTGGAAGAGCACTTCTCAGTTGTATTTCCACAGGTGCTAAAGCGCGCTGGCTTTTCCTGCCGAGGTATTCACAGATCCAACATACTGAATGGAGAAACACCAGGGAAATGTTCCGAAGCGGCCGGATCAGGGGAAGTGATCTAATAGTCAACACATGGCCACAAGCCGCCCTTCGTCTTGGCCACATATAAAAGCAGGCAGCACAGGATGTAGAAGAAAAAATAGAGCATTGTTGGAGAGCCTCGTCAATGACCGTCGATGATCTTTTGTTTAGGAAGATACAAGGGTTAATCCTCTAACAGGGTACTGGCTCATCCGACACGAGGTGGATGGCACAGTGCCATGGCAGGTGCGGAGGCAACGTTCTTTTGAAAAGAAAAACGTTCTGCGTTCTGAAAGAAACCAGGACGAGGGAGTTGCAAAAACACTGCGGAACACAATCTTCAGCCCCCATCAAGACACACTTGGGTTATCGTGAAACAATGTTGGATTGGCCAAAGAATGACATTGACTGAGGAATGCTTCTGAACGTGGAAATAAAAATGTAACAATGTGGAGACTGATGAAATAAAATGTATGAATGACTTCTGTTGAAAGGTTTCTCTGCTACTGACTGGACTTTACAGTAACAGGATTGAGTTGAGTCTTTCCTGAGACTGAGCTGGCGACAGATGTTTCAAGAGATTAAATTCCTAGTTGAACCAGTTGAGCGGTATAGGATATGAGTATCATAAAGTATGTTTTAATTAGAAAGGCACCATTAAACAACAATGACACCATATATTTCACGTTAACAGTAAAGTTCAAATAATGTTACACAAGAACAATGACTGATGGCATAACATTCGTAACATTGGCACATATAAAAGACAGATGAACAAGAAAAATCAAACTGTAGGACATCAGAACACAGTTATATTCTATCCCTTCATAGAGCTTTTATATATAATGTTTCTTCATTTTAATGCAACGCTCCAGTCAGGTGTATATTGGCTTAGTGGTAAGAGAGAGAGACTCGTAACCTCCACAACTCGGTTTGTGTGTGTTCATGTCTCCAGTGTGTGTATTTACTACTTACTGGATGGGTTAAATGACGTCATTGTTGGAGCAGATCCAACTAAATATGTTGAGTTTAAACAATTTAGTAACACAAACATCCACAACATACAGATAGTATACATTTAAAGTTGTAACTTAATATTTATTCTTCTCAATTGTACTTTTATTTGTCATACATACTTACAGATTTACTGTATGTCATCACAATGAGCATATCAGATGAGCGACAACTCGATACTGGTTTTGGCAAAATTCATACACATTGACTGCAATACACATCAAGGGAACACTTAAAGTCTTCGAAATCTCAAAAATAAATGAAAATTAAACACAAACGAATCTTGATCTTAACAAAAAAACACTTACTGCCTTATTGCAGTCTTATACAGCGCATTATGGGGACCGGCAATCCCAGTTGTGTTGAATTTACTTGTTTGTTTTAAGTAAGTTGAACAATAGGTCCAGTTTTGTAGGGTTTGAGCATTTTACTCTACAAAATGCAATTGATCAAACAAGCGATTGTTAAGTAACGCAGACAGGAATTTATTTTTGTACAAACAACATATTTCTACAACTTACGTCAATGTACTGCAGTTACTTGATTTTAGTTACTTGTAGTTTGTTTGAGTGTCACTTCATCAGTCACATGCTTAAGAGAAAAGTTCCAATCATGTAAAAGGCAGAAAGAGTATCATTTAGACTTGTATAACAACAGAAAGCTGATGACGATCGCATTACAAAAGCCATGTGACCTGTTTTGCATACCTTTTGTTTCCAACAATAGTTAATGGAAAAGAAAATAATACAAACCTTCAATGTAAAACGTTCCTGTTTTGCAGCCGGTTTTCCTGTAGATTTAGTTGCTACTAAATACTATTTTTTTACAGTGTTTAATTTTAGTTAATATTTTGAGATTTCAAAAGTTTGTCATGGGAGAGAGAAGTCTCATAGCGCAAAAACGCTGCCAAATCAACATTCTGAAAAAGTTATTTAAAACATATTCGATTACAAACAATACATTTCCACAATACACTAACAAATCAAGAAAGTAAGATAAGAGATGTAGTCTTACCTAAGAAGGTGTGTAAGTTTATATATTAAAACTAAAGGCAAACCTGCTGCAAAGTGTCGCTTGTTATATAAATCGGACAATTTGTCATAGTTGAAAAACGCTTATTCCTGAGACTTTCCAAATTTAAAACTCCTGCGTCAGGTGTGTATCAACTGTCAGTAAAACCAACCTGTAACATAATATTGAGGAAAAAACCCAATGCAATAACCCAATCATCTTTACTCAAGGATTGGGTTGTTTTTACAGTCTGAGAATAAAAACATTAAAATAATCTTTGATAACTCTTGGAATAAAATTTGAAAACTAAATGCTTACAAAGTAAAGTCAATGGGAAAAATATGTATTTAACTGTAACCAGGATGTGGTTCATATGTGGTCATGATCATATTTGCATTGTATGGAAAATCATAGTGTCACTGGTATAGTCCATTGTGTAGTGTGATGTGTAGCTGTTTGTTATACGACAGATAATAGCAGCTGTTTACACTGAGAACGCAATACACAATACCTGTTCTGAGAATAAACATTTATTTCTCCGCCAGCCTGATGCCAGACACCACCTCAATAGATCAACTTCAATATTATGACTACATCAATCAAATCCATATCAATTAAAAACTAATCAATTAAATAAAAATGTAAGATATGGCTTTATGCAATGAAGCTAGTCAGTCTAAATGATCAAATTATTAAACTTTAAAATGTTTGTTTTTGTTGGTTTGTTTGTCTATACGTTCAACCTTTTGTTTGTTTGTGAGTTCATTCATTCGTTTGTTTTTTTGTTTATTTGTTTGATTGTTTATTTGTTTGATTGATTATTTGTTTGTTTGTTTGTTTGTTTGTTTGTGCATGCCTGTGTATGTTTGTTTGTTTGTTTGTATGTTTGTTTGTTTGTTTTTTTGTATGTTTGTTTGTTTGTTTGTTTGTTTGGTTGATTGTTTGGTCGGTTGGTTGTTTGGTTGGTTGAGTGTTTGTTTGTTTGTTTGTTTGTTTGGTTGATTGTTTGGTCGGTTGGTTGTTTGGTTGGTTGAGTGTTTGTTTGTTTGTTTGTTTGATTGATTGGTTGTTTGGTTGTTTGTTTGGTTGGTTGGTTGATTGTTTGGTCGGTTGGTTGGTTGTTTGGTTGGTTGGTTGAGTGATTGTTTGTTTGTTTGTTTGTTTGTTTGGTTGACTGTTTGTTTGGTTGTTTGTTTGTTTGGTTGGTTGGTTGGTTGGTTGATAACAAGGATGACGTTGAAAATGTTCAATAACTAAATAACAAAAGACTAATATTTCTCTCTAAAAAGTCTTGTGTTTTTCTAGCTAAATTTATGTGGTCATAAAAAGTGAAGCTACATCTGAAGGGTTTCATCTGTAATGTGGTCTCATAAAATAGCTATTAAAGGTTGAGTTAAGGCACAATGATATTAACAGCCGTCAGACTGTGTGAAAATCCCATTGAAGACTATCAAGAAATTCCTGTTTTTATTTCAAATGAATACAATGTCCCATACAAAACAAAAGGGTGTAAAACGTAAATGATAAACAGAACCTGTCACTGACATGTGAATACACAGTTTTAAAAGAAGATTTAGCTTTTTATAAAAGTACAAAGACAGTGAGAAACATTTATGGTTTTAGCACACAAAGTCATAGTTTTGAGGTTAAAGTAAAGATTGTTCAGATAAATTTCCCGTTAAAACAAAGTTTTTCACTTACACTTTTCTCAAAAAGAAGGTTTAGGAAGTTTCTTTGACTCACCTGTTCAGAAAATGTTCACAAGGGAAATAATAGCATTAACATACACATTTGCAGTGTCCAAAATCACAAACTATGACACATACCATACTAAGTGTGTGTTTGTATAGATAGATAGATTTTTGCTTTGCTTAAAACTCAACAATATTTTACCACATATAAGGATTACAGTGAATATATAATACTCTTCTGTATCATGTAGGTGTGAGAATAATTTCCTTCTTTCAGTTTCTTGAACATTTTGATAGTATTTAAATGCATTTGTCATGTATTACACACAGTCATATCTACAGAGTTAAATAAAATTCCAGAAATATATGACTATGGTGCTTTCTCAGTATTTAGGTTTCAGATGAGTCTGCCTTAACATGTTTAAGTCTTACAAACAATTGCTTAGATATTATCTAATGCACGTATAGATGATATTTGGGTCTAGTCTACGCTGGATTGCAAACATGTTATCCTCTCTGAAATCAATTTCAATATATTCCTGTATTATAGTACTGAAATCATTAAGTTCATATATCACAGGCCTTTCCCGAGGCTTCTCCATTCAACTTTACACGATGATTGACAGCTCACACACACCGGTCATACCTGCCTGAGGTGTTGTGCCTAATGTACACCGGGGTTGTACCCAAAAAAGACAGTCCACCCAAAAAATGACAATTCTGTCATCAATTACTCACTCTTAAGTTGTTCCTGTATACCTGTATACAGTTCTTTGTTTAGTTGAATACTATGAAAGGTATTTCGAAGAATGTTAGCAACTTGGAATTCTGGTGCACCCATTGACTTCAATCGTAGAAATATTTGAAAAGATCTCAAAAAAACTTTTCCTAAATTCCTAAAAATCTTTACAAAAATGAAAATTGCCGTCATTATTCATAGTATGGTTGTCATCGGTCCCTTAATAATTTCAGTTCGGACTTTATTCTAAATATCTTTTTTTGTTTTTATGAAACAAAGACGTTTATCTAGCCTTGTAACAACTGAAGTAATTCATGACAGTATTTTCATTTTGGGTGAACCATCCCTTTAAAGGCACCACCCCGGCAATCATACCCTTCGAAAGTTGTTTACTTCTTTCTGGCGCTGTATTATTAACTTATAGGACTTAAAACCCAAGAGTTCAGGCTGTGGTGTGATGTGTGTTTGATCCACCCGGCTGGGCTGTGGATCATGTGTTCAGTTTTATAGCAACTGTGACCACTAACACAATATAAAACACACACACACACACACACACACACGCACACGCACGCACACACACACACACACACACACACACACACACACACACACACACACACACACACACACACACACACACACACACACACACACACACACACACACACACACACACACACACACACTGTGCTCATATCATCTGTAATGTCTGCTTTCAGAGAGGTGCTACACACTCACACACACACACACACACACACACACACACACACACACACACACACACACACACACACACACACACACACACACACACACACACACACACACACACACACACACACAGACGAGGACCCTGCATTTCATTCATCATGTGTCTCATCTAACAGGTGTGTCCAGCACGAGACCTGAATTTCAGGATATCAAATGTCTTCAGAAGGTGCACATTAATCATTATTCGCTGTGCTTTGTTATGCTGCCGTGTGGCAGGAATTCAGGAACACAAACTCTGCTGAAAACATTTGCACTGATTCTATCTTTCTCACAGAATGTGCTGGTGCTGCACCAATCATCTCACTTGAGACTCCAGAAAAAGCCCTGAAGACATGATGTCATGCAGGAAAAACAACCCGAAACGCCACCTTAAAAACAACGCAGGCCAGAATTCAAGGCCTCCTCCCAACATCTCAACATGGCCCGAGGGTCCGAACATAAGAGAGAAACTGACTCCTGTTTTAACCTGATAGACACATATTTATCTCTCTTGTACTATTGTGATGCTTCAGTAATATATATACATACATATATATATATATATATATATATATATATATATATATATATATATCATTATTGATCCCCCACATGTGGCTCTGTGAAACCCAAAAGAAGATATTTCGTACAGGGAAAGTCAATTAGGCTCAATGTTGAAGATTTTATTACCTTATTTTGCTGGTAAAAGTAAAACTGTTGTTTTATATTGTTTTATATACGACTATTGTAAGTCGCTTTGGATAAAAGCGTCTGCTAAATAACTAAATGTAAATGTAAATGTAATGTAATGTTATATTGGGGACTAAGTTGACATGAGTGTGAACACATGATCGACATTCTCCTAAAGTAACAATATAATGTTTCAGTGTTTTAGATATTTGGTAGAATGCTTGTAACCAAACCCAATGGACTTTAATAGTAGAAAACATTCCTTTACATGTATTGTTCTGTTAAACACGACATAAGTCATTGGGAAGAATGTTGGACGGGAGTTCTGGGGTAATTTTACTTTATTTTACCCTGTTAGTCGGTGGGGTCCGAGAACTGCTCGGGCGCAAAAGGGTTTTCAAATATCTAAAGTCAATAAAGAAATTTATATGAATAATAATTTTTAAAAGTAAGTCATCAGTGACAAATCTTTAGAAAACTACATCATTTTTGTAACCGACTTCAACAATACGAATACAATAATTCTAAAGATGGAAAGGAAACATAATGAAATGAAACACAGATAACTGTCCTGTCTGTTAGAAGACATGCTCTTATGTCGTTTCGTAAAGTTGATGGTATACTGTTTTTTTGAGGGTGGCACACACACGATTTCGGCATCTGTGTGAGGAACAATGAAGGCCTTCATGGGAAACACCCGCCATACTCCGGCTCTGTCCTTATATGGTGTTAAAGACAACGTCTGCAGTGATTGGTTCAGAACATCTAAAGAACGGGGTATGGATTCACGGCGGCGAAGGATTCTCAATCACCTGTTCAAACATGTAAATCACACCAGCACACAACGTGAAGATGTGTTCTTTTATCCCTAACGTGAACTCAACACCGTGCTCACATATACGGTGAAAAACGCTCGAGAACCCGTCACAAACATGCGGTCATTCCCAAACAAACAGTATTTCTTTTCAGCATCCGTCACACTATGGTACGGCATCTGTCTTCTATTTACTGTGTCTCAAGACTCAAAAGGAGTAATGCGGTAAATGTAGAAAGGAAGAAAAGCAGAGAGGTTTTTAACTATTCCATGACACAACATTTTTGGTGTGTTATTCAACATGGAAACGTCTGGAGTCTAGACTGCCCCTTGCTGGTCTGATGCAGAAACGAGACTCCACGGATATTTCCTGCTGTTTCTTCTCTGCATTCCTTATATTTGCTAATCTTGCATTTCTTAAACACTATTCATACAGCACGATATCACGAGTTCACTGCAAAGGCCTGTAGTTGAACTCATATATATATGTGGAAACGTCAGGGCCGTGCGTGTGTCACCGTTCACAAACAAGACAGACTTTTGACCTGTGACCTTTTGCCATCATCTTTATATTCACAACCTGCACCCTGAAACCCACATGCATAATATCACATAATTGAATAAACAGACTCATCGGAGATCTCGGAAATGAAACTGCCGTGTGTGTTATGACAGCAAAATCAAAGGTGAACTATAAGTAAATCTATAAATGTATAAAACACACAGAACTGGATGAGCGTGTGCGAGCTTTCATTTTGGTTTAAGGTTAGGACTTTAAAAACGAGCTGATAAATATTGATGATCATAATGAAGTCGTTGATGATAGAGAAAACAGGGGAAAATGTTATAATTCCAATTTGAAGAGATAAAAAAAGAGAACTGGCTTTTATGATATGCACAAATCAGAAGACGATACAGAAAATGAAAAGATTTATACATTTAATTTGACCTAAGAAATTCACCAATGAGACTATAATAATAATTCTGTGTTTAAAACACATGAAATAAACTATATTCAGGACTAAGTTGTTAATATTTAGGTGAATATATTAGGACCAATATATAAAATATTTTTATTGTGTGCTTAAACTCACAAATGTCATTTTCAGGACATCAAAATACCAGCCGTATATATATATATTTATATCATTATTGATCCCCCACATGTGGCTCTGTGAAACCCAAAAGAAGATATTTTGTACAGGGAAAGTCATTTAGGCTCAATGTTGAAGATTTTATTACCTTATTTTGCCTGTAAAAGTAAAACTGTTGTTTTATATTGTTTTATATACGACTATTGTAAGTCGCTTTGGATAAAAGCGTCTGCTAAATGACTAAATGTAAATGTAATGTAATGTTATATTGGGGACTAAGTTGACATGAGTGTGAATACATGACACATTCTCTTAAAGTAACAATATATGTTTCAGTGTTTTAGATATTTGGTAGAATGCTTGTAACCAAACCCAATCGACTTTAATAGTAGAAAACATTCCTTTACATGTATTGTTCTGTTAAACACGACATAAGTCATTGGGAAGAATGTTGGACGGGAGTTCTGGGGTAATTTAAACTTTATTTTACCCTGTTAGTCGGTGGGGTCCGAGAACTGCTCGGGCGCAAAAGGGTTTTCAAATATCTAAAGTCAATAAAGAAATTTTTTCTATTTGGGCTCTTTTGTCAGATTAAGCTCACTATACAGCAGTAATTCTTCAACTTCTTGTTCATATAAATGATGAGTCTTTATCTTTTTAGGACAGGCATCTATATTTGACTGTTCTTTGACACCTTCTACATGTTTCTAACAACATTTGCTTCTCATTCATATCCAAATGCACCCATGAGAAGTCTCCCTTGGTGGTTACCGCCTTATATAGAAACATAGTTCTTCAGAGTATTCTCCACATTCTTTTTGTATACCAGCGCGTTACATGATGTATGTTAGATTTAAGAAAGCACGACACATCATTTAGAGAAGCAGTCAAGGCACTTTTAATGGCAGACATGAGCATCACCTGAGGCATGACAAGAACAAACATTCAACTGCTCTCCTCACACTACACACATTCAATCCCCCTGAGCTTTCCTTCCGTCTTACAACTCATTCAGATCTCACTTTGGACACTTCATATGCATATTTATGAGGTAGAATTGGAATAACTATGCTTTTCTCGGTGTACCTCCCAGATCCAAGTGTTTCAACTCAACCAAATTCACTAAGCGAGTGTACATTTGATCATCTTTAAAAGCTCACGACACTGCGATGCAGTGTGAACCCGTTGTCAACCTTTACCAACATCATCAACACAAACGCTCATTAAAACCTTTACAACGTATTCAAAGCTTCTGTTTGCATTTAAAAACACACAAAAGAAAAGAGGAAAGCAAGAAAGTATTGTAGACGGTGATGCAGATGTTTACCAAATCCATCTGTCAGTGTGAAACATAAAGGCACTTTAAGCATCGACATCTGCCACAGGTCCCATGAGTCTTCAGCTGAACAAAAAGCTGAAGGAGAGAAACAGAAGCACATGTTTATATGAACTCTGCTGGTGTTGAAATGTCATTTCTATAGGAATAGACCGCACAAAAATAGTGTGAATACAGAATATAAATGTCAATGTGTTGCAACATTGCGATTCAATCATTACACAATAGATTTCAATTGTGCTAAAGCTTTCAGTTGTGTTAAAGGTTCACCCAAAAATAAATAATCCTGCCATCATTTGCTCATTCTTTGTCGTCATAAAGCAACAATGGTTGACTTTGGCTCATTGTTTTCACCGTGTGGTTGATAATCACACTTTTCTGTTTTCATCGTCGTAAATGAGTTGCTAAGTTTCCCCGGCATTGGCAAGATTCGCCGGAGTTTGTTTGCAGGGTGTTCTCCTTACACTTATTATTTAAGAGACTTTATTTTAAGTTCATAAAACAACTTAGTGTTGCGTTACACCTTGTAAGAATGCAGGTAACTATAAACCATGGGTCCCTATCGACTTCTTTTGTATGGACACAAAACCAGTGCAAGTACATGAGGACCAAGGCTTCTTTGTTAACATTATTCTTCAAATATCTTGTAACAGGTTTGAAATGTCAAGAGAGAGAGTAAATGATAACAGAATTATAACTTTGGGGTGAACCATCACCAAGCCTGTAGAAAGGAAGACACGAATAAGAACATGATGTTGAGTACTCTATTGTTCTGAAGTTTTAAACTATGGTGACTATTTATTTAGACTATTTATTTTAATGTAAGCCAGCCTACAAAATTGTCATAAACGGAAGAAATCTTTAACTTAAAAGAAATCATTCACATAAAAGAAATCTCAAGTCTTGCAATCAGCCCAATAGAGAAAAGGCAGACTAGAAGCTTTTCTAAGAATGATAATTTAATGTTGGCATCAGTCCTGATCACACTTATTTTTATATTTGGCGCCACTATTTGTTGTGAAAACAATACTTACACTTCATAGCCTAGAAATCAATTTAAAGTAAAACAAAACCCTCTTTCTCAGAGGTATTTCCAAAAATTAAACTGTGACAATCTGGCAACTTTTGACAAAAGAAAGAATGTCGCACTCAACCTCAAATAGTTCCAAACCTGTATAAATTTAAGCACATAGACAAATATTTAGAAGAATGTCAGCAACAGAGATGTCTGGTGCTCCATTGACTACAGTGATCGTTCTTCTGCATTCAACAAAATAAATTTGCTATAATTTTCTTCTACAATGGCGGTCAATGGTGCCCCCAAATCTCAGTAGCTAACATTCTTCCAAATATTTGTATTTTTGTTCAACGGATAAAAAACATTGATTCAAAACTTGAGGGCGAGTAATTCATCACACAATTTTTCGGTAAACTATCTCTGTAAGAAATGTCATATAAGCTCTTATGCAATGTTTTTTTTACATTGTCTTTCATTGCTTAGTAAAAATCAGCATTAGTATTCCAAAAACCTGAATGTTCACTACGGGGCAAATGTGTTTGTCGGGATTTGGTTACCTGTAAGGATATCCGTGATATTTGGCCTTAAACACTGACAGCAGCCAGCTGAAAAACAGCACCACTAGACCGATTCCTGCCACACACATAACTGAGAAGAAAACAGAAAAGTAAAAAAGCTGTCTTCAAAAACTCCATCAAATGCTCACTCATATATTCTATGATATCATACTTTTCCTCTTGCCGATATCCAGGTCAGAGGTGGCGGCCTCGTGAAGCAGCACCATGCCTAAAGTCACAGCAGCATCTGAACCAGGGGGTTGAGGAACACACGGGTGACAGATACACACGACAGACAATTACTGCTCTGAGGATTAGTAAAGGATACTGAACAGAAGAACGATGTGCGTTTCTGCCACGAACTGAGCCTGACTGCTGCCGTGGATGTAACTCTGAAAGTGACAAGACAAACGTGTTACCCTGAAAGCCTCAAGTTATATCTCATTAGTGATTAATGACAATTGAAACTCGGCGTGTATAAGAATAACATCATTTGACATGTGTATGATCCAGCTCATGTAGGGGTTAAGGGCTCACCACTTGGCCTGTGTTTGGGTTCTTGTGGGCATATGGAGGACCCCGGATGTGGTTCCACATTTGGCCGGATGTCATGATCAACACAAAACACTAGAAAGAGAGTACAAGCGAGAGAATGATTTCATTCAATTGAATTATCAAAGATAAAATATAACCTGATCGCAAATTAAAAGTCAAGGTAAACTATTTAAGAGGAGGAAAACCCCACCAGTGCAGAGAATGCCCAGACGTTCTTGTTAAACAGAAACTCCAGGTTATTACGCCTCAGGTAAGCCAGACTGCCAATGACCGCCAAGAGCAATCCCAACATCAGTGGCCCGGCGTAGTTAGGAGGTCGGATCACCCGAATCTGAAGTCAGAACAGCAGGATAACTCACATCAAATAGTGACTTGAATTAAAAAAAAAAGACAAGTCAGTTAAACAGACGCGTTCTTACCTGAACATCTGTTCTGTCAGCCACCCATCGGGCCAGCTGCTCCGCTGCGAAACCTCGAACCTGCAGCTCATACGTGTCGGCTCGCTTGGGTTTGCCTTTTGCCGGGAAGTTGATGAATGTTGGAGCGGAGTTCATGTTGAGCTTTGGACGACACAATAATCAAATAAACACAGGTTCCATCAAAACACGCTTGCCTTTAGTTCTGACTCCATTCTAGAGTTGAAAGCCTACTTCTCATTACTCAAAGCTTTCCTTTGTTCCACAGAGACCTGTGCACGCTGCCAAGAGCGCCTTATGTTTGTCCCTCGAGTCTAATATTCAATGAGTGATTTCCCTTAAGAATTCCCGCGAGAACCCGCCGCCTTTCTGGTTTTCAATGGTAAAGAAGAAGAATAAAAAACCCGATAGAATACCCACCATCTGAAAAACATCGGACCCTTCATCAAAATCCACCATCGCAAAGAAAATCCTGTTAGTAAACGCGTTTGAATACCGCCAAGAGTTGGCAAGGATCTGGTACTCCTCATCCGCCTGTCTAAAACACAGAACACATTTTGAGGTCAGTCGTGGTCCGGTGGTTAGAGTTAGACTGGTGATCAGAAGGTTGTGGGTTTGAATCCCGGTGTCAGCACATAATAACTGAAGTGTTCTCGAGTATCTCACCCCTGTTTGCAGCGATAATTGAAATATGGAAAATACTTCTAAGTCTCTTTGGATGAAAGCGCCTGCCAAGTGAATAAATGTAAATGTAAATTCTACGGGATGTACTTCATACAATCGAACACTTGTCCCTGACTTTGTGGCGGTCCGATAGACATTTACATTTAGTCATTTAGCAGACGCTTTTATCCAAAGCGACTTACAATAGTCGAGGACCGGCGTCGATGTGCCAATAACACAGAGCAGTTTTCAGAGACGTGACTGCGATCCATCAACACAGGCCCGGTGTGTTCATGTCTCCGGATGCTTACCGACACACGGCACACTGTCTCTGGGCCTGCAGGGCCGTGAACATGATGATGACGGAATAGTTCCGCGGAGGAGCTCGGATCAACCGTCTGAACTTCTCTCCGTTCAGCCTGATGACCGCACGCTTGCTGGCCCAGTCCATCATCTGAGAGACCTTCTCCGACAGAAGAGCCTGAAGAGGAAACACAGGGGGATTATTCTGGGATGTGAAGGGTGGAGAACCAATGACAGGGGGAGAAGATCTCAGCTGTCAGCTCTGATCCATGACAGCAGGTTTCACTTCAGCTGTCAGTCAGCACACACACACAAGATCAACACCTCACAGCCATCATGACGTCACTGCTGGGCTGATCCACAACAGGAAGTTAACACTCATTTGCATATTGGGTTTAACAGATCTGAGATCAGCCATTCAGATCCACTGATGTGCAGGTCCTGAACTCTTGTGTCATTATAAACAATGAAGCTTCAATGTGGAGCACTCAGTTGTGACGTCATCTAACGATACAGTTTAGTGTTTGCAAGACAGTTTGATTAATAATGACTGAATGATGAGACACCGACCTCCTTCTTTTTCTGTCCGTTTGATGACGTGTTGTGCAGAATAACGGCCAGAAACAACAGAAGTAAAAGTTTAGGAAACATTTTGTGAAGCTGCCACTGCGGCCGCGACTGTCCTGTCCGCTTCCTATTGGTGGATCGCTCCGATGCGGAAGTCTGCGCTGATGTTTCAAAATAAAAGCCCGGTGACTCGTTTCTCGTTTCAAAATAAAAGCCCGGTGACTCGTTTCTCGTTTCAAAATAAAAGCCCGGTGACTCGTTTCTCGTTTCAAAATAAAATACGTTCATTCTTGACTGGCTCATGAACAATTTTATTCAATTTATTAATTTGGCAGACTAATAAATAAAATAATACAAGTATTACATTTACATTTACATTTAGTCATTTAGCAGAGGGTTTTCACGACGCGTCCTCAGACCGGAAGTCGCCATGTTGGAGGCACTCCGCATCACAACACAGCACAGACAGTGAAGTTTATCCTGTCGTCAAGGAGATTGTTGCTGTGTGAGGTTGTGTCGATCGAGAAGAACATTTGTAATATTATATTGCAGATTGATTTCTTGATGTGCAAAGATAGTGATGGCTATTGTAGCATAGATAAGATTGGACTGTTGTGCTCTGGTGAACTTTTGTCCATCTGTGATTTATTTTGACTAAAGTTTATATTTATATGCACTTTTCCAAAAAAAAATATAAATTAATTCATGTCTGGACTTGTCTATATAGTCTTAAATGATCTATAAATGATTGTTAATTCACAGTTATAAACTCATTGTTATTGTATTGTTGTGAATGACAACACACAGCATATCAGTATCATCAGAAAACTGATTTATTCAAGGAAAAACACACTTTTATCACAACACTTATAAACTACACACTACTATAAATTACACATTATAATATTATAATATAGTGCAATACACTAACTGTAAACAGAATATTGTATGTAACTTGAGTATAACTTTCTTTTTGTCAGCATAGATTTACAAAAATCTCACCAACTTGAAATTCTAAATGAATTAAATATACTTTAACCTACATTAACACAAAGTGCATGAGTTACAAAAAAATTCTTTTTTTTGATAGTGAGTAGTTAGAAAAGTAGTGAGATAGTGAGATGTTTCAAAATAAAAGCCCGGTGACTCGTTTCAAAATAAAAGCCGTTCATTCTTGACTGGCTCATGAACAATTTTATTCAATTTATTAATTTGGCAGACTAATAAATAAAATAATATAAGTATTATGCAGTTTCCAGAGCAAACAGGCTGAGATGTCGTCAAGGACTCTTCAGTTATTGTCTGCTGACACTGGGATTCAAACCCACAACCTTCCGTATACAAGTCCATTAAACATTACTGACCCATTAATAATGTTAAGCATAATATGAGATTTTCCAATTCTTTTTACAGTTTACAGCCCTTAGAGATGTTGTTTTTGAGTACCAACCTACTAACATCTTTAAGATCTTTCATGAAGAAGACACGCAAAGATCTTCAATACATCTGTGGAGCAGCGCACGGCCATTTTCTGGTGCCAAAGGAACTCAAGATAACCGGGCCGACCTGAGCTCTGACATCTGAAAGAAACACAAGATAACCGGGCTGACCTGAGCTCTGACATCTGAAAGAAACACAAGATAACCGGGCTGACCTGAGCCCTGACATCTGAAAGAAACTCAAGATAACCGGGCTGACCTGTGCTCTGACATCTGAAAGAAACACAAGATAACCGGGCTGACCTGAGCCCTGACATCTGAAAGAAACTCAAGATAACCGGGCTGACCTGAGCCCTGACATCTGAAAGAAACACAAGATAACCAGGCCGACCAGTGATCTGACATCTGAAAGAAACACAAGATAACCGAGGTTGACCTGTGCTCTGACATCTGAAAGAAACTCAAGATAACCGGGCTGACCTGAGCCCTGACATCTGAAAGAAACTCAAGATAACCGGGCTGACCTGAGCCCTGACATCTGAAAGAAACACAAGATAACCAGGCCGACCAGTGATCTGACATCTGAAAGAAACACAAGATAACCGGGCTGACCTGTGCTCTGACATCTGAAAGAAACACAAGATAACCGGGCTGACCTGAGCCCTGACATCTGAAAGAAACACAAG
>CM065654.1:6368199-6420512 GCA_033220385.1 Triplophysa yarkandensis
GATGGGGCTAATATGGTTACTTGAAAATGGAGCATCTGCTGACATGCACTTGAGTTGTTGCATCCATTCACAATGTATCTGTATTTGATTGGATCAATATTGGTTTAGAATCTCATCTCTAAAGCCCTATTCATATTTTAAATTGACATGATCTCATTTATTGTGACAGGAAGTCAAAATTACAAATAAAATTTTCTAAATGAAAGCCAATTTACTGTTGTCAGCATTTGAAAGGGATCAAAAAAGTTGACACATTTTGGAAAAAATGGAAATTGTTTGATATGAATGTATAACTTAGATGAAAGGTTTTTATCTACTTCAAATGTTGACTAGTGTATATACAAAGTATGAAGCAAATTATTACTTGAAGCTCAAAGCACAAATCCCCTTTTTTAAACAGCTTCAGAATATAAACTATATAGAGTTTTCATTTCTTCAATAAAATATACAGTTGTATATGACATACTTATTAAATAAAAATAATCTCCAAAATAAGAAGTTTGAATAAAAAATAAAAATGATACTTTGAAATACTTTTTCCCAGCTTTTTAACCAAATTACAATTGATGTAATAATTGGTGTGAACATAATGCTCTGATTAGTTATTTGAAGTAGAATGCTATTTACCCAAGTATTGTATAGGACAATGGTTCCCAAACTGGGGTGCGCGCACCCCTAGTGGTACGCAGACTGACCACGGGGGGGTGCGCCAGAGGATGTTTGTAATGGCAGGAAAAAGATTGTCTCTTTATTATTTTTACGTATTTAAGGTAAACTTCACACGCGATAAAATTTTTACATTACAAGCTATAAATTACTCATGATTAAATTTCATTTTACAAGCACGTCTGTGTCACAATGGCCCCACAATTTGAGAGTAAAACTGACATCCATCACCCCGAATTTTGATGATGTATGTGCAAACATGCAGGCCCATCCATCTCACTAAAAAAAGGTAGTATTCTTTTGTATTTATAACAGATTTTTTTGTTTTCTAATCTACATTGAATATTTTTATATAGTTATTTATTTATTTATTTATTTAGTTTATAGTTGTTGCAATTAAAAATGTGAAGTTTAACCAGAGTAAAGTGTTGGGTGTGCTTGACATGTGTCAAACACTAAAATGGGGTGCATGCTGCAAAAGTTTGGTATAGGATATGTATTTTAAGTGTTCAATAATGCATATGGTTAACGTGTTTTACCATATACATTCTAAATATAACACTAAATTGTTTTGAATGTATTAGTGGCATTATGGCATCACTAGGTGGCATATTGACATTTTTCCTGTTGGCATTTGGACCTAAACAATTTTTTTTCTTAGTCTCTGATCAATGGCGAACTATATTTTAATAAAACTTCAGCATCATGAAGTAAGCAAGTTTAGTTTACACTGTACGAATGTGGTATATTCTGAACAGAACAAATACAGAATGCCCGAGGCATAGCCCAGGTTGAACCTGCTCCCAAGCAACCGTTGCAACATGACAAAGGACTTATTGAGAACAAGGTGTTTGTCACATTGTGATGAATCCGGTATGGACAGAATTCGCTTTCTAATAGGTTCTATTAGGAATGCATGATTTTTGCTAAAATATGAATTATGATTTTTTAAGTGCAATTGAGATCACGATTCTCACAAACAATTCAGATTTGTCAACCAAAATTAATTGCGATCACATACAAAAACCAACAAACACAGGACTTTCAGTACAACAAAGTGTTGAATTAACACAAAGTAGTCTATTTTCTTTTAGATCCCTAAAGTTCATAATATATAAGTTGTTTAACTCACAGAAATATTAACAATAATAAATAAAATGTTCAAATAGAGCAGGGCTTCTCAAACTCTACATTCAAAGGTCCACATCTGAATTCACATAATTGTCAAAGGTCCAGATCTAGTTATTTCATATTACCAAAATTTCAGTAATCCTTACTAATACTAGTGAAATTCTACGGTTCAGAATAGCAAATGCTAGTTGAACACCACACAATTTCAATACTAACTCTCTTTATTGATAAAGATGTATAATAGTTAAATGTTGCTGAAATCTTTGTCTGCTAGCTTAAGTTATTTATGCGGATGTGTTCCTTTGTTAAACAAAGATAATATAAAAATACAATATTTAAAAATAATCAAACTATGTTAAAGTAATAAAAGGCAACAGACAAACTCTGTAAACCTAGAGTTATTAAGTCCGTATGATAAAAACATACAGAACAAATTGATAGGTATGCATTCATTATTTCTAGCACATGGGTATTGGATATACAGTGAAAAAAAAAGAATTTGATACCCTATTGATTTTGTGTGTTTGCCACTGACAAAGCAGCGGGTAAGTCTACAATTCAAATGGTTTATTTCAACAGTAAAAGAAAAAAATGCAGCAAATATCTGGAAAATTTTAAAAAATGTTATACACTACTTTTGCATTCTAATGAGTGGAATAAGTATTTGACCCCGCTGCAAAACATGACTTTATACATGGTGTCAAAGCCCTTCTTGGCAATCACAGAGATTACACGTTCCCTGTAGTTTTACACAAAGTTTTGTACACGTCTCAGGGGTGATTTTGTCCAACTCCTCTTTGCAGATGCTCTCCAAGTCATAGGTGTTTTGAGGGTGATGTTTTTTAAGTCGAACTTTCAGCTCCCTCCACAGATATTCAATACGATATTCTGGAAACTGGCTAGGCCACCCCAAAACCTTGTGCTTCTTCCTGAGCCATTTCTTTGTTGCTTTGGCCGTGTGTTGTTGGCCATTGTTTAGCTGGAAAACCACCACATGACCCATCTTTAATGCCCTAGCTGAGGAAAGGAGTTTCTCACTCAAGATTTTATGATACATGACCCATCCATTGTGCCTTTGATGCGGTGCAGTTGTTCTGTCCACTCAGCAGAGAAACCCTCCCAAAAGCGGAAGGTTTACACCTCCATGTTTGACTGTTGACCAATAGTTAAGCTTATGCCAAAGAGTATGATTTTGGTCTCATCTTACCATACCACATTTACAGAGTCCTCTGAGTAGGTCTCGATGTTATGGCAAACATTTATATCGCGATATATTTCTTAATTTCGGTCGATTACAAACAAGAAATTTGAATTAAACTATCAAATAAATACAATTCTCAGACTAAGCTAATTAAAAATAATTTATTTTCATTTAAATTAGAATACGGTGATTATTCATATAAATTCAAACAAATCAGCCAGGATAAAGTTATAAATAAAGAGTGAGCAACAGTAAAAACACATTAATCTGATGGATTGGGGACAGGTTGGTTTAAACATTAATGCTGCATTATCGTCTGACTCTCAGTATGATCTATAGGGTGGAACTGCTTTGAATTATGGGATAGATTTCATGTGTTCAGCCTGCTAGTCGGCACCTCTCTCCGGCACATTCTGCAAACCACCAAAGCCTAAAGTTTATCTTTTCCGGACTTAAAAAGCCAAACTCTTCCACACCACTGAATTAGTCTTTCCTCTCTTACCAATGGTCTCGTCTGCCTTCTAACTTGTGGAAGCTTGTTCATCCACATCTGTATAATTTTTTCGCTTAAACTTTTCTCGACAGAGCTTAACCAACTACTGCCGACCGCTGGCAGCATGTCTGTGATGTTATGTCATCGCCCAATTCTGTAATGCTCTTCCTGACCATCATTCAGTGACAAATGCTCATTTATAACATCATATATATATGGAAATGTATATCGAAATATTGGAAATTAGTTTGAAAAAAGTATAACTGTTATTGAAAAAAATTCTTTCGCAATATATATTGATATTGAATTATTGTCCAGCCCTACATCTGAGTCATTCAGATGTTCAGTGGCCAACTTCAGATGGGCCTCGATAAATGCTTTCTTGAGCAGAGGGATCTTGGTGGCATTGCTGGATTTCAATCCTTGATGGAATAATATATAATCAATTGCTTACGTGATGGCTGTCTTGCGATCATTGTCAAGATCCTCTAATGTAGGGGTGATTCCTCACTGTTTTCATGGTCATTGAAACTCCATGAGATGAGACTGACAGTTTGTTTTTTGTTTCTTCCATTTGCGAATAATTAAACCAACTGTTGTTACCATTTAACCAAGCTGCTTGGCGATAGTCTTGTAGCCCATTCCAGCCTTGTGTATTTCTACAATCTTGTACCTGACATCTGTTCACAAGGTGATTCAGGCAGATCTGGATGAGCTTTCACATGAAATGTATTTTGTGTATTCTGTGACATTTGCGTGTATTGTACTCAAGGCGGGAAACATTAGTGACCGTATTAACGACATTGAAAGCAGGCCTTGCATTTATCAACCACTTGGAAGAATCAGTGTGATTGTCAACCAGTGCTGCTTTAATGTTGTAATTGATTTAGCTATCACGTTAAACTGAACTTGTGAAGTAGTGCAGACATTAAATGTATAGAAATGTATAGTTTAAAACTGTGTGTTAGTTTTTCTTTTTAAACTGCTGACGCTATGAGCATGAAGAGCTGTTGGATATTATTGTTCTATAATGAGTATTTCAGTTATAGTTGAATGTGTTTATTTTTCAGATCTCCAGGCAGCTCTCTATGAACTCTGCTGGCATGTTATTCAGGGCAATCTAAAGGTGGAAGTGGCTGCCAGTCTCCTGGCTGACGTTATGGTAAGTGCCTCTGTCATCCACTTGACCTAACTGTGACTGAATAAAAGAAGCAAAAGAGATTTTGAGTCATCTCCTGACTGGTTTAGTAGTCAAAGCCTTCAGACTGTGAATTTAAGACTCTTATACCACCAGGGATTTTTCATAGGTCAAAATTGGTGTTCAGTGATGGCCTACAACCATTGTCAACATACTTGTTAACTGCGAGCACAATATATCACAAATCCTTTTTACAGAAAAACTATTTAATTTATTACAGTCTGTTGTTATTTAGTTTTAGAACCTCTTTAATTTATATTTAGTTAATAACATGATCTGACACAAAATTATCAATGGCTATCAATCTTTCCATAACTAATAAATAGTTTTAGATATTATCAGTATGACTGGGCATAAGAAACTCTTTTCCATAGCTTATAAATACATTATCTTTCAGTAAGGAGTGTTAAAGTTTATCAGTATGGCTGTGACTAGGTTTAAGGCAAGAGTCCACAATATTAAACATTCAGTAGAAGTTTGTGCTTAATTTGTTTGGTGAACATTAAAAACAAATTTTTGTGTTCATATTTTGAATGTGGACTGCATCAGCTTAAAACATCGTTTTTTGATGCAAATCCTTTGTAGTAACCTCACGTTACCATTATTATCACTAATAATCATTTTAATTTGACAACATAGTAGTAAAGATATATGCATATCAGACATGCCAGTTGTGATGTCTGGTAAGTGGTCCTAATACAGTCTGAGTGTTAAAGAACTATTCAACTGACACTTTTAAATCTTTCATTCATTTAAGTCTTTTGAAGTTTGTGTCTCGACACCCCCGGTATAATTTACTGCATGCCATTCAAACCTGAGCTGTTTTCTTATAGGGTCTATTCACAGTCATAGTGCCACCAGCTGACATTTTATAAAACAGACACTCTGTGAAGTCCTATTATGTGTATCTGAGAACCAAGATTTGCTATTTTATAGGGATAGAGTGTGATGGAGTCCCAAGATCACAGCACATATTCTTGTGGATCTATTGTGAGAGATTCTGTATGATAAATATTTGTGTTTTAAAGCGATGTCTGATGTTTTTCAGGAACTGCGGGATGATCTGCCATCTATTTTAGCTGACGTTTTCTGTATATTAGGTAAGTGTTACTCTGTGTTTGATATTACGTGCTTTGAATACAGATTAAATGATGCGTGCCAGACAGTTTTGGGTATCATCTCATTTATCTTGAAGTAGGAACAGCATGTGTTTGTATTGAGAGATGGTTTTGTAACCCGCATGAATGAACATGCTTATTAAACAGCAGTCATGTGTCCACATAGATCGCTCCTCTGACAGATGTTTGCATAAATAAACTGCTGAATATAAAGAGTTGAGTTTAACTTTGCTCGCCAAAACCTCAGAAGTGTGATTCATTGATGTTGACATGTTTATTGTTATATCTATATTCTGAAGCTTTGCTAAAATGGACCTTAAATGTATATTAAGAAAAGATGACTTGCAAGGTCCTTAGGGGTAAATGCGCAAGATTAAATTCAATGTGATGGAGATCGTCCTCTCACAGCAAATTAATTTCAAAAGAGGACAAGACCTTGAAAACACATCAACACAGGAGAGAAATTCCATTTGAGAAACATTTTGAAGTGTCTTTAACGCCACACAGAACACAGCGCTGTCAAATAAGCAGTGAATTGATGTGACGGCTAATATAAATGTTAGGATTTCTGGCCTGCAATAATACAGTGAAGGAAAAAGTATTTGATCCCCGGCTGTTCTTGTATGTTTGTTGTACG
Organism: Triplophysa yarkandensis; assembly: GCA_033220385.1. Taxonomy (NCBI): domain Eukaryota; kingdom Metazoa; phylum Chordata; class Actinopteri; order Cypriniformes; family Nemacheilidae; genus Triplophysa; species Triplophysa yarkandensis. The sequence goes on from CM065654.1 coordinate 6,374,644, forward strand.
TAAGAAATTATCAGTCTATAATTCTAATGGTAGGTTAATTTCAACAGTGAGAGACAGAAAAGCAACAAAAAATCCTAAAAAATGCATGTAGAATAATTATCAACTGATTTGCTTTCTAATAAGTTAAATAGGTTGGCAAACCCTTGTTGGCAATCACAGAGCTCAGATGTTTCTTTAAGTTTGACACCAGATTTGCACACATTTTTGGCTGGAGGTTGTCCCACTCCTCTTGGCAGGACCTCCCTAAGTCATGTAGGTTGTGAGGCTGATTATTGTCAGTGGGCAAACAAACATTTTCAGCAGGGGATCAAATACTTTTTTCCCCTGCTTTATTGTGTCTCTGTGTAAGTGTGAATGTTAAATGCCTTTCTGTTTAACTACCCACAGCTAGTCATATTTTATGTGTTTAAAACTCATGGAATGATGTCATTCAGGTCTGTTTTTGTAGTGATTATTTTTATCCGACCCTTTCCTTTGTTTTAATGTCGTAATTTACATGAGCATATATGTTAAGAAGTACATTGATTGTTATTTTGCAGATATTGAGACGGGCTGTCTGGAGGAGAAACATAAGCGTGATCATTTTACACAGCTGGTGGTAGCATGTCTGGTGAGTAGAGCTGTATGAGATTTCTCTTCATGACCACACAGAACACAGCGCTGTCAAATAAGCAGTGAATTGATGTGACGGCTAATATAAATGTTAGGATTTCTGGCCTGCAATAATACAGTGAAGGAAAAAGTATTTGAGATTTCTCTTCATGACCAGCTGATGGCACTGGTGCACTGGGGCAAGGGAAGCACTGCAGAAGAAGAACAGCTTTTAGGTCTTGGGAGTTTATACGTAAGCAGGTGGCCTGATCCCCTGACTCTGAAGATTAGCTGCATTAGACTATTGAGTGACCCAAATTCAGTTCTCTGGTGAAATATTAAAGTCCACTTACCAAAGGCCCTGAACAAACCTTCAGCACCGCTCAGAACTCTAACAGCCTTCACATGTATACCTCAAAGCTGAGCGTCCGTCTAGTGAAGAGAGCAGTTTGTAATGGCGGTGGAGGGTGACTCATAGAGACCCGCAAGTGTATCTGCTCTCTTGTTTTCATTTAAATCACTGTAAGCTGCATTATTATGCAAATACAGACTTGTTATGCAGTGTCATTATGTAAGTCTAGCTGAAGGAGGATTGATGTGGGCAGTGCAGCACTAAAATAATATTCCTACTTTTTGTTAAATTTATTCTTGACCGCTTTCTTTCTAAGCTGTATAATAAACTTGTCTGTGTATTTCGCAAGTAATTCCTTTCTTTATCTTCTGTAGCTCTGTGTTCCTGAAAGTGTGCTGAAGGAGAGGTTGGATCCAGAAACGCTGGAGTCTCTGGGTTTGATTAAACAAGCGCAGCAGTTTAACCAGAAGATTGTGAAAATTAAGACCAAACTATTGTGAGTTTTCTTACATGCCGCTCTCACAACAATGTAATTCCTTCTCTATGTACTGTAAACGTAATGCATAGTCCTGAATACACAGATCTTAATAACATGAAATGAGTCAGTGGATGAATAAGTTTGATCTACTCTAATTGAATGTCAACTTCATTGAGGTTATCTCTTACTGTGTAGTTACAAACAGCAGAAGTTTAATTTGTTGCGGGAGGAGAATGAAGGTTACGCTAAGCTGATCACTGAACTCGGTCAGGATCTTTCCAGCAATCTCAACAGTCATCTCATGCTTGAGAACATCAAGTCTTTAATAGGTGAGTGTTCTCTCAGCCTTTCCAACATGGACTTGATGAAAATACATTTTCGTAAACTTGAGATTTTCTAAAAAAAATATTATTCTCCACCTACAGTACAAAATGTATCCTACTGAATTAACATTTTGTTTGATTGCATGAATGAAGAAAATGGTTTATTTAAAAAGTAGGGCTTTTTGAGGAGGCTGTGCTATATATTTTGAATATATGTTGTGGCTGTGTTGCGTGTTATTAATTTATCAATAGTGATTTCACTTTTTGCAGAACTTTTTAAACTGGTTTGGAAATTACATGCATAAAAATTATACTTCTCACATTAAAGTACATATGATATGTTGTGTTGAATCTCAGACATGCAGTTCAGTGATACTGTGTTTCCTTGGTAACGAGTATTACTGTAAATGAATAACTATCAGAAACAGGATTGTTGGTTGTTTTAGAAATGATGGCACAGTTGAGTGATTTGTGTTGAATGTATCACATCATAACACTTTAAGTCCTGAAGTTTTACTTAACCCTCCATTAAGACTTTCGTATAATGTAAAGAGAAATTAAGCCTTTTCAAAGTATGTGTTGAATTTTATCCTGATGAGATATCAAGACTGTTTTCTTTGCTTCGGTACACTTGTATGAAACATTGGTATAAAAATATCATCATAAAAATAGATTATTAAAAAAGAACATATGAAAAATTTGTTAATAAGGAGAATAATGGAACATGCTTGAATGTGAGGTGGGATAGCTAGCCAGAGCAGAAGTGGAGTGTTTACGTGGGGTATGTGCTTTATCATTCATTCTGATGTCATGTTTCCTTAGGATGTTTTAACCTGGACCCAAACCGTGTGCTAGATGTCATCTTAGAAGTGTATGAGTGTCGCTCTGACCAAGATGAGCTCTTCATCCCCCTAATCAAGTCTTACATGTGTGAACATCAAACCCTCTGCCACATGCTTGGATTCAAGTTTAAGTTTCATCAGGTTTGTTATTGTTACAAGCACTTCATATAGCTGAAGTTGGACATGGATTTGATAATTTTAACTCCCCTTTAGTAGGTATGTTTGGTTGATAATGTATTGTTTTGTATTTAGGAACCTAATGGTGAAACACCATCTTCTCTGTACCACATCGCTGCGGCTCTTCTACAACACAACCTCATCTGTCTTGAAGATCTCTATGTTCATGTAAGTTCATGTTTATTTTGTGTGTGAGACTCAAGGATTTCTAAAAATGATTGATTATTTAAAATAAGCATCCAAATGAACTTCTTTTTAAACCAAAGAAGAGCAAGATGCAACAGTATTGCTGACATATTCTCTACTTCTGAGTTTTATCAAAGCTGGATTGTATTCTGATTTGTTGGGATCTTAAAGATCTTTAATAAAAGACACATTTCATCTATTTAAAAGATTTAATGGACTCATCCGTGGATAATTAATAGAAGATTTAATCTTTTGAAAGAAATGGAAGGTTAATAGTTTTTTATATGTTGCACTTTGTTCTGCTTGTGTTATTCATTTGAAAATGCTTAAAGTGCTAGCATTCCCATTTGACTACAGATACAAGGTTGTGAAAGTGTGCCTGTACTTGTAATGAGAGTGTTACTATGCTATTGTCAGTGTTTGGTCTACATACATGTGTAAATAATACAAAATATATTAAATACAAAAGACATTAAAACGTGTTTCCAGTCCTAGCACCACATTATCACTTTCACTTAACTTAACTCATTTCTTGTTTTTCCAGCTCCTTCCACTGGACTCCAGCATTGTGGAAGAGAACAAGAGAGAAATCCTGGAGGCCAAACAGATTGCCCGCAAACTCACCATGGTGGTCGTCCCTTCTGAAAAGACAGATGACAAGGAGAAAGAGAAAGAAAAGGATGATGAAAAGAACGAGAAGGTATAGGTTGCTCACTTATTATCTAGTTCACTTCTTGGCTTTTATCAGATATTAATTTTGTGATCAATTAATCGGCTTTAGCACATTAACATGCCTGACTTTATGCTCACGAGCTTGTATTACATACATAAACACAGGTTTGCTTGGGGTTTCTTGACTTTAACATCAGTCCAACAGTTCACATGGTCTCCTACATGTATTTTGGGTTCTTTGTCTTAAAGAGGATTGAGAGCTTGCCCACATAATGCATCCCCACTCTTTCTTAAAGTTTGTACATAAGAAGTTTACTGAAATGAAGAAAATTGTTTTCTGACTTGACGTTCGAAAATCCAGATTTTCTAGGTTGACATTAGTGTGTTGATTGCTCTTGAGAGCAGTTAGAAACGGCACAGATGTGTATGTGTCTGAAGACGAAATTCCCGGCGGCACAGATAATGAACGGAAGAGTCTATAATGATGCCGTATGTGAAGGTGTGTCCTCCTCTCCATTAATCCGTCTGTCTCTCTCTCATGTCAGCCTCCTGATAATCAGAAGTTGGGGCTGCTGGAGGCTCTTCTGCGAATCGGCGACTGGCAGCACGCTCAGAGCATAATGGATCAGATGCCAGCTTTCTATGCCACTTCCCATAAGACCATCGCCATCGCTCTGTGCCAACTGCTGCACCACAGCATTGAGCCGCTGTACCGCAGGTACCTAACACACATCAGAGAAATTTGGCACAGGACATGGACATTATTAAAATAATCGGCACATGTTAATTATTATTCATGTGATTTTCTGGTCTAACAATCTCTGCTTGACAGGCACATGACCCATCCATGTCCAAGTAGTGTTTCAGCGAAAATTTAACTTCAGGAAATTATACAAGCGTTACATTAATGTTTTGTAACTCAACCCATTAAAATCAAATGCGTTTATTAGCTTTATATTGTGAAAATATTTTTTTATCAATTTAAAATTGGCAAGGAATGTCTTTTCATTTATGACCACTGTTTGTTAATAGGAAACAACAGGTGAAGCAAGGGAGTGTATATATCATGCTTTCTAAAAATAAAGAATTGGAGATGATGACACGGTTTTATTTGGGGAAGAACATTTGCATAAAATATAATTGAATTTGCTTTGGCAGATCCAAACTTCACTTGGGCATCCACTGAGTATCATTACTGAAAGATCTAAGGATGTAGAGACAGGGTGAAGTCCCCTTTTGAATGCCTCCTAAAGTGATCATGAACGAGTCCCCATGAGACATGCTTTGAACTATATTGTCATGCTACAGCACTAGAAAGCCGGTTGAAACTCAGACAGCAGTTTTTTTCTGACAGAGCTCTTTGAACTCTATGTATTTCTAGGGCTGCAGTTCCCAAAGGTGCCAAAGGCAGTTTGACGACACCCCTGCGGAGCAAACAGGCACCGCGAATGGCCGAGACTTTTGAAGACTTATTAAAAGACGTCTTCACCATGCTGTGTTACCTAGGTCCTCATCTGTCCCATGACCCTATTCTGTTTGCCAAGGTTGTGCGACTGGGCAAAAGCTTCATGAAAGAGGTAAACTCTGTTGCTAGGGCTGATATTAACAGTTATTTTTATACATTGTGTTGTGCACACAAAGAGATAGACATACGTTTTGAAAATGGGCAAAAAAACATAGGCCCTTTTTACAGGCAAACCTTTATGAATATTAACTATTAAAGTATTTCACGCATGAAAACATGATTGGGAGCAAATTAAAATAAATGTTGGTCTCACCAGTTTTTGATGACGTAATGTAACTTATATATTATTTAAATTAGTTAAAATAAACTAGGGATTTGTTAATGGTAAACGGTGTGCACCCTGATATAGTTTTGTTACTGATCAAACAATAATACATCATTTTTATTAGAGACATTTTTTTTTACATTTCAAATAGTTGAAAATAGAATTGAGCTACCTTGAGTGATGTTTCTATTTTTTGATTAAACTTAAAACTGTCAAACTGCTTCGTTTTATTAAGTTTTATCAGCATTAATGAGAATTCACATCTTTATTTTGCTCTAGAGTAAATGACAGGACTTATTAAAATGGATAAGTTTATTGTCTTGTATGTCAGTTGTGTACAGTGTTGTCATTACTGATAGTGTTTCATTATTTAACTCTATCAGAACGGGATGCTGGTATTAGGCTATTCATGACTGGGCTTATGCTTGTGTTGGGCTTTTAGAATGTATTGATCTGCAATTGACACAAGTCCTCTCTCCCTCTTGCTCTCTCTTCCGGTCTCTCGCAGTACCAAAGTGAAAGCAGTCAAGACACCAAGGACAAAATGGTGAGTCATGGAAAAGACAAGTGAGAGACAGAAACTTAGAAAGGTCACAATGGATGTTAACAGCATTAATGAAAATATTGTATGAATGCTGCTAGGGTTGAACTGTGGGACTTGATAACATAATATTTCATCATTAGCAAATTCATACCAGTTCTATTTTGAATCTCTGAACATACGTATTTTAAATCTGCTCTCTTATTATGGTAAACTGAGTTGACTTCAAAAGCAATGTTACCTGCAGCAGAAAAGTTAGACCTCAGTCTCCCACAGATTGTTACATGCTCAAAAATGTTGCTAAATATTTCTAAAAAGCTTCTCAATGTAGTGAAAGACCTGTTGACTTGTCAACACTAACAAGACAAATTAGAAATTAGAAGAGGAAAACACTGGGTTACCGAGATTTTTGGTGTGGGAGTACAAATTTATTGAAAATGTATTTGGCCACAGAAAAATGAACGCAGGGGAAACGCAACATTGGAAGTTCTGTGTTACAAAATCTCTGAATGTATTTGTTGTAAAATTAAAATGTATATGGCGATTGTAAATTATAATTGTAGATTATAAATAAATTGCATTTTAAGTTAATTAGGCAATTAAGGCATTACTATGGAGTCTGTTGTTGAACCCAGCCTGTGTGTTTGTGTGTGTGTTAGGACTCTCTGCTCAGCTGTTTTCTCAGTATTGCTGATCAGGTGTTGTTGCCATCTCTGTCGCTCATGGAGTGCAATGCCTGCATGTCAGAGGAGGTCTGGGGATTCTTCAAACTTTTCCCATATCACTACAGGTATTGGCTCGTCATTCTCACAGAATAATAATATCACATAAGATTGGTTGGCAGATTAAATGCTGTTGATGTTGCTGTTTCTTCACATACATCTTAAGCGCTCAGTCAAATGCAAATACATATACCTTAAAACAGGAAAATACATTGTACACACACTTATGTCGATTTAAAATGAATGTCTTCTCAAAATACAAAAGGATTATCATTGAGTGCATGGGATTCTGTTTAACCGATATTTATATTAGTAATGGATTCAGTGGAAATACATTATGACTTATGTCTCGCTGCTCATTATCCATGTGCTGTCATCACACAGACATGGCCTACACTCTGTATTTCTCTGAGCACTTTTTAAAAAAAGTCAAAGGATGCCTTCAAGCCATAACATAAACAGTTAAACATTATGGGGATGTGTAAGTTTATGAGCTGTTATATCATTGGAGCAGTTATATGATATGATTGAGCTGGATGCTCATATACCAGTAGAGGTTTGAACTGCTACACTAGATCTATGATCTCTAATAACACTCTCATATGGCCTACCTCATCCATGCACAACTTGTTTACACTGTTACATTGTTTACATTATGCAGAACGTGCACACTCTGTGTTTAGTGTTTAATGTTTTTCTCGTGCTAAATGTATGTATGTTGAATGTTTCGACTGTGTTGTCTATAGTACACTGTGTGTACTGATTATCTGTATGTGCATATTGCACACTGTCTTATGTCTGCACTATATGTTACATGTACTGCGCTGTTTTTGGAGCAAGCTCCTAAGAATTTCACTCACCAGGGCACACGTGCCGTGGTGATGTGACAATAAAAGTGAATTGATTGAATTGAATTGATATGGGTCCAGATACACGTCTAAATGTGCTTTCCTTAACTCTGTCCTTGTTTGCATTTGTTTAATCATGAATCTTTATATGTATTAAGGTATCGGCTGTATGGACAGTGGAAGAATGAGACTTATGGCAATCATCCGCTCCTGGTGAAGATCAAGGCTCAGACAGTAGACAGGGCAAAATATATCATGAAGTAAGTTCATAGTCTGTCTCACTCTTAGTGTAAGGAATGATATAAATGGGACCGTTTCAAGAAGATGGTTGATGCTTTCTACAATATAAAAGAAAAATGAATTAAACAAGTTATTTAGTAAAAAAAACTACTCATTAGTTATTTCAATACATACCCTTCAATTTAACAAGGAGCACATTTAAATGTCACATTTATTAATTGATTCTGTTTAAATTAATTTTAGGCTCATATGAATACCTTCAAAAATTACCAACCCAGTCAAGTCACCAAAACCTGTGTATATGTATAATTAGATATTTTAAGAAGGGATGTAAAGATTAAGTTATGGTACTCGTCTCATAATGTGATTTACATAGGTTTGCTTGGGTTTCTTGACTTTAACATCAGTCCAACAGTTCACATGTCACGAATCATGATTTGTTTTTAACAAAATATGTTGAAAAATTACAAATTACAAGTGACCTTTATTATTTATCGTGGTGGGCATAAATCAATTTTTTTAATCTAGATTAATCTCACCTTAAATTTTAAATGAATTTAGATTAATCTAGATTAAAATGGCTAATTTGAATTCGGTCAAAGGCATTCAGAATATGTGTACTACCCAAATAATGAGCAAAAGTAAATCAATGTACAAGGTGCCAACAACCTTATGCCACGTTCACACCACACGCGTGTAGTTTGACGCTTGAACATTTAATCCTCCTGTTACCCTCAAATCTGATAAAATTTTTTACCCACTGGGGTCACTTTGACCCCAATAATTTAAACCTCCAGAATATGATTTTTTTTAACAAGTGTTTGTGTCTCAGGTAATTTATGTCTTTGTTGACTACTTAAATAAACTTTTAAGTTGACATCCAACTACCACCCCCCTCCCCACCCCTTTTATATCCAGAAAACCCATTGCACGACTATGGACACATTTACAAATCACCATAAAATCGTACTGATTACCTAAAATTGGAAAAGTATATACATTTTTGGTGTTTTATATGTTTTATAATATTTCTAAGTATAGATATTTATAATCTATAAAATTTGGAAAGAAAAACTATTTATTTTATTACGGATAGTAACACGAGTTGTGTTTGGGGTCAATTTGACCCCTGGGAAAAAACACAATTTCAAACATTTAGAAGGATATTATTTTTAAACAGAACCAACGAGCAGTCATGCGTTGGCAGCTGTAGGTGGCTGTAACCTTGTCCAAATTATCAACCTCTCCCTTTGTCTCATTGTAATCCTGCACCATTTGTGGTTTTCGGTCTTCTCTGGTGCTCAGAACAGCATTTCTGTGGATAGTGCTCATTAGCAGGACATTTTCCCTTTCTTGGGGCAATAGGAGACAACAGTTGCTTTTTCAGTGAAGGCAAACATTGAAGATGCTACCTTCCTGTTCTTCGTTGCAAGAAGCTCAGAGGGAAGTTCTGGCTTATTTTTTCTCACTGTCCCCAACACGGTAACCTTCCTTTTTAGCAGTTCTTCACCCAGGACGTACGATGTGAAAAAATGATCACATGGAATGTTATGGCCATTCAGTCCCTCAGCCATGTGTAGTACCACCCTCATGCCCTGATTTTTTCAGGTGCTTCTCCAGGGGATTTACCCGTGTACACCTGCATATTCCAGGCATAGTTGGACTGTGCATCACATGCAGTCCATATTTTTATGCCACATTTGGCTGATTTGCTTGGTATGTATTGTCTGAAAGGACAGCGCCCACAAAATGGAACCAGTGATGTGGGGACCTGAATTGTAAAGAAAGGAAAATCACTGGACCCAACTGTCCCATACATCCCGTATTGCTGCGAGTTTTTCACGCTCTCGTCTGCCCTGTCTTGTTTCTTTGTCATCAAAGCATATGACATGGGAGAAAACATGGAATGTCTTTAGAGACATGGTGACTCGAAATATTGCCCTTCCAGTGTCAGCATTGCAAAGGCTTGCTGTTGCTTCTCCTTTTGACTTGTAGACTCCTGCCAAAATGAGCAACCCAATGTAGGCTCACATTGTCACAGTCACATTGAAGTCTTTCCAACCATCCCCATACACACACATACCCTCTAAATTTGCCATTTCAGCTACATCCTTTTCAATTGATGGTGTGATGGTTTGATGAAAAGATGAAACGCTGATTTTATATCTTGGACATGGCCGACAGCATATTTAGTGGGCCCTGGAACCATTTTGATGACATAAGCAGCACTAAGTCTACCCTGTTGTTCAGGTGGTGAGCGGGACCATGATAACTTTCCATTTTTAGAAGGTAGTGGATTTGTGGATGGTTGAGAGACAACAGGAAGGTCAACATTAGGAGTCTCATTCTCATCGCAATACTACAGATATTGTTATGTTAGGTTAGAGCCCTAAAACAGAGTGAAGTTTTTTGGATATAATATTGAATATGTAAAATTATAATAAACATTATATAATAATGTTATAGGGACCTCAATAACACATCCAAAACAAATGTGTTTAAAATTGTAATATTTCTAGTTTTATACAGCTAAAAGAGCCTGGGATCAAATTGACCCCAAGGAACACCGATGCTACAAAATGAGTATAGGACATTGAAAATAATCTCAGCAGGTTAATTTTATGTTAACAGAGTTGTCCCCATTAAATTAGAAAAAGTCATAAAATCTGAAGAAAAAAAAAATTTAAATCATATATTCACAGATGTTAAAAATCGAATGGGGTCATATTGACCCCAAAGATAATAGGAGGGTTAAGTTCATTCGAGTCCAATGCGTCATATCCAACATGGAGGATAAACTCATCAGGGCTTAATGTGGAAATACAGAGCTTAATAAATACACATTATACTTTTATTATATTTTTATTATACTTTAACATAGACAGGAATAAAAGTGATATTTACTGGAAGAAATTTAGTAAAGAAAAAAATTCTCTTCACTCAATTTGAGCTTTATATACATATTGAGAGTATAACTAAAGCCATCACATTAAGTTTAATCACTTTATTTTACAATAAATGACTTTTCTTCTGACATGTTGATGAGTTCTCCTGACAGAAGCCCCTCCCCCTGCGCGAATGAACTTACATGTTCAAGCGTCAATCCGCGTCTGGTGTGAACGCACAACTGTGTGTAAAATACACTGGATCTCTCTCTGTGTGTAAATTAATGAATTATATAGAGAATATAACTAGTGCACGCGGTAAGAATTAACACAGAATGTTGAAACAAATTAAACCAAGGGGGCAGGGCCATGTGACACAGAGAAACAGAGATATGACGTTGATGCTGCATTACCAGAGCAGAACTCCGTGGACCGGCTGCAATCTCCTCATTTGGCCCATAGTTTGAGAAACACTGGGTTAGAAGACTCGCTCTCGCCCCCATAACTTTAATTCGGTTACGTATACATCCGCGCTTTAAGATCAGAGGTGAAAGGTCATCATAGCTTGTGTAGTATAGACACAGCTCCCAACCCAACTTTGAAAATAGATTAATGGCGATATTTTTTTTTAGCGCGATAAGTATCTTATCAATGAATATCAATGAATATTACAAAATGCAAATATCTTGTACTTCAGTTAACAAAACAAGTTTTTAAATTTGATTATTGAATTAAAAATATACAGGGCTTTAACTGCCCTCCGCTGTAAAAGTAGTGCCTAACTGCATTAGAATTAAGGAATGGAACTAACAATTTTCTTATGAAGGATACATGCCTTTCTGCGTTAAATATTGCCTAAAATTAGATATCTAAAGTGGACAGTGTAAAGGCAGCTCATTGGCTTCTGGCAGGGAGTTTAAGGGGTGGGTGTTAAACAGTACTGAAGAGAAGCACACTGCTGTGTGTGCATACAGATGAGCTGTTTGACATGAGCTCACAGAATCAATGCATCACATCCTTTGCTTCCTATTCAAGTCTCTTGAATAAATGATGATATTTTGGCAGATAATTGGACCGAGAAGGAAGCGAGTCGAAGTTAAGCACGTCAAAAGTGTTCAGGGTGAAAGAGAGGGAAGCTCAAGGTCGCCTGTCAAACGGACCGAGTCGAGTTCTCGTGCATGTGTCAGACAGATCTAAACCGTTTAGCCTTTCTCGTTCGATGCTGTTTGTACCCAGTGCTTTTGTGTTTTTCAGGCTTATGTGACCTGACTTCACCCTGCGATTTAGCATTTCCAGTCATGTTTTTCTATTACATTTTAACACTTTTTTATATGTTGTGAATTTACTAAGTGTATGCAAAAGAAGTATGAATGGATTGTGTGAATATTTTCTGTTTGCCGAGACGCTCACTGCTGAGCTCTTTGTATGTGCCATTCTCCCCCTTATATTGTAGTTTTCGCTAACAAATGCAGCTCAGGAATTCAGACTAGATTATATCTACCCATGTCCACTAATCCTTATGTTAGTGTATGATTAAGATAATGAATTGTCGAGATCTAGAATTTAAATAGCCTTCAGCATTTGTGCAAAACTAGACTTTTGAATCTTAAAATTATACTGCTGGTAATTTTCTGAGACATTTTATGGTCATCTTCACAGCATTTATTATTCTATTTTTGCCACGTCTTTGTATTTTATATAAGTTCATTTAAAAATAATCATTCCTCTGTGACTTGTGATAATCTACAGTTGCATTAAAAAGTTTAAAATAAATAAATAAATAAAAATGTGTCTAGATCCACATCAAAGTCTAAACAATAGAAAAACACAATCTTCTTACAGTTATACAACACAAACATATGTTTTTATTGAACACAAAATGCAGAAATTTGCAGTGAAGATTGAATAAAGAATGTGAACCTTTAGGTTTATAACTGGTTGACCCTACCATGTCAGAAATAACCTCAACCAAAAGTTTCCTTAAATTGCAGTTATTGTAGTTTTAAAAGGTTAAGAGAACAAGACTGACAAAAACGTACATTTTACATTATTACCAATACATTTACTATTTAAAATCAAAAGCACCGTTATTTGGGGTTCCTGTAAAGTTAACATGTTTGTCACGGTAATATGCACAAAAATACAAATCACTATTACAAGCATACTTGTCACTGTGCCCAAAACTATTCCTAATATTACTTTCGTCTGTCAAAATGCAGTGCTCCATATAATGACCGGCTTAATGATATTACAGTACACCTATGAGAATCTTCAGTGGAATGTATTATGCTGAGAGATTGCTTATTTACAGCTTATTTTTATTAGTATGGCACATTGTAATAATAAAAGCATGTTCTGCTTTGAGCCACAGTAGTGTGGAGATGGGACAATTGCGCTCAATTGGGAGAATTTATGCTGCGCTGGTCATCTTTACAATATAAACTTAACAGGCACCAAATTGTTCACTCTGTGACCGGAGATAGTTTCATTTCAGATTTTTCTTTATCGATACTTATTGAAAGGAGCAGGACATCGGTATCAGCCGATAACCGCATTCAATGACTAGATGGGTATTCTATAAAATTGTCCGATCTTATGAACCGATCTCAATCGATGAAGTCAAAGCGTGATGACGTTCATGATGAGTTGGGGTGTAAATGTTTTTGTGCTGCAAGCCATATTAAAATGTTCACCGCATAATGAATACTTTTGTCATCGTTTAGTACTCTGTTAAAGCAATAGTTACATTAAAATGATGCACTGTAGAAATGTAACAAAAGAATTAAAACATACGATCTAATGTATAGTAATTTATTACTTTATCTGAATAAGGTTAACTGTGATCATAGAGCTTACATATCAGTTATAGAAGCTTGAAACATCAGAATCGGCATTGGTATCAGCTTCTTACCAAGACAAAAAAATCGTTACTTTGTATCAGTGGCAAAAATCCTGATCACAGCATCCCAAACGGTTGACCTTCGGTTGGCAGACTGATTATCGTAGAATTTACTGCATGAATGAATGTCTTTATAAACTTTGGAATTCATTTTTCCCTCCATAACATTCATCAGTCCAGGCCCTGAGGAAGGAGAGAAAGCCCAAACCATAATGCCCACTCTACCATATTCCACGATTGGGATGAGGTTTTGATGCGGGTGTGCTGTGTCTTTTTCTCCACACATAGCATTGTGTGTTCTTTCCAAACCACTTAATTTAAGTTGCACCAGTCCACAGAATATTTTGCCAGTAGTGCTGTGTTGTTTATTTTAAGCTCTTCAAACGTGCTGCAATGTTTTTTTCGACAGCAGTTGCATCGTCTCTGGTGTCCTTCCATGAACTCCATTTTTGTTTAATGCTGTTTTTCTTATTGTAGATTGCTCAACTAAAATTTGAGACAAAGATATATGTCATTCTTTAGCGGACTCTCTAGGATTCAGCTTCACCTCATTAAGAATTCTGCACCTCCAGTCATCTCTACAGGGCGACCGGTATAGAAACTAGCAACACATGGACAAGTGAACATCAAGGCATTTAGAGATCATTTTGTAACCAACGAAGTGTCATGCAATATAACAATTCTTGATCGTAGCTCTTAAAGAGCTTTTTTGTGTGAAACATGGTTTTCACAACAGGCAATGCTCCTTGAGACTAGCAAACTCAAAAGCTTTTGAACTTCTCAACAGGTTTGAGATTGCACTGATCAATAGCTTTTTTGGTAAGGTATCATTATGGCTATACTGATATAATAGATGGGAAAACTGATTTCTCTCATTGCGGTGATATCAGCTCAACCAAGTCTTTACGGTACTATTAGGTGAAACAGAGACACAGTGCAGCAAAATTATTTAATGTTCAGAAACAGTATTTTCTGCAAAAATAATCTATATACGTTCACTCTGAGATCAAGAAGGTCAAATAAAGGCATACTGAACTCTGTGAAAGCCCTTCATTTTTTTTAAGTAATAACCATAAACAATGTAAAATGACTCACTGTATTGCAAAAGGATAAAACATATCAGTTACCATTACTTATCTAACCAACATGTTTGTGTTTTTGGATGAGAAAAAAATCCTTGAAAAAATAAAGCTGACGTTGTTTTATGCTTGTCCATCCATAAATAACTTTGCTTAAATTGCTTTTGTGAAAACAACCAACACGAATTTCACTGGAGACCATTGTCTAAGTGTCTGTTTTTGAGCACTGTTTTTCAATAGCCAAATGCATGTAAACTCTTGAGTGTTAACTCCAGTTGCAGGATCAAAATCAAGCGGATTGCAAAGAAGACGTCTTGGCCATTTGTGCGGTCAGATTGGAAAGTAAAAAAGCCTTTTAACGAGTGGATATTTTCAAAAGTAAGGGCGATATGGAGTGTCTGCAGAGTGAGGAGATGCAGCTGATGCAGATTTGTGTGTGGTGTTTGAGCAGTGATGAGGTGATCCAGATGTTTGTGTGGAGTATTTGGGCAGTGAGGAGGTGATGAAGATGTAAGTGAGCAGTGAGAAGGTGATGCAGATGCAGGTGAGCAGTGAGGAGGTGATGAAGATGTAGCTGAGCAGTGAGGAGGTGATGAAGATGTAGCTGAGCAGTGAGGAGGTGATGAAGATGTAAGTGAGCAGTGAGGAGGTGATGCAGATGCAGGTGAGCAGTGAGGAGGTGATGAAGATGTAGCTGAGCAGTGAGGAGGTGATGAAGATGTAGCTGAGCAGTGAGGAGGTGATGAAGATGTAAGTGAGCAGTGAGGAGGTGATGAAGATGTAGTTGAGCAGTGAGGAGGTGATGAAGATGTAGCTGAGCAGTGAGGAGGTGATGAAGATGTAAGTGAGCAGTGAGGAGGTGATGCAGATGCAGGTGAGCAGTGAGGAGGTGATGAAGATGTAGTTGAGCAGTGAGGAGGTGATGAAGATGTAGCTGAGCAGTGAGGAGGTGATGCAGATGCAGGTGAGCAGTGAGGAGGTGATGTAGATGTAGGTGAGCAGTGAGGAGGTGATGAAGATGTAGTTGAGCAGTGAGGAGGTGATGAAGATGTAGCTGAGCAGTGAGGAGGTGATGAAGATGTGGGTGAGCAGTGAGGAGGTGATGAAGATGTAGTTGAGCAGTGAGGAGGTGATGAAGATGTAGCTGAGCAGTGAGGAGGTGATGAAGATGTAGCTGAGCAGTGAGGAGGTGATGCAGATGTAGGTGAGCAGTGAGGAGGTGATGAAGATGTGTGTGAGCAGTGAGGAGGTGATGC
Organism: Triplophysa yarkandensis; assembly: GCA_033220385.1. Classification (NCBI taxonomy): domain Eukaryota; kingdom Metazoa; phylum Chordata; class Actinopteri; order Cypriniformes; family Nemacheilidae; genus Triplophysa; species Triplophysa yarkandensis. Next base: position 6,390,525 of record CM065654.1, read on the forward strand.
AGATATGGTGAGCAGTGAGGAGATTATGAAGATGTAGGTGAGCAGTGAGGAGGTGATGAAGATGTAGATGATGAAGATGTAGGTGAGCAGTGAGGAGGTGATGTAGATGTAGGTGAGCAGTGAGGAGGTGATGTAGATGTAGGTGAGCAGTGAGGAGATTATGAAGATGTAGGTGAGCAGTGAGGAGGTGATGAAGATGTAGATGATGAAGATGTAGGTGAGCAGTGAGGAGGTGATGTAGATGTAGATGATGAAGATGTAGGTGAGCAGTGAGGAGGTGATGTAGATGTAGGTGAGCAGTGAGGAGGTGATGTAGATGTAGGTGAGCAGTGAGGAGATTATGAAGATGTAGGTGAGCAGTGAGGAGGTGATGAAGATGTAGATGATGAAGATGTAGGTGAACAGTGAGGAGGTGATGTAGATGTGTGTGAGCAGTGAGGAGGTGATGTAGATGTGTGTGAGCAGTGAGGAGATTATGAAGATGTAGATGATGAAGATGTAGGTGAGCAGTGAGGAGGTGATGTAGATGTGTGTGAGCAGTGAGGAGGTGATGCAGCTGATGGTATTGCTGCAGAGGGTCTGATTATATTCACTGCAGTCTGCTGCTTAATTCTCTGTTATAAGACACATGTTGAGCTGCTTGTGCTGGGAATTTTGTGTTTATACTGAGCTCTGTATGCAGACTTTGCATGTGTCAAACATCAAAATATATTTGTGTGTTTGCAAGATTAGTATGCAACCATATATTTTCATTGTGATAAAGCAGGATTTTACTTCTGAGTGTTGATCTAACAAGCAGAAAAACAAGAGACAATGCAATGATGTGTATTCATGGTCCAGCTCATTTTACCATCCAACAGCGCATGAAATGTAGCTGATGCATGTAGAACAGTTGGTGTTCATGTGTTTGCCTATAGTAGCAATAATCATTATTGCATATCAAACTCACGCTGTGTCGCATAGTAAGCAATAGGTATTTGGAATTTAATTGTTACCTGTGCTTTATTAAATGATTGACTATTAGAAGGCAACATCATTTTTTTGTGCCCACGATTTTATTTTAGGATCTGCCTTACATAAACTTGTATTTTCTTAGCTAGAGAAAAATATTGCTGATCCCTATTAGGGAAAAAATGCCTTGAACAGGCCCTGATCTCGATCTTTGCGATCTGAACGGGACATCTCTAGCTTTATCATGCTCTGAAGATTAAACATAGCAGTTGATCCACACACACAGGGTGGTTTTATTAAGGGCAGGAGGTGAGTGTTATGGTCTGCTGCCCACACACAGCAGCTCAGATGTAAAGCACACAGTGTCAGCCCTGGCTCTGTGCCCTCCACCACGGTTTGCTGTGTTCCAGCTACTTTATTAATTGACTTTTATAATTGGCTCTTTTGTGTCACACTTCAGAGAAAGCTGCCCTGCGGCTCAGCAGAAAAACACAGCCCCCCGCACGCACAATTAACAGAGACGATGTGAGGCGGTCATCACGCTCCTGCTGGCATGTGTGATGAGACATCAGAGCAGAGGCGTGAGGACGACACACGTCTGTCGCCTGTCTCGGCTCAAATAGGAGAATTTATGTGATAGTCGGAAGACGGGATTGTCTTAATAAAGTGCTCATAAGACACAGTTGTCTGTTGATTGTGATGATTTCAGGACTGGATGCTGTTAATGGAAATACTTTGAGACAATTGATTAAAAGTAACCAACTCTGCTCTTACTCTATAGATGTAAATATTATTTTTATAACTTGACATGTTATAGTTAATCCTAGGTTCTGCTTTCAAATAAAGAGGCTTCCTATTCACTGTACCGTCTTTAATATCATTCTTCCATAGTTATTAAATATGTATAACAATTTTATTGAATTTCCAGTAAGGATAACTGTATTCTGATAGTATTACCACAGTATAAAATGAAATACTCATGTGATTGTTCTATTCTGCAGGCGCCTGACTAAGGAGAATGTAAAGCCCTCGGGAAGGCAGATCGGAAAGTTAAGCCACAGTAACCCCACCATTCTCTTTGATTATGTGAGTATTTTATTGCTTGTGACGACCATAATGGTTTGCTAGACTAATGACGACCCTTTACAGGCCTACTTTATCATCTGCCCCGTGCCATCAATTTTCATTGCTCCCGAAATGAAAAAGCACACATATATTTATATAAATACTCAGATAACCTTAGAGCTGCAGCCTAAAGCTCAAGATTAAAGAAAAACCATGAACTTGGAGATAAATTTATGACGTGGGTGAAGCGTCTCACTCGCATCACCATTGAATGTCAGAAAATCATGAGTCTGAGCTTTCATCAGGAAACTGCTTTCTGACGTGTATTCATGTCCCTTAAGAGAGTGAGAATAAGAGAGAGATAGATTTTTTGCTCTCTGCATTTTTCTCTCGCCTGATTTTGGCAAAGCCATGTTCTCATTTTAATAATAGCTGATTTTAAAGTGGCGAACAGTTAATTGTGAAATGAAAACAATATCCCACCTTGTTTTTACAGTGTTTGTTCCACAGCCATTATTGTCTTTAAATGTGACTTAAGTGGTTTCATTTGGTTTATACTTGAGCTCAATTAAAATATGAGAATAGCACAGATTATATTTAAGCAAGCTGATCAGTAATGTTGTTATTATTATTATAACCACAGAAAACCTAGTGCATGTTCCCATGTGGCAGAAGAAAAAGTTGAACAAGGATTCAAAAGTATGCAGGGATTTAAATGACTGAAATGTTTCTTTCGTTCAGATTCTGTCTCAAATTCAGTGGTACGACAACCTCATAACTCCAGTGGTGGACTCTCTGAAATACCTCACATCACTCAACTATGATGTGCTGGCCTGTATCCTTTCTGATTGCTCTTATAATTACATATCTGCAGCACAATAATCTTCCCCTGCACTAATAACAGCTTTACATGAAACCTGCTGATCTCCTCAAAACTTCACATTCTTCTGCATGCTTAATATAGCCAGTAATAGCTCACCTTGACTTCATCATCATCACCACAGCTAACAGTCTTGCATGTTTAAAAAGAGTGAAACATGCTTTTGCCATAAAAAAGAGAGTTTTCTTTTGATTTATTAGAAGAGTGACTGGCCACACGAGTGATAGATTTAGAGGTTCCAGTGAATGTGTTGTTTGTAAAGAGCATGTCATGGTCAGTTTGAGCCCTTGACCGTGTGGGCAGATTGCATAATTGAAGCTTTAGCCAATCCAGAGAAAGAGAAGATGAAGCACGATGACACCACCATTTCATCATGGCTCCAGAGTAAGTGACTTCCTCTTCAACTGTCCTCTGATATGTCCAGATGCTGAATAAATTTATCCTGCTGTCTGACATTCTTAGTAGATGCTAAATGTCATTTCTTTAAATGGTTTGGCCCCGCTGCTTGAGTGCTCGGAGACCTATTTGAAGCACAAATGCGTGCCGCTCTTAAGTTGCCCTTCCATGGATTCGGATGCAAATGCTTATGTTAATGTTTTTCTTTCATGTCGTACCTCAGGTCTTGCTAGTCTTTGTGGAGCTGTTTTCCGGAAATATCCCATTGAGTTGGCTGGTCTTCTGCAGTACGTGACCAACCAGCTGAAAGCCGGCAAGAGGTGTGTGTGTGTCCCTCATTTATGAGCACACTTCTGATCACACAATTGTTTGTTGGACAAATATTGAACAGATTCCTGCTGGATTGATTTAATCCTTTTAATCCTAAAATCTCTCATAGAAAATCCTCTAAATTAAACTCATCAAATGTCCCGCATGTGACAGCATATACTAATAAAGTTTTCTATCCCATACGATATTCCACCACAGAGATAACAAAACGTATTAGAGTGTATGCATAAATGAATCATTCGCTGAATAGGTAATGCAGGAGACCAAAGAAATAAATTAGTATGCAATAAGAGACTAATCCTGAGTAGTGATGTTCCGAAACGCAGTATTGTTGTAGAAACTCATACAACCATTCCGATTATTCAATGCTCATTGAGATCTCAGTGGATCTGATGAATTGTTCCAGACAAACTGTGTTAAAGTGGATTATTTTTGTACGTAGTACAGGATTATAAGGTGGTTCTCTTAAATCTGAAGTGAGAAACATTACTTGCTCTGGTCGGATTTATTTGATCTCATTGTGAATGACTTCAGTCACACTGCAGGACTTATGACTTTATTAGCTTATCAGTAACAGTGGGGATTTTATATTTGAGAATTTATAAAAAACATATTTTTAATATAATTTCTGTATTTTTTTGGAGCTCAAGGAACTCCTGCTGTTGTACATAAACAATTTTACTGTGTAAGTGTCCCAGTTCAAACTTACAGTGGAAAAACACAAGTTGCTAAAGGTGAAAGGTTTTTAACACTATACCCATGTAACATGTTTTTTGTTTGTGCTTACCTGGCAAAACACTTAAGGAAATTAAGGCACACTTTTTTCCTGTTGCCTGTAAAGCTAACGATTATCATATCTGATGTGAGAATGGAACTGATATTCTGTTGTCTGTGTCGTCAGTTTTGACCTGCTAATCCTGAAGGAGGTGGTACAGAAGATGGCTGGTATTGAGATCACAGATGAAATGACCCTTGAGCAGCTGGAGGCTATGACAGGAGGAGAACAGCTCAAAGCTGAGGTATAACACTGATCATCATCACTTGCATGGCACGCTTTGATTTGCATCATGACCGCTTAACTTCTTTCATTGTTTTCACACATGATACATAGTTAAAACAATGAAAAAAACTTTTCCTCTGTCCAGCATAAACTGGGGAATTTAATTCAATCTTTTCTGTGGAAATACCACTGCTCTACAAACATATGTTTTACTGTAATACTAATGGGACAAATCTGATGTTACTGTATGCTGAAACCTTTATGATAAAATTAACTGTGTGTGCGTGTGTGTGTGTGCGTGTGTGCGTGTTTGTAGGGCGGCTACTTTGGTCAGATCAGGAACACTAAGAAGTCTTCACAGCGTCTAAAGGATGCTCTTCTGGATCATGAGCTGGCTCTCCCTCTCTGTCTGCTTATGGCCCAGCAGAGGAACGGTGTTGTCTTCTCTGAGGGTGGAGAAAAACATCTTAAACTCGTTGGAAAACTCTATGATCAGGTACAAACACACACAATAAATGATGCTGCTCATTTCACACTGATTTCGTTTTAATTAAGCTTTGTCAAGTTCAATGAAAGGAAACATTTAATGCGAACATCGTCCTCTGGGTTTGTGTTCATCTGAAAAGGAGAAATGTACAGGAGTTTGAGTTTCGGAAAGTTGTGGTGATTGTCAGTGTGAAACAGGAAGAAGTTTTCATCCTCCCACACTGAAGCTTTTCATGTTCAGCAGCTGTGGAGCTCAATTACTCACTGGGTAATCCAATTGACTGTTTCCTCCCCCCACCTTTTCCAGACATGTCGACATTCACAGCAGATGGTGCTAAAAACTAACATCATCAACTCCATTCTGTGTGCGACCACGAAATTTTGTCGCTCGATTCCTTTCTCTTTTTTCATCTTTTTCCTCAATGTCTCAAATTAGAGCTTTTAGCAAATAATTCCTTCTCACGATGCCAAATTGTCTCAATAATTGCTTGTGGTGTGAATGAGCAATGTGCTTTTTCCTGACATCAGTGGGGAAGCTTTTAATGATTTTTTTTTAACCACACTTTGCGGGAAGTTACTCGTCTGTCATTACAATCAGCTAAAATGTTCAGGCGTCCGTCACCTCCTATGAGATGAATGATTGACTCATCTCACATGACAAATATGCATTCCGTCTGATTACATGATTTATGCATAAGCACGATGAAAAATATCACAACTTTATCATTTGTATAAATTTGCCTTGTTTTACATGTTTAATACAGCTTTTGACAAATCGTGCTTGTAAGGGTTTTCCCAGTTATTGATTTTTTAATATTTAATTCACTCAAAGTAAGTAATAAACTGTTACCTTCCCTGCAGCCTTATTTCAGATGTAAATGATGCCTTAAATTGTTCTTGAGTTGCTTAAAATGTCCACTTTTCTGTTGAGTACTATTCAGGAAACTCTTTTGTCACATCCTAGAAAGGACGGCAGTCATGTTTAGGCCTCATCAGGTGATAGAGGCCTGCGGGATATCTCAAAGCTGCTGTTAATATCTGCTTATGTACTGCTGTCTTTATTCAGACCGCTGCTCCTACCTGAATGACATTTGTTCCCACCTCAAAACAGTAACAGGAGAGATGTGTGTGCTGCTCGGGTTATCTGCCCTTCAGAGTTCAAAACACACGCTTCTGTTATTAGTAGAGTACTTTTGAAACAGGAAGCTGTATATCTCTTTGTAAAGAAGGTCCTGTCTGATCATCTTTGATGTTCAGGATTGTTATCAGCTGTCTCTGGTCAGATAATGTTTTTCAAACCCAGCTGTAGAGATCTTACACTCTGCCTGGTTTTAAGTGTTCACATGAGTACATGTGCCTGTCTTATACCAGCATATGAGTTGTGAATTCGGATGTACCTCTGGGTATGTCACATGTACATGCTCTATTCCAACACACGTGTTGTTTCCATCAGAAAAAGAGTCTGGGGATGACCGCTCTCACTAAATGAAGGATACTTTAAGAAAAAGCTGAATTCAGAAAGTGAAGTATACCTGACTCATGATTCTCTTCAAATCTTGACCTCTGACACAATTGAGTCTGTTTTTGTGGAAGGCTCATGTGGACTGTGCTGGTAAGATAGAGTCTTATGAACAGTGCATGGTTTGGTTAAATGTAAATTTAACTTGGAGAACAAACAAAATTAATATTTGCCCAAACCAAAGTCAAGCAGTCTACTTGATTTGCAAGATTTGCATGTATAAAAAGATAAGTTGGAAATGACATTAGATCCTGCCATATTTCTAACAGTTTGCTCCAGATTACACTTGAGTCATCTTTTATGGTCAAATTATTTTTGTCTAGTGGTTTATGGAGGGTGAAATTAGAGATTCATAACTCTTGCAGTTCAACACAATTTTGTATCATTGTTAAGCTGCAGAGCACAATATTCCCTTTATTATGCGCTTGACCCAATGCTGTGTCCACACCGTCCTCCCTCTGAAATCTCTCCCCAGTGTCTCGCTCCAGCTAAATTGCTTTACTGTGCATTCCATCGATTTCAATGGAGAGCCAGTGATGAATGGCTTTAATAAAGAGAGGTGCAGTTCCCCAAATAAATGAGAGTCCCGAGGATTTATTAAGAGCATCTGCATTTGGCTGGGAAATGAACACGGACCAAATGGAGGGACACGTCTAATGATGAATGCGTTTTCTTTTTCCTTCCCAAAGTGTCACGACACTCTTGTGCAGTTTGGAGGCTTCCTGGCATCTAACCTCAGTACAGAAGACTACATCAAGAGAGTACCGTCAGTGGATATTCTCTGTAACCAGTTCCACACGCCACATGATGCTGCCTTCTTTCTCTCTAGACCCATGTATGCCCATCAGATTCTGGTGAGTTAACATCATTATTGCATTCTATAACTTCCAAAACTACTCACTTGTTTAACATTTAAGTGCTCCTATTTAACTATGTTTCTAAAGCTATAAGCTTAATAACCTTTATTCACTTGCCATTTTTTCTTTAAATTAAAGAACATAATAACATATTTAATGTAATGTTTATTGCTATAAAGAACTCTTACCGAGGGGTTTTAGGCCCATAACAAGTACAAAATCTGAATAAAAATACATTAGCAGAATATTACTTTTTTGTGTCATAATGCAGGACTTCCATGATTAACCTATATTAGTATCATTGTTCAATGCTCCTTTTACTTAAACTGCACTGTCTAGCGCTGCATCAAATGTTTGAATAAAGGTTACATTTTCTAGGATTCAATAATGCATTACTGTGACACTCTGGTCTTACTTAAACAGTGTTTCTCACATTGAGATTACAGTTTGATTTATTTTTTTATTGGGCCGCATTAAGGTGTGTGTATGACACTGCCTTCCCTATGAATATTTCATGCAGAGCTCATTTTGTGTTTTCCCACACCTCCATGTGTTATGATGGGCCTTTGCTACAGCTCTCCAGGGCGGTGTAAAGTGAAGCCCATCTCTCTTTACCTCTAACAAGATTTAACTGTCTCTAATTCCTTATGCAGGCCATGTGTGTACGCTCATCTTCAGGCCTGTTTGTTGTAGTTAAGTGAATTATAACGCTAGCCTGCTGTCTTTGTGCTTCCATCAGTCCAAGTATGATGAATTGAAGAAGACGGAGAAGGGCAACCGTCAACAGCAGAAGGTGCACAAGTACATTGCCGCCTGCGAGCAGGTCATGTCGCCCGTGCACGAGGCCGTCGTGTCCCTTCATTTACCTAAGGTGTGGGACGATTTGCGACCTCAGTTCTACGCCACATTCTGGTCCCTCACCATGTATGATCTGGCCGTACCTCACAACGCCTACGATCGGGAGGTCAACAAGCTCAAGATGCAGATCAAGGCCATTGATGATAACACAGAGATGGTGAGAAACTCTTTGCATTATGTGTTAAGAGTGATATATTTTTGGTGCTTCGCAGTGAAGTTAGACAGCAGACTGCGGGGTTTTACATCTGTATCTGTAGAGAATTTACATCAGCAATATGATAATGTTCGCTCTCTCTGGCAGCCTATGAACAAAAAGAAGAAAGAGAAGGAGCGCTGTACAGCACTGCAGGACAAGCTTCAGGAGGAAGAGAAGAAACAGCTGGAACACGTGCAGAGGGTTCTTCACAGACTCAAACTAGAGAAAGACAACTGGTTACTAGCCAGTGAGTACTCACAGTGCTCTCAGTATTCTGCCTAGGATCTATGACTCTGTAAGCAATGTATTCGCTCTTTCCTCTCAGAATCCACAAAGAATGAAACCATCACTAAGTTCCTTCAGCTGTGCATCTTCCCTCGCTGCGTCTTCTCAGCCATCGATGCTGTGTACTGTGCTCGATTCGTAGAGCTGGTGCATCAACAGAAGACGCCCAACTTCTGCACGCTGCTCTGCTATGACAGGGTGAGTCCGATAACACAAAACCTCTGCAGGTTATTTTGTTATAAATTAATGTTAATTTATTTGTTAAAACCAGCAGCAGTTCTCTACTCCTCATTGAGACGCTTCAATTCCTCCTCATTTAGGTATTCTCTGACATCATCTACACGGTAGCAAGCTGCACTGAGAACGAGTCGCGTCGCTACGGCCGATTCCTGTGCTGTATGTTAGAGACAGTGACTCGGTGGCACAGCGACAGACCAATCTATGAGAAGGTACTGTGTTTTTTATTTTATTTAATTCTGTCTCCAGTTTGTCCTGAAATCTGTGTTAAAAATATTTTTTTAAAGACGTCAGTAACACGTAATCAGTTTTTGTCTTAACCTGACCAGTTTGTGTTACTTCACAAGGAGTGTGGAAATTATCCTGGCTTCCTGACCATTTTCCGAGCCAGTGGATTCGATGGAGGGAATAAAGCAGATCAGCTGGACTATGAGAATTTCCGGCATGTTGTTCACAAATGGCATTACAAATTGACTAAAGTAAGTGTTTTACTCCTCTCAGGGAGACCACAACAGTGGTATTCTTAAAATTGTCTTTATTATTGTTGTTAATGACCGTGTTGACACGAAGTCTAAAGTCTTTTTAACTTCAGCCCAACAATCACATGTAGTAAATGATATATCACATTTAAATATGTGTTTAGTTCTTTGATAGTCATGTTTTGATTTGTTCACATGATATTAATGTAACCGTGTTTTGTTAATCCCCCTCAGGCATCAGTTCACTGTCTGGAGACGGGCGAATACACTCACATTCGAAACATCTTGATCGTGCTCACCAAGATTCTGCCCTGGTACCCTAAGGTGCTGAACCTGGGTCAGGCTCTGGAGTGTCGCGTCCACAAGATCTGCCAGGAGGAGAAAGAGAAGAGGCCTGATCTCTATGCATTAGCCATGGGGTAACTGAGCTGACGCCGAACGGCCTCGGCATTCTGCTGTCTTCTCATCACACTGGTTTACAGGATCCTGTTTTTTTCTGTCACTTTCACCAGTATTTTAAGCTGCTGCTGCTAATCAAAGAGCTTGTTGATTTTTAGGGCCCAGGCAATAAAGAAATTATCTGCTGCTTTGAATTGGGATTTTTAAAACTAATCCCACAGGTTTTATTGCATGATTCTAAAACTGACAAACTAAAACATCCAAAATCATTATTGAGAACTATACAGAAAGCCTTCAATTGCCCCTTGACAGATAACATTTTCGCCAGTTCAAAGTTCAGTTTAGAAAGAGAGTCAGTCAGTCCTTTCTGGTCTCGATTTTTCCGGTAAACCTTAAAGAAAGGGTAAACATCAATGCCTTACTCTACCAACATGATAAACTTATTATCTTAAAAGAGAATTAAATGTTAAGCAGGGATGGCAAGTTCTGTAGGATGTCCATCTGATTTTATCGGTAATGTTAGGATGACTTTTGTCCTGTAGCTCAGTAACATTGCACCAGCAACATCAGGATCATGGCTTGATCCAATACAGCACTGCTTTCCTGTTGTCTGACGCATGTAAAGTAGCTTTGAGTTCGAATGAAAACTGCTTTCTACATCACAAGTATGGAGGCCTTGGTATCCCTCCTCACCTAACCTTTTCACAACTAAAATAGCAAAATCAAACTTCTTCTACACAAATCTGCTCATAGGGCCACCTACTAATCAAATCCTATGCCTTAAATTCAATCTGCAAATGCTTAGAGCAGCTTGACTTCAACCAGGGTTACTTTAGAGGTGCCATGCCTGAATTAATATGTTGAGTTTTATTGGGGTAGTGTTCAGGTATGTGTAAAGTGTTGCTGGATAAGCAGTAATAAATCATTTCTGAGGGGAAATCCCATTACAGCTATTAACTGTTCTTAAACCTTCAACAGGGAGTTACCGTGAGGGCGTTACACTGATTCCAGTAGATTTATTCTCTGCTCTTTTGTGCTGTTTTTAACATGCGGTCTGCAGTGCAATTTATAAAACGCGTCAGTCTGGTTCTGTTGAAGATGACAGTGATTTTCATCACTCTATCTTTTGAGCTGCAGAACATGCGATGAGACAATCTAATTACGTTTCAACTGTATCACAAGAGCTCCAGTAAAAGACAAGGACATGTCAGCACCACACTTTTCATGAATGAAACCAATTTTGTGCTGTGATGTACTGCAAATATAGTTAGCTTGTGTCTGAAGATCCGCTCACTTCAAGAAAGATATCTTTATCAACTCTGTTATTGGTTTAATGTTTATTCTTGCACTGTAGTTAAGTAATTTTAAAGGGTCAGTGCGCTGAAACTCTGCTAATCAGTCATTTCTAAGACTTAAATGTAGTTGTCCTGGTGTCAATGGGTCTTGAAAAGGCCTGTTTACCCAAAAATGTGTTCATCCTCGTGTAATTCCAAATGTTCTGCTAGATACGTTTAATACGAACATTGAACTCTTTTAATGAGTCACATTTGATGATGAATAATTGACAGAATTTATTCTTGGATATGTTTTCATCAGATGGTATCTTCAGGACTGGACTGGATTTCTATTCATAGCTGTGGCACAGATAATTCTAGCATCATACACACAAGTAGTTCAGCAGACAGTTGATGTTTGCTTATCTGTAGTGTTTCTGGGATTATATTGCATTGCATTATCCTAAAGGCTGGTGTAATTATTGCTCATGGCACGGTGTTGTGCAGCTCAGTTTCAGGAAGAAGAGAGAGGCGTGTGATGTTGCTGTCACTGTTGATCGATTCAGCTGTCCAGTTTAATGAGAAAGTGTTTCTTTTTATAGTTTAGAAGTCATAATGGCTGTTGACATGTAATTGAGTGGGTTTGCACCACCGGTGGGGTTTCTCAGCACACTTCAACTTATTGGGCAGACGTGGGCCTGTCCTTTTGTGTTTCTCTAGACTAATGGAATCAACAAGAAATGAAAGAGGGAATTCGGACTTTGCGGTTATCCGAAACGTGCCGCTCCCCTATTGTCATAAAATGTGCCCTGTATGAGCGCAGCCCCTCTGGAGTAAATCCTGTTGAATCCATTCATTCATTTTGGTTTTCAGCAATACTCTTTCTATTACCATATGCCATGTTTTTAACCATGTATGTGACTTGCAGCTACTCTGGCCAATTGAAAGGCAGGAAAGTGCACATGGTGCCTGAGAATGAGTTCCATCATAAGGAGCAGCCAGTGCGCAACGCCACGGCTGGCACCGTACAGAATGGACCGGGTAACGCGGGCAAGACCCCCAGCTCTGCCGCCAATGCTGGCAAAACAGAGGACGGTGCTGCAGAAGAATCAGGTGAGTTTCAACAGGTTTATTTTTTGGGGGGCTGTCTGATTTAAACACCCAGCCGTGGCACGTGGCCCTTCCTGTAGGAACTGCCACGTATATAGTAATTACTGTATGAATTGAAATACAACCATTGAAGGTATTAATCATTACATACCCACTAACTTAACACATGAGCCAGTGACATAACAGATGTGTGTTCAGTGTAAACAACACAAACAACAAATCAAGTAAACTGTTACTACCCAGCTCTGAGTATGTATCTCAAAAAGAAGATAAAAGGTAAAATTGTACAGGGTGAACAGCATCATACTCATAAAACACAATCCCCATTTACTTCATGTTATGAAAAAAATAAAATAATTTGTGTGGTATATCTACAGCAAAGAATAAAGAAAACATATGGAGACAGAGGACATTTATTGATTTGTTAATTTGAGACTTACATCGGCGTCATTCGTTCCTCCCACAGACCGCCCACCAACCATTAATAGACCATCTGACATATATTAACATAACAAGAGACTGAATATCTGTCTCACAAAACATCACATAATGTGAATGACCATTTACACCGCTCACGTTTTCAGTGTAATATCATTGTTTTACATGCTTACCTGTTATAGTGCACATAGGCTTTAATCAACTCTTTATGATGCTATGGCACTGATGTGAGATGTCCTCGTACAGTCTCTTTCATTGTCCTTTTCACTTAGTTCTCAGAGGGGATGTCAGGGGTGTTTTAATAATTCATTATATATGAAGCACAATCTCTTGTATCATTTACTTTTAATGAACTGTCAATGGCATATGAAGGATGCCAACCGTTTCCTGCATGCTTAATGCCTACATGAGCAGATATTGTGGTATATAAGGTACTTAATCAAGATAAAAACTACTCCATCACAGTTTCAAAAATGACCTTCAAACTGGCTATTTATATTGGTTTAGGTTTAGGCGGATCTGTAATAGTATTGATTTATGAAATGTAATTTAAATTTAAGTTTTTTACAATGCATTTAATAATGACAATGTCATCTCATTTGATGAAGTACAGTCACAATAATGAAGTCTGACCGGTCATGATGTCCGTATTGCTTATGTGTTTTTATAGAGAAGTCTAAGGAAAAATCACAGGCTGTTCAGAAAACTGCCAGCAAACCCAGCGGTGCAGCAAGCAAAGTGAACAGCAGCAATGGAAGCAGCACTCCAAACAGGTACAGCAGCCCTCCCTCATGCCGCCTCCCTTCCACCCTCACGCTGCCTCCCTCTCACCCTCACTCCGCCTCCCTCCCTAACGCCGCCTCCCTCCCTCACGCCGCTTCCCTCACACTGCTTCCCTCACACTGCTTCCCTCAAGCCTTAAGCCACCTCCCATACGCCTCACACAACCTACCTCGCGCCTCACACAACCTACCTTGGACCTCAGACAACATCCATCTTACAACCTGGTTTGTGCTTTACACAATCTCCCTCATGCCTTACACGAACTCCTATACGCCTTACACAATCTCCAACATGCTTACACCATCTACAATGTGCTTACACCATCTCACACACAACTTCCCATAATCCCCATGCCACATCTTATTCAAGCCTCAAATTACCTCCTTATCACAACCTCCTTCATGTCTCTCGTGACCTCCTCTAATGTCAATGCCTCAAACGATGTCCCTCACTCCTCAATTTTCCCTTTCACACAACCTCTTTGGCACCTCATGCCAGCCCATTTTGCCACCTTTCTCCTTTACACATCCTCCTGCACACCACCTCCATCCCACCACCCTCTACCTTCGCAGCCTTCTTGTGCTAGCATGCAGCCGAGGCTGAGAATGATGAACTGCTCTCATCTCTTATATAATGTTATTAAAAGTTGAAGCCCTGGGGTGGGAAAGTTTAGCTGGGGCTTATTATTTCAAACTACTCTCCAAATAAATCAATCCTTTATCAAAGTCTACCTTCCTTATGAACTGTGTAATCAAATTGAACAGTGTTCCAGGCAAGAATCCTCTTACAATTCTATTAAATTGAGCAATTGAGGAGAGAAATGTCTTGAAAGAGACCGTCTTCGAAAGGCATGGCTGTTACAACACACAATGGCACCATGGTCCATCAAATTGGCTGTGTAAAACATCATTTTAAAAGAAATACTTCAATGAGTGTCGCTTGGAGTGTGCAGGATGCAAGTTTAAAACTCATTTTCGGTCATGAAGCATGTGAGTGGAATGAGTTTGTGTGTGTTTTAAGGGATTAGGAAAAATGGAAGAGTCAGGCATTTGTAATTCACCTGAGAAGAGAGGTTATGATGAGAGGTCAGTGTATGTGTGTGACTTCAATAATGGACTCAAGTCAAAAGCGTCATTCTGTAGCACATAGGCAGAGAAGACTTTTAAAATGCTTATATTCAAGCCAAAACTCTTCACTAATAGGGTCAACATGAAACCATTTTCATGTGGGTAATAGATACAATTCTGCTTTGCTACTTTACAATAAGATAAGCTTATATATTATACATTAGAGTTATGTGTAATTGTTTATAAATGTAAGGAGCTTTTGACAAATCAGCTTCAGGCGTTATTGTATCAGCTTTACCATGTTTAACACAGAATCCGACTACTAAAACTGTTTTTTTAATAGCTTGAGTTGGTTTGCATTGGGTTGAGCGATTGCACAGAAAACATCCTTTTTTTTCATTCCTAGTTTTACAGCTTTTTTTTTTCAAGCTTTTGGTTTATTCTGGTCTCTCCACAGCACTAAAGGAAACAAAGAGAAGGAGGAAAAAGAGAAGACAGTGAAGGAGAAAAAAGAGAAGAAAGAGAAGAACCCAGCAAACACTCCAGAGGCCAAAGCAGGAGCCAAGGACAAACTGAAGGAGGAGAGATCGGGCAAGGAGGACAAGATCACCGATGGCAAGGAGAAGACGCCTAAGGCTGACAAGAGGAAGGAGGACAAGAAAGAAGAGAAGAGCAAGAATGATGGGAAATCTACTGAGAAAGAGCGTGACGTGTCCAACGATAGCAAGACAAAAGAGAGCATGAAGGTGGAGAAAAACGCTGCGGCTGGTGCTCTGAAGTCTCTTGTGCCCAGATCTGAGGGGCTCGAGTCTGAACGGGGTAAGAAAAGCTGCCTTAATCAACTTTTCTCTGTTTAAAGAAAACCGTTTTACATTTCATATTGTTCAAAGTTTCAGACCTGATTCCAGGGAATCAAAATTGTAGTAATTAACTATTAAACTGCACTTGTGCAATTTTGATCGTACACTAAATGCATTTTTTCATGTCCTCTCTACCTCACAGAGCAAAAAAGACGAAAGGTTGACACGCACTCGTCACCGTCGCACTCCTCTGCAGTTAAGGTTAGTATGGCCTGAGGAGAGCTCTGCACTTCTTTCCTCTTGTCCCTACCTGTCCGGAGATCACATGTTTATCCAAAGCTGGGCCTGCGGAGGCCTCTGGAGCGTGTCCCGTGTACGAGATCAGTGGGGGGGAGTTTGGCAGTTTATGGACAATTTTTTTTGGAAAATGTTTTTTCATAAAAGTCAGATTTCTCTGACAAAAGGACTTGTCGAAGAGTAAAATCTAGCACTTGCTTAATTTTTGGTCACTTTTTCACATGCTAAAAGAAAATTTACCCAAGTGCCTTCATTTTTGTTCCTGTTGTCGTATACCAATTTTTGTAAGGCTGTAAATATAGTATATATCTATTTTTGTAAATTGTCCTCCCTTCAAATTTTTTTACGCGTAGTAAAATACATGCGGAGAATCACTTCTGTACCTACATACAAAGACGGGCAAAAGATTTTGCAAGAAGTCCTGAATGTAGCATCAGACAGAAGATGCGGAAGATCCTCTGCGTTTCTCATCTTGGAATTCACCTGCAAGGATGCGTTCCTCTACCTTATATCGCATTTTTTCACCTGCTATTTTTTGGGGGAGGGTGATTTTTGCTTTTTCCGTTTGCTCTCAAGGCCTGGCAGCGTTAGTCCTGTCATGGAAGGGGTTTCAGCGAGATATCCACAGATCCAGCAGACATCAACCAGAGATGACACATCTCCTGCAGCTACATAAAGTCTTTCCAGAGGAATCTGCTGTCCATGCATTTATCAATGAGCACAGACCTCATGAAAAAGTGTACATGACCTCCTTTAATTATCCTAGCTGAGATTAGTTTGTTTCTCATCATCAGACTTAAGTTACTGAATGTATGCTCTCTATTTTAGACCAAAGCTAGATGTTTTAATGCAGTGAGATGAAGTGAACATCTTCAGAAGCAGAACATAGAGTTTAAGATGCAGGTTCAGTTCAGATTAAGGGTAGGCTCCAGTAGTCCAATCTCTTCATCTCTAACCATGTGAAAGTTCTAGTCTTTGAAGGTCTTTAGGGGGATGTGTTGAGTGACGGCCAGCCTCCCCCCACCCTTTCTCCTGCTGTGTGCCATCCTCTACAGCTCATCTGTCATCTCCATTCATTCCTACAGGACAATCTCAATGACTTCAAGGATTCAGCTGCAAAGGTTTGGACTGTTTTGAACTTTTAACTCGATATGAATGTCTTTGAATCAAGTGAGCTGCATACCTAGATGGCTTTTTGAAGTTATTCCAGAAATATCCATGATGTATTAAAGTAGGAGAATTCTATCCATGATGTATTAAAGTAGGAGAATTCTAACCAACCCAAGTCATTTTTAGTTATTTTGGGCTTTTTAGAGATCGGATGATGTAGGTTTTTCTATAATCTATATTTAGAAGGTCAGGGTTATATGTGCCGCTGATATTTTTGGTCTGTTTTGAAGGCCAATATCTTGAGGTTTTCCATGCTAAAATATCACACAAAATAATAAGTGGATGCACAACATTTCTAAACTTGGCTTCATCATTTCACTAACATTGACTTGAACCGCCTCTTAAATCATACACCGCACCAATATCACGGGCCTGCCAGAGGACGTGCATGACTTTAAGTGGGCGCTACATAACGTGGATGTCAGCCGATGGCGATATATAAAAAAATTATCAGAAAGAGCTCTTGGATGTTTTCTAAATGATTTTCATTTTTGTTCTGAAGATATACAAACTGTCTATTACAGTTTAAAAAAAATAAGCTTAGAAGGTTCTTTACAACGATGCCATTGAACAGCCCTTCAGTCAAATCTCTTTAAAACAGTAGTTCTCAAACTGAGCGGCCTCAAGATGGATGCGGGGCACTGAGATTTTGTGTCATTTTATGAAATACAGAAATCATACATTTTATTCAATCAACAAACAGGAACATAAATTGTTTAATAAGTCTTTATTTGGAGGGCCAACTGCTTTAACGAATCATCTCTTTCTTCTTTTATTATCTAAACAACTTTTTTCACCACAAAGAACTTTCATGGCAAGTTTTGTGACAAGTAGCATCATGAAGACCCTTTTTTAAAATAGTTTAAAGGAAGTTTCAAAGTCAAAGAACTCTGATGACCTACAGTGCAGAATTCATTGAAATGCTGACCATTTTACCTGGTTTGTGTAAGCTCTGATCAACTATTGCCTCCTTAGACAAGTAAGAATGTCTATTAATGCTGCTTTCATGTGAATATATTTGAAATAGGAGTCTGATGCACAGGGTGGATGTGTAGTTAGGCATGTAACTAGGCTTCTAGACAACAAACACTGTGTGTGTATATGTAGGTTATTGCCCTTTTTTCATTTGCTCTAATATGCCAGGTATGTAGTTTTTTTATTGGTTGGAAACTAGTATGTGAACTTTACATTTCCCTTCAGAAGACGTCTGAATAGCCCAGAAGCATGCAGCAGAGCTCTCTTCTGCTCGCACATCCCTCCTTTCCTCCACCAGAAGACATTTTATATTCTGCTAATGTAATTTCAGTCCAACAATATCCTCCATTCTTCCTGTGGCCACGCTCTCTTGGGCTCCTATCATTGGTCTCTGGTCCTCTATTCCCTTGCTCCAGTCTCTTTTCAACAGCTCCTGTCAGCCGGCGGGAAGATAAGTGTTTTTTGCAGTTTGGTCACTGAAGAATGTTTGAAAATATGCTGATGGCACCACCTTAAAAAGCAATCCAGCTGAATTTTGAGCGGCCTGTTATTTTATTTTATCCGCGCTCGCTCTCTCTAAAGCATGCTGTCAGATTTCTCCTTATCATTAAGTGATGTTTTTTCCACATATTAAAGCGAGAGAATGTCTTGTAGTCAACGGTCTATCTGCAAGCATGTATTTGCTGCAAGTTGCTGACTGTCAGCTGCCCATTTTTGGGAAACATCTTACCACCATTTATCACCATATCGTTTGAGAAATGACTCCTGATGTTTGGGTTTTGTTTGTGGTTGCAAGAGTTTTATACGTTTGATAAATTCAGCTGTCATTTGTTCTCTGAGAGGATGCCCATTCATCATTTTTTGTTCATTTCCCGTCCAAATATTTTTTTACTGCAGATCCAGTTCTCTACTTTTTTTCATATTATTAACTACAGCTCTTGCTTTTCCATTGGGAGAATATGAAAATTGATAATTCTAAAGGCTTAGCATGAGGGATGGCATTATGAGTGAAGAAGAAAAGAGTGAAAAACACCACAGAAGCGATGTAATGATGAACAGACTTTTTGCAAAAATTCCTTAAAAATTAATTTACAGTGGTTTGTCAAGTAAAGTGATAAATAGTGTAAAACAGTAGATCAAAGATACAAGTAATTTATCTTTATGTGGATTTCCATTTTTCATCAAATAAAACATTTGATTCTGAAAATACTTCTAGCAATTGGCTCTAGGCTCTAAAAATCTTTTGGACATATTTGGTTCCTGAGGAGGCAAATTTATGCTGTTTATAATTAATATTTTATAAAAAGTAACTGGACAGACTGAAGAGAATCTGTTGAACAATTGAAGAAACAAATCTTAGCTTTTTAAAGTCCCTTTGTGGTGAAAATCATTTTTAAAATGTTGTTTATATATACATGTGGTGTGTATATGCTCTAAAGGAGAAGTATAAAACCGTTTCATCCATTATAAGTGCTTTAGACTGTTTCACATGTTTAACACGGTCGCTTTGTTACAAACCGAAATAGACGCATGACGCAGCATTATCTATGGGATTGGGTGGATTTACTTTTAAGTATTCAAAAGCTGAGTAACTGCGGATGAGTTGCTGGCAGATTAGATACGTTTTTAATCTGGGAAACTTCAATGCTATCTAAATTGTTGTGGTGTTAAAGTCCTACATTTGATCCTGCCCTCAGCGGCCTTTTATGCGTACGGTATCAAACAATTTAAACCGACTAATGCCGAATTTCGGAAATGATCACATTGGCACATAAAGGCGAGTGCTGCCAGCTGGTCGCAGGCCAAATCAGTTGCCAGACCTCTTGAATGTTCCCAGTGCACCAGTTGATCAGTCCTGCATGTAAGGCTGAGAATCAGAATGTTTTGCCACTATGTTTGGTAGTGACTGGTTTAGGGGTTCAGGTGGAAAATAAGATTCACATTGAAGCTCATTCCCACATCACTTACCTGCTACAAACTTTCAGTCAAACCACATGATAATTCATGTTCAGCAGGCTAATAAACACTTATATAAATTGATCGGTTATGTCTGAAATTCATTTTCGTATTTTCAATTTAAACTTCCTAGCCTCTCACATTGTAATGCAATATTGCTAGAGTAGTAGTGGGATATGGCTCTTTATCATCATGGCTGTAATTAGATCAGAGGTATTAAGCTGCTGTATCACTTCTGCTGATATAGAGAATTAGCACACTTTAAGAGCCATGTTGCATTTATTACAGCTGATTGACGGCACGATTGTGTAAACCCTCCCGTTTTTAAAGGAACAAGAACGACTTTTTCATATGCTTAACAGTCTCGTCTTTTTAAATTGAGTGAAGATATTAGTCAGAAATAGTGATGCAGGATGTGTGTGTTAACATAAGAACACGATTCAAATAAGACATTAAAATAGAATGTTATTTCAATGGCACTGCTGCAGCACTTCCGTTTTTGTGTAAATATACGCTTGTTTACAGTAGCAAGTCCTCATTATACCTCTGTCTGTTAATATAGCAGGTGTCAACCAACTTGTTGAGATGCACAACACCAACTGCTATACCTGGCACAAGTTGACCTTGCAACTTCCGTAATCTAAAGTGCCTATTTGTACTTTCACATCCAGTCTTTAGTTGCATTTACTTTCAGTTTAGGGGCAGCGTGATACAAACTGTGAAGAAGAATCTGTGTAGTAGAATATCGCATGGCTCTCAGCGAATCAGACTTGAGAACCAGAATTGTTGTATAATAATGAATATATTATTGTTACAAATCTAAATGAGGGAACAATCTGTTGTGTTCAAGTATTTGTAAAGGTTGAGTAGGAAGCCTAAGGTTATCAGTGTTCTCTGGGTGTTTATGAGACTTTAACCCGCTTTAATTCTTTGTGTCCCCCTCAGCATCACCCTAACCACAGCACAGCCCTGTCTAAGAGCAAAGAGAAGGACGAGGAGAAGAACGAGTCTGAAAAATCCAGGGACCGCTCCAAAGAAAGGGAGAAGAAAGAAGAAAGAAAGGAGAGAAAACGAGTATGTGATTTAGAAAAAAGCCATCGAGTGTCACATTCTTTAAACCACACTGAGTTGCTGCTGAAAAGAGAATGAACACACAGTCATCGTTCTGATTTCTGCCACTTTCTCTCTGTGTGCTGCAGGACTACTCCAACAACGACCGTGAGATGAGTCAGGAAGCCAAGCGCCGCAAAGACGAGAACGGAATGAGTGAGTGGATAATGGCAATCAGTTCAGGAGAAGCGAGCTAGTCAAGCAGGAAGTTGTGGTTCTCTGCGCTGGAAGCCATTGTGTTATCTACCTCACATGACTGATCTTTGCCCTTTACACAGGCTCCTCAAAACACAGCAAGAGTGCCAGCCCTTCTGAATCACCGCAGTCCAACGACAACAGCAAACGCTCCAAATCCACCAGCAAGGACAAGAGTGATATGACCAAACCAGAGAAGACCTCTGGAGGCAAAAAGGTCTTGTACCGCCTGTCTTGTCATACCTAAAAAACAGCACTGGCTCAATTGGCCACAATAAATCAATTGAACACGTAAACCTTCCATAAAAAGATGGGATCAAGTCATGATGCCATTACATACATTACAATCAACTCTACTCTCCACCCCAGCATCCCTTAGCCAGATATAACAGAACTGCGTGTGTGACATGTGAAGTGGCATGCTTCATTTTACATATGGCATTATAGTAATGCTGTGTACACTTTCTATTTCCTATTAAAGGTCGAAAAGAACTCTGATGTTTGTTTGTTTTGATGCAGGAATCCAGGCATGACAAAGAGAAATCAGAAAAGAAGAGAGACAGCACCGGCGCTAAAGAAGACAAGAAACAATATCCTTTCACGCTTTAAGCACAAACAGCAGTGTGCGTGTGTGCTTGTCGCTTTACATGTGTGAGTCTTATTAATATGTGTTCCCTTAACACTTTTCACCCATAAATCATCAGAGAAGCACAGATAATGGCTGCTGTCACTCAAGGTGAGTTCTTGCTATTCCAGCCTGTTCTTATTTCACAACCATTTTACAAGCTGGTTCATTCCTGTAAATTTGTCCAATTCAAGTCATAAACCAAAATCTCTGAAAATCGTAGTCTGACCAGACCGAAATGTATGACTTCATAAGAATAAACCAGCTTACAATATGGTTGTGAATGCTCATGATATTGGCTTGTGTGGTGTTTTTCTTGAGACTTGATACATTTCATGTTGTGAAAAGAGAAATGGCTGAATGAAAAGATGAGGAAATGAAATCTCATAGATTGTAATTGATCTTCAGAAGTCGAATAAGGACAAGCAGGTTTTTAAATGAAGTTTTTGTTGTTTGCTAGAAGTGTTCTTCACTGTAAGCCGCTGCAGGATTCATCATTTTTCAACATTTCTGAACCACGGCAGTGTCTTCATGATTTCCTTCTGTCACCGTCTCGAAAGAGGATTCCTTTACACGCTTAGCATCCAAAACTTCAGTTTTTTTTTTTTCGCTTATAAATGTTGTAGCTTGTATTTTAATCTGCCATTTTTATTGTGATATTTTTCAGTACTCGACTGAAAGTTTGTTTCCTTTAAATATTTAGCACAATGTGCTGCTTGCATCACAAACAGATTCAGGTGGAATTGGTGTCACTCTCAAATGCTTGTGTTTTTATGACCTCGATCTATCTTCCTGTTCCCTTCTGGGTTTTTCCGTTTGTTTTAAGTGATAAAAAATGACGTCTTTGCTTCAATTAGGGTTTCAGGATGCTACTTTTTCTTCTTTTTAATTCTCATGATATGATTAGACTAGGTGTTTGACGCAGTACACATGCTCTATTTGTATATTATGTATACAGAAATAAAATGGTTCCATGTAATAAGACTTTTCTTGTTACTTTTATTTGAAATGTAAGCATCCTCATTTTCTGTCTTGAATCACATTTTTAAAAACATTTGTATAAAGAAATGCAAGCTGGATTTCTCCATAAATAAATAGACTACAAGGAAAACAAATGGTGACTTTCCAAACAAATTAATGATGTTTTTATCTGGCAAAGTCTACAAAGTGTATGCTTTTTCTAAATAAAATAGTTTTCTTAGTGTATTTTCTGTGTTGTTCCTTGTGTCATGCTTTTGAATTGTCAGTTAACCAGTATTTATTTCTCATGTTAGGCTTACTGGTGAATTGACATCAAATGTTTAGGATTTCATTTGTATGATGCTATTTAAACACTTTATTTTAGATTTCAAGTTCTAAATTTCCCATACTTTTTATGGTTTTGTTAACTACACACCTACAAATATAAAAGTAAAGCTATTTAAAGTCTTCACAGTATTGCCATAGAGGGCCCATTTTTTGTTCCACAAAGATCTATTCAATGGATCTTAAATCAACCTTCTCTTTTTTTACCTTTATATAATCTAAAGGTCACTCTGACTTTAAAGGATCTTTAGGGAATCTTTCAGGGAAACATATTTCATGGCATCATGAAGCACTGATTTTGATTAGTGTGTACAACCAAAATCCTTTTAAGTCGCTTCTGCACATTAATTGTTGTATTTGTATGTAATTCATTATTTTGAAAGGTAATTATTGAAAAGCTTCACTTCATTAACATTAAGCATCATTTTCAAACAATGATCAGAACATTCATAAATGTATTTCTTTAGTTTAATGCTTATACAACAGACTGCTATTCCCAATCCGAGCTCTAGACATTTACCATCAATGTAGAACTTTTTATCAGTGCATGTGTCCGGTGAACCTTAAACGGATTCACGTCTGCTATTTAATGCTTTGGTTTATTCATATATAGAAGTCAACATCTTAAAATCCATGTTTAAGTTAAGTGATGTTGTATTAACTAGTTAACTAGTCTCATTTTAGCCTATGTAAAGTGTTACAGTGAGGTCACATAATAATTCAATCTTAAGTGGTAACCTTAAACTTTCTTTTTTTAAGTTTATTATGATGATGGTTTTTAAAACTTTACCAATTCAACTTAATATGTTTTCAAGCACCATTTTATTGATGTAAGATAAATAATGTGGGTAATAGTTGGTACTAATGAGAGGAAATAACCTTACTTATAAAAACCTAAAGAGAAACAGTTGCGATTGAAATTTATTTTGAGTAGAAATTATTATGAAGTCTTAACAAATAGTAATACTTCCTGACAAACCCTTGTGAGTTTGATGAATGTAAAAAGAAACAACGGTAGTGTTTATTTAAGATTTTGGGCACCCCGGTTCCAAAACTCCTGCTTCAGATTATAAAAAAGAAAGAAAAAGATGTTTCTTAAAGATACATGATTCTGCTATGGCATCTTTAACATTTGTATCACCTTAATCTTTAAGAATAAACAAATGTTCCTGCTTCTTACTTAAAACAAATCTCATAAAAACACTGCTTTAAACATTTAAGAGAACACTTAGACATCACAGCATTACTGCAAGTCAGTTAACCTTGACCCTCCGTTGACCCCCCTTAGAGGGTTAGACAAATCTGTTTGTGCTGTATAAAGTTATATGACGTAAGAGGATAAAATGCACCGCACCAGTATCAGATCTTACATTACATCTGTGTATGATAATACCCATCCTCACGAGGCCAGAATCTGAAGCAATTGAACCTGAATCCAGTCCTCTGGCATTTTACCTACCCAAGATATCAAGTAGCACCGAAGCCGTTCCAAGAGCTCACTTCTGCTTTGATCCCCCAGATTCCCATCTGCCATCTCATCCGGAGTATGCCCGGATATTGTCAAGACTGAATACGGTCACTAACATGAGGAGTTACTGTGATGACATTCAAAAACGTGAACCCGTAGTTCTATTTTCTGCTGTGATTTTACTGTGATTCCTGCCCTAAAAAGTGATATGATATCGTTATATTATTCATCATAGCCAAAGTGATCAACAAACAGACTGAAAGTAAACTAGACCCGTACATATGATGAACATGGCCTGCCGGCAGGTCGAATCTTTTCCATTTCCATCATCGGGTCACAAGAAATCACGCTCGTGGACACTTTTTTTGGTTTGTTTTTATTTACAAAATGTATTAAAATTCTTTGTACAAGGCCTCACTATCAGGGCTCAGGGATTTACAGCCATGCATGCAGTCTTACATAAACCTGACACCTGTTCATGTAGTCTGGGCTGAAGTGCAGTTTTACAGGTCGAAATATCAACGCCGAAATCGACTCGCTATAGCCGCCCTCTAGAATCTAATGGAAGTCTCAGGGCTTTTACTTGGCAATCACAAATGTATGCATGCAGATAGAAAATCTGGGAATTCAGTCACTCGTCTGTGAATCCTTCACTAGAAATCTCACTGTACAGTTTGATTCTTTAAAAGCTTTTCATTATAAAACGATCTGTCTGTGGATTCAGGCTCACTCTTGTCCTGAATCCCACTGAATCACAGTTTAGTTTTCTTTTGAACACAAAAATGTGAATGTGCTGCTAAGCCTTCCCCTGTCTTCTCCTGGACAGGTCTATTGTAAATGTTATTCGTCTTAGTTTTGTTGTCTAAATAATTCACCAAACACGTATAATGCTCATTAAATAAACGGAAATCTGAAAGCTTGATTCCATGTGCGAATTATATTCAGAAAACTGTGAGGTAATCAAATACTACATCATAAAAGCCGCGTCCTTTACGTGGAGTGCAGTTTATCTACATTAATGTCATCCGTTTTATAGCTTCGGGTTCTTGTACAGTAGGCTGTGAAAACTACAACATTTCAGGAGTGTGTGTCGACACTTTGTCAGTGTACTTTACGAATGAAATCGACTAACTTGAAGGTGATTTCGGTTTCGATGGGGTTTATAGCTTCGGATCTAAGAGAACTTGCTGGAAAATATCGATAAAAAACCACACACAATATTTAACGTCATCAGATTCACGGTAATCCTGATCTGTTATTGAAATCATCCAAATCTGAGAAATTAATACAGCCATGTAATGATTGTGAAAGCAAATTTACAGTTGATGTATTACAAGCGGGTTTCCGATGTTGCTTGACAGCCGGGTTCTACAAAGTTCACAGAAGACTTCTGAAGTCATATTGGCTCTTTCAGTGTGCTAAAATCGCAAACGATGGCTTTGTTTCTTGGTTTCCATGAAGTATATGTATGCATTCAGAGATTATTTCACAGGTAATGATGATGGTTCGTGTGATTGGAGCGATGCAGTGTTTCTACAATGAGTTTGCATCAATATGATACTCTGAATATTCCATAAGGCACTGAAGAAATCGTGTCCAATTCTTCCAACAGTCCACGCTGCTGGTAGTGGTGGTGCGTCCGCGCGTGGGCAGGAGAGGCTGGGGTTGATGTATATGATGAGTGGGCGAGAGAGGCAGGCGAGCGACCCCTCCTAAACATCCAGCCGTCTCTTGTCATAATTATCACATAACACTGCAAGCCTCTGAGTCTCTGCTGAAACACACATATCAGAATAAAAATACGAGTAAGGCCTTTACCATCGTGGAACAGATTAACCGGCTATTTCCGCTGGATAATCTTCAATTCAACATAAGAAGATAAAAAAATATGGATTTGCAATTTGTGAGATCCATCAATGACAACTTGCAAGGTTTGAAGGTAGATCCAACTGACCAAATAAGCGATGAATTAGTTGATATGATCATTGACTTTTCTCTTACATTGCTTAAACTGAGCGGACATACAACGAAATATCGCTTACACTTCCAGAAACAGTTCCTTCTGTGTTTACTGTAATTTCTACATTTCCACTTTTTGATTTATTATTCACTAATATGTTTCCATCAAACACATGCAGTACATGGAAATGATTCACTAATCCCTGCCAAACTACAAACTAAACAGAATGTGTTTGTATTATGTGCTGGAGCTTCAGTCTAACTGATGCAACCGTTTGAAAACAAACCAGAACTCCCTGGAAGGAGTCATGCTACTTGAACACACACAACAGCATTCATCCACTCGTCTAGTTTCTGTCCATCTATCTATCAATCCATTTATCAATCTGTCATCCATCCACCCATCCGCCTGTCCATTAATTGATCCGTCCATGTGTCTGTCCATCCATAGTTTCATCCATCCATCAACCCATTAATTGTTTTTGCATTTGTCCATCCATCCATCCAGTATAAAATCCATTTATTCATCCACCCATGCATTGTTTCGTCTGTCTATCCATCCATCCATCCATCCATCCATCCACCTGTTCATCCGTCCTTTCTTCCAATCATTGTTTTATCCATACATCCATTCGTCCATTTATTCTTCCACCCATTCGTTGTTTCATTCACCTGTCCATCCATTCATCGGTACATTCGTTCAAATTGGTTTCATAAATCAATCAATCAATCCCTCCATCCATCCATCCATCCATCCATCCATCCATCCATCCATCCATCCCTCTATCCATTTGCCCATTCCCACACCCATTGTTTATTTCATCCATCCACCAACTCCTCCGTCTTTTTATCCATTATTTCATCCCTCTGTGCCTCGTTTCATCAATCTATCCTTTCATCCATCTTTCATTCTATATTTCCATCCATCAACCAATCCATTCATCCAGCTCTCCGTGCATTCATCAAGCTCTCCATCCATCCATCCATCCATCCAAGCATGCACTGAGAGGTGGCACAATACTTACCATTAGATCTTAACACTTTCTGTTCCATAAACATTGTAGCCTTCTCTGTACGTGGCAAAGTTTTGAGTGTTGGCTGGAGGGGCTGGCTTATAGGTTTGGGCATTCTTTTCAAGTTTCAGCCTTTTTGCTTCTGCACGTGACTTGTAACAAAACTCTATCAAAGCCACCATCATGGCCAGCCCCAGTCCACCAACCAAAATATAGAAGACACCAGCCACGTTGCTGAGGCTCAGAGCACTTGTCTTGTCCTATGAGAAGTGAGGAAGAGAGTTAGTATGTCTTGCAGTGGTGACCGTTAGACAGCATTTAGAGAACGCTCTATACTACACAGCTCTTATCATGTTCTTTAAGTCAAAAACTAAGCAGAAACACTGTCTCTGAGATAAACACATTCTGTCTATATTGCTACCAGAGGAATCTTAATTCCAATGGGCGACTAAAAATCAAATTCTGCTCTATGATGTATGGCTGATGTATAGACTTGTAGGTCTATTAAATTTACTATGTAAGATGCATCCAATTGAGTAATGGTATAAATCAATCAGGACCATAAATGGTGAATGTAGATATGTTGTTTTCTCTAAGCTGCTCTTCTTCTTGGCTTCTTCATGTACTTTGAGGAAGCTGGTCAGTTACGTACAGGTCAGACCTCTAGCTTATTATCCTTACATAAAAACTGCCTACACATTCTTGAACCTTCAAATTCATATTTTGACATATTTTCTACACCAGAATACTGAATTTATGAATCAAATCGAACCATTCTGCTGCAGCTTACCCCCCAAACCTGTCCATTAAAAATTTGTCCA
Organism: Triplophysa yarkandensis; assembly: GCA_033220385.1. Taxonomy (NCBI): domain Eukaryota; kingdom Metazoa; phylum Chordata; class Actinopteri; order Cypriniformes; family Nemacheilidae; genus Triplophysa; species Triplophysa yarkandensis. Next base: position 6,418,829 of record CM065654.1, read on the forward strand.
TTAGTATTACACTATTTGCCATTTAATAAAACAAGTGGCTGCGAGACATGACGTTTCACGGACGAGATTATTTAAAACTAGATCTCAGCATAAATCTCTTCTGCTTTGTATATAAACTCTGGTCTCTGTGATACGGCCTTCTGCGGTTTTGAGACGGTCCATATGTCTAGGCTTTCGGTCAGTGTGTATTACGTCGCTGAAGGTTAAATAATGGAATTATTTTTACCATCAAAGACAAATAAGTAACAACACTAATACATCAAATTTTAAATTGGAAGTTTGGTAAGTAAGAACAGCAGCATAATGGTTAATGGAGTTTCATTTCAGAGGCAAATAAGCAAGAAACATAACAAAAGTGGATCTAATCTGTTGATCAATTTGCACGGTTTTTCTTTTTTACTAATTCCCCATGTATGCTTCTCTGTCATGTTAACATTACGGCTTTTACAGAGTGAAAAAACAAATAGGAATAAAAGAGAGAAGAACGTTCTTAAACTTATTTAAAACGGGGAACCGTGCACAACTGAACGCCACGTTCGTGTCTTTATTCGTGGCCAAGAATCTTAAGCAATCTATTCTTACACATGAGAAGTTACTTCACTACTGATTTGTTCTTTGCATATGAACAATATGTCAAAATGCAGTTTTGGAATCAGTACAGAAGACCTGCAGCGACTGACCTTACTTCCAGAGTCCTTGGTTCCACATTCACCCTTATCGTACCACCATTTGTTTTTCAGCTTGGCTAAGATGCCTTGTTCACTGAGTTTCAATACTGCAAGGTTTACAGGAGTTCTTCACGTGGGAAATAACATAAATAACATTATATTATGTTATTTTATGTTATTCAAGTCTTAACTACTTCATACTTTACAAAGCGATAAAGCAGGGCTCCTGGCCAATACAACACACAGAGTGGCAGGCATACTGACTAGAACCTTCCATTCACCAGCGCTAAACTAGTGTGCCAGGACCTACCCGTATCGCTTCGAGTAATCGGCATACACTGTTAAGAGAGGAGCGGACGGCTCCGTCAAGAGATCACCTGCCTGCCTGCGCAGCTACAAAAGCAGACAAGCTTCATGGTTAAATTTGATTGAACCCTCTATTGACTGACAGACCAGTGAAAATTACCAGGAGGATTTCATTCGGGCTGAGGAGACTTGACCATTGGACTACAAAAAATAACACATATTTATAAAGGACGCAACAACACGTGCACACACATTTAAAGAGCTCTCCGTATTAAATACGTGTACAGGAATGATGTGTCTGAAGGAATACAGACTAACCATCTGAGGTCGACTGTTAACTAATGGGAGAGTAACGTTGTTAAATCAAACGGCTTCAAACGAAAACATTTAACATTCCAAAAGCAAATGACAAACCGAGCCTGCAGAATGTCATGATCCATCCACCCAAAGGCAATGAATAATGTTCCTTTATATCATTACATGTCATAAACGCTGTGCATGTGCATCATTTCACATCCTCATGGTCATCTGTAATGCACATTTGTGGAAATCTGATTGGCTGTAAATAGAGCAGATCTTTTATTCTCAGGGCCAGTGCCCAAAAGTGAGCACACAAACATTTCTTTTAGCTGGTGGAGAGACATTGATTAAGAATGTAAAAGTGCTCAAAGCGATGGATGACAGGAGTCTGTTTACTGCAGCTGCCGCCG